>OY726520.1:101105029-101705029 GCA_963383655.1 Bathymodiolus septemdierum | reverse complement strand
CTGTGTGTGGTCTATGTTTGGTTGGAGTTTTACTTACTGACAGCTCCAGTAAAGTACATTACATCTGTGTCTGTGTATGGTCTACATTTGGTTGGAGTTTTACTTACTGACAGCTCCAGTAAAGTACATTACATCTGTGCCTGTGTATGGTCTACATTTGGTTGGAGTTTTACTTCCTGACAGCTCCAGTAAAGTACATTACATCTGCATCTGTGTGTGGTCTATGTTTGGTTGGAGTTTTACTTCCTGACAGCTCCAGTAAAATACATTACATCTGCATCTGTGTGTGGTCTATGTTTGGTTGGAGTTTTACTTACTGACAGCTCCAGTAAAATACATTACATCTGCATCTGTGTGTGGTCTATGTTTGGTTGGAGTTTTACTTACTGACAGCTCCAGTAAAATACATTACATCTGTGTCTGTGTATGGTCTACATTTGGTTGGAGTTTTACTTACTGACAGCTCCAGTAAAGTACATTACATCTGTGTCTGTGTATGGTCTACATTTGGTTGGAGTTTTACTTACTGACAGCTCCAGTAAAGTACATTACATCTGTGCCTGTGTATGGTCTACATTTGGTTGGAGTTTTACTTCCTGACAGCTCCAGTAAAGTACATTACATCTGCATCTGTGTGTGGTCTATGTTTGGTTGGAGTTTTACTTCCTGACAGCTCCAGTAAAATACATTACATCTGCATCTGTGTGTGGTCTATGTTTGGTTGGAGTTTTACTTACTGACAGCTCCAGTAAAATACATTACATCTGCATCTGTGTGTGGTCTATGTTTGGTTGGAGTTTTACTTACTGACAGCTCCAGTAAAATACATTACATCTGTGTCTGTGTATGGTCTACATTTGGTTGGAGTTTTACTTACTGACAGCTCCAGTAAAGTACATTACAACTGTGTCTGTGTATGGTCTACATTTGGTTGGAGTTTTACTTACTGACAGCTCCAGTAAAATACATTACATCTGCATCTGTGTGTGGTCTATGTTTGGTTGGAGTTTTACTTACTGACAGCTCCAGTAAAATACATTACATCTGCATCTGTGTGTGGTCTATGTTTGGTTGGAGTTTTACTTCCTGACAGCTCCAGTAAAATACATTACATCTGCATCTGTGTGTGGTCTATGTTTGGTTGGAGTTTTACTTACTGACAGCTCCAGTAAAATACATTACATCTGTGTCTGTGTATGGTCTACATTTGGTTGGAGTTTTACTTACTGACAGCTCCAGTAAAGTACATTACATCTGTGCCTGTGTATGGTCTACATTTGGTTGGAGTTTTACTTACTGACAGCTCCAGTAAAGTACATTACATCTGTGCCTGTGTATGGTCTACATTTGGTTGGAGTTTTACTTACTGACAGCTCCAGTAAAGTACATTACATCTGTGCCTGTGTATGGTCTACATTTGGTTGGAGTTTTACTTCCTGACAGCTCCAGTAAAGTACATTACATCTGCATCTGTGTGTGGTCTATGTTTGGTTGGAGTTTTACTTCCTGACAGCTCCAGTAAAATACATTACATCTGCATCTGTGTGTGGTCTATGTTTGGTTGGAGTTTTACTTACTGACAGCTCCAGTAAAATACATTACATCTGTGCCTGTGTGTGGTCTAAGTTTGGTTAGCGTTTTACTTACTGACAGCTCCAGTAAAGTACATTACATCTGTGCCTGTGTATGGTCTAAGTTTGGTTAGCGTTTTACTTACTGACAGCTCCAATAAAGTACATTACATCTGTGCCTGTGTGTGGTCTACATTTGGTTGGAGTTTTACTTACTGACAGCTCCAGTAAAGTACATGACATCTGTGCCTGTGTGTGATCTACGTTTGGTTGGAGTTTTACTTACTGACAGCTCCAGTAAAGTACATTACATCTGTGCTTGTGTGTGATCTACGTTTAGTTAGAGTTTTACTTACTGACAGCTCCAGTAAAGTACATTACATCTGCATCTGTGTGTGGTCTATGTTTGGTTGGAGTTTTACTTCCTGACAGCTCCAGTAAAATACATTACATCTGCATCTGTGTGTGGTCTATGTTTGGTTGGAGTTTTACTTACTGACAGCTCCAGTAAAATACATTACATCTGTGCCTGTGCGTGGTCTAAGTTTGGTTAGCGTTTTACTTACTGACAGCTCCAGTAAAGTACATTACATCTGTGCCTGTGTGTGGTCTAAGTTTGGTTAGCGTTTTACTTACTGACAGCTCCAGTAAAGTACATTACATCTGTGCCTGTGTGTGGTCTAAGTTTGGTTAGCGTTTTACTTACTGACAGCTCCAGTAAAGTACATTACATCTGTGCCTGTGTATGGTCTAAGTTTGGTTAGCGTTTTACTTACTGACAGCTCCAATAAAGTACATTACATCTGTGCCTGTGTATGGTCTAAGTTTGGGTAGCGTTTTACTTACTGACAGCTCCAGTAAAGTACATTACATCTGTGCATGTGTGTGATCTACGTTTAGTTAGAGTTTTACTTACTGACAGCTCCAGTAAAGTACATGACATCTGTGCCTGTGTATGGTCTAAGTTTGGTTAGCGTTTTACTTACTGACAGCTCCAGTAAAGTACATTACATCTGTGTATGTGTGTGATCTACGTTTAGTTAGAGTTTTACTTACTGACAGCTCCAGTAAAGTACATTACATCTGTGTTTGCGTGTGGTCTACGTTTAGTTGGAGTTTTACTTACTGACAGCTCCAGTAAAGTACATTACATCTGTGTTGCGTGTGGTCTACGTTTGGTTGGAGTTTTACTTACTGACAGCTCCAGTAAAGTACATTACATCTGTGTCTGTGTATGGTCTACATTTGGTTGGAGTTTTACTTACTGACAGCTCCAGTAAAGTACATTACATCTGTGTCTGTGTATGGTCTACATTTGGTTGGAGTTTTACTTACTGACAGCTCCAGTAAAGTACATTACATCTGTGCCTGTGTGTGGTCTATGTTTGGTTGGAGTTTTACTTACTGACAGCTCCAGTAAAGTACATTACATCTGCATCTGTGTGTGGTCTATGTTTGGTTGGAGTTTTACTTCCTGACAGCTCCAGTAAAGTACATTACATCTGCATCTGTGTGTGGTCTATGTTTGGTTGGAGTTTTACTTACTGACAGCTCCAGTAAAGTACATTACATCTGTGTCTGTGTATGGTCTACATTTGGTTGGAGTTTTACTTACTGACAGCTCCAGTAAAGTACATTACATCTGTGCCTGTGTATGGTCTAAGTTTGGTTAGCGTTTTACTTACTGACAGCTCCAGTAAAGTACATTACATCTGTGCATGTGTGTGATCTACGTTTAGTTAGAGTTTTACTTACTGACAGCTCCAGTAAAGTACATTACATCTGTGCCTGTGCATGGTCTAAGTTTGGTTAGCGCTTTACTTACTGACAGCTCCAGTAAAGTACATTACATCTGTGTATGTGTGTGATCTACGTTTAGTTAGAGTTTTACTTACTGACAGCTCCAGTAAAGTACATTACATCTGTGTTTGCGTGTGGTCTACGTTTGGTTGGAGTTTTACTTACTGACAGCTCCAGTAAAGTACATTACATCTGTGGCTGTGTATGGTCTACATTTGGTTGGAGTTTTACTTACTGACAGCTCCAGTAAAGTACATTACATCTGTGTCTGTGTATGGTCTACATTTGGTTGGAGTTTTACTTACTGACAGCTCCAGTAAAGTACATTACATCTGTGCCTGTGTGTGGTCTATGTTTGGTTGGAGTTTTACTTACTGACAGCTCCAGTAAAGTACATTACATCTGCATCTGTGTGTGGTCTATGTTTGGTTGGAGTTTTACTTCCTGACAGCTCCAGTAAAGTACATTACATCTGCATCTGTGTGTGGTCTATGTTTGGTTGGAGTTTTACTTACTGACAGCTCCAGTAAAGTACATTACATCTGTGTCTGTGTATGGTCTACATTTGGTTGGAGTTTTACTTACTGACAGCTCCAGTAAAGTACATTACATCTGTGCCTGTGTATGGTCTACATTTGGTTGGAGTTTTACTTCCTGACAGCTCCAGTAAAGTACATTACATCTGCATCTGTGTGTGGTCTATGTTTGGTTGGAGTTTTACTTCCTGACAGCTCCAGTAAAATACATTACATCTGCATCTGTGTGTGGTCTATGTTTGGTTGGAGTTTTACTTACTGACAGCTCCAGTAAAATACATTACATCTGCATCTGTGTGTGGTCTATGTTTGGTTGGAGTTTTACTTACTGACAGCTCCAGTAAAATACATTACATCTGTGTCTGTGTATGGTCTACATTTGGTTGGAGTTTTACTTACTGACAGCTCCAGTAAAGTACATTACATCTGTGTCTGTGTATGGTCTACATTTGGTTGGAGTTTTACTTACTGACAGCTCCAGTAAAGTACATTACATCTGTGCCTGTGTATGGTCTACATTTGGTTGGAGTTTTACTTCCTGACAGCTCCAGTAAAGTACATTACATCTGCATCTGTGTGTGGTCTATGTTTGGTTGGAGTTTTACTTACTGACAGCTCCAGTAAAATACATTACATCTGCATCTGTGTGTGGTCTATGTTTGGTTGGAGTTTTACTTACTGACAGCTCCAGTAAAATACATTACATCTGTGTCTGTGTATGGTCTACATTTGGTTGGAGTTTTACTTACTGACAGCTCCAGTAAAGTACATTACAACTGTATCTGTGTATGGTCTACATTTGGTTGGAGTTTTACTTACTGACAGCTCCAGTAAAGAACATTACATCTGTGCCTGTGTATGGTCTACATTTGGTTGGAGTTTTACTTCCTGACAGCTCCAGTAAAATACATTACATCTGCATCTGTGTGTGGTCTATGTTTGGTTGGAGTTTTACTTACTGACCACTCCAGTAAAATACATTACATCTGCATCTGTGTGTGGTCTATGTTTGGTTGGAGTTTTACTTCCTGACAGCTCCAGTAAAATACATTACATCTGCATCTGTGTGTGGTCTATGTTTGGTTGGAGTTTTACTTACTGACAGCTCCAGTAAAATACATTACATCTGTGTCTGTGTATGGTCTACATTTGGTTGGAGTTTTACTTACTGACAGCTCCAGTAAAGTACATTACATCTGTGCCTGTGTATGGTCTACATTTGGTTGGAGTTTTACTTACTGACAGCTCCAGTAAAGTACATTACATCTGTGCCTGTGTATGGTCTACATTTGGTTGGAGTTTTACTTACTGACAGCTCCAGTAAAGTACATTACATCTGTGCCTGTGTATGGTCTACATTTGGTTGGAGTTTTACTTCCTGACAGCTCCAGTAAAGTACATTACATCTGCATCTGTGTGTGGTCTATGTTTGGTTGGAGTTTTACTTCCTGACAGCTCCAGTAAAATACATTACATCTGCATCTGTGTGTGGTCTATGTTTGGTTGGAGTTTTACTTACTGACAGCTCCAGTAAAATACATTACATCTGTGCCTGTGTGTGGTCTAAGTTTGGTTAGCGTTTTACTTACTGACAGCTCCAGTAAAGTACATTACATCTGTGCCTGTGTATGGTCTAAGTTTGGTTAGCGTTTTACTTACTGACAGCTCCAATAAAGTACATTACATCTGTGCCTGTGTGTAGTCTACATTTGGTTGGAGTTTTACTTACTGACAGCTCCAGTAAAGTACATGACATCTGTGCCTGTGTGTGATCTACGTTTGGTTGGAGTTTTACTTACTGACAGCTCCAGTAAAGTACATTACATCTGTGCTTGTGTGTGATCTACGTTTAGTTAGAGTTTTACTTACTGACAGCTCCAGTAAAGTACATTACATCTGCATCTGTGTGTGGTCTATGTTTGGTTGGAGTTTTACTTCCTGACAGCTCCAGTAAAATACATTACATCTGCATCTGTGTGTGGTCTATGTTTGGTTGGAGTTTTACTTACTGACAGCTCCAGTAAAATACATTACATCTGTGCCTGTGTGTGGTCTAAGTTTGGTTAGCGTTTTACTTACTGACAGCTCCAGTAAAGTACATTACATCTGTGCCTGTGTGTGGTCTAAGTTTGGTTAGCGTTTTACTTACTGACAGCTCCAGTAAAGTACATTACATCTGTGCCTGTGTGTGGTCTAAGTTTGGTTAGCGTTTTACTTACTGACAGCTCCAGTAAAGTACATTACATCTGTGCCTGTGTATGGTCTAAGTTTGGTTAGCGTTTTACTTACTGACAGCTCCAATAAAGTACATTACATCTGTGCCTGTGTATGGTCTAAGTTTGGGTAGCGTTTTACTTACTGACAGCTCCAGTAAAGTACATTACATCTGTGCATGTGTGTGATCTACGTTTAGTTAGAGTTTTACTTACTGACAGCTCCAGTAAAGTACATGACATCTGTGCCTGTGTATGGTCTAAGTTTGGTTAGCGTTTTACTTACTGACAGCTCCAGTAAAGTACATTACATCTGTGTATGTGTGTGATCTACGTTTAGTTAGAGTTTTACTTACTGACAGCTCCAGTAAAGTACATTACATCTGTGTTTGCGTGTGGTCTACGTTTAGTTGGAGTTTTACTTACTGACAGCTCCAGTAAAGTACATTACATCTGTGTTGCGTGTGGTCTACGTTTGGTTGGAGTTTTACTTACTGACAGCTCCAGTAAAGTACATTACATCTGTGTCTGTGTATGGTCTACATTTGGTTGGAGTTTTACTTACTGACAGCTCCAGTAAAGTACATTACATCTGTGTCTGTGTATGGTCTACATTTGGTTGGAGTTTTACTTACTGACAGCTCCAGTAAAGTACATTACATCTGTGCCTGTGTGTGGTCTATGTTTGGTTGGAGTTTTACTTACTGACAGCTCCAGTAAAGTACATTACATCTGCATCTGTGTGTGGTCTATGTTTGGTTGGAGTTTTACTTCCTGACAGCTCCAGTAAAGTACATTACATCTGCATCTGTGTGTGGTCTATGTTTGGTTGGAGTTTTACTTACTGACAGCTCCAGTAAAGTACATTACATCTGTGTCTGTGTATGGTCTACATTTGGTTGGAGTTTTACTTACTGACAGCTCCAGTAAAGTACATTACATCTGTGCCTGTGTATGGTCTACATTTGGTTGGAGTTTTACTTCCTGACAGCTCCAGTAAAGTACATTACATCTGCATCTGTGTGTGGTCTATGTTTGGTTGGAGTTTTACTTCCTGACAGCTCCAGTAAAATACATTACATCTGCATCTGTGTGTGGTCTATGCTTGGTTGGAGTTTTACTTACTGACAGCTCCAGTAAAATACATTACATCTGCATCTGTGTGTGGTCTATGTTTGGTTGGAGTTTTACTTCCTGACAGCTCCAGTAAAATACATTACATCTGCATCTGTGTGTGGTCTATGTTTGGTTGGAGTTTTACTTACTGACAGCTCCAGTAAAATACATTACATCTGTGTCTGTGTATGGTCTACATTTGGTTGGAGTTTTACTTACTGACAGCTCCAGTAAAGTACATTACATCTGTGCCTGTGTATGGTCTACATTTGGTTGGAGTTTTACTTACTGACAGCTCCAGTAAAGTACATTACATCTGTGCCTGTGTATGGTCTACATTTGTTTGGAGTTTTACTTACTGACAGCTCCAGTAAAGTACATTACATCTGTGCCTGTGTATGGTCTACATTTGGTTGGAGTTTTACTTACTTACAGCTCCAGTAAAGTACATTACATCTGTGCCTGTGTATGGTCTACATTTGGTTGGAGTTTTACTTCCTGACAGCTCCAGTAAAGTACATTACATCTGCATCTGTGTGTGGTCTATGTTTGGTTGGAGTTTTACTTCCTGACAGCTCCAGTAAAATACATTACATCTGCATCTGTGTGTGGTCTATGTTTGGTTGGAGTTTTACTTACTGACAGCTCCAGTAAAATACATTACATCTGTGCCTGTGTGTGGTCTAAGTTTGGTTAGCGTTTTACTTACTGACAGCTCCAGTAAAGTACATTACATCTGTGCCTGTGTATGGTCTAAGTTTGGTTAGCGTTTTACTTACTGACAGCTCCAATAAAGTACATTACATCTGTGCCTGTGTGTGGTCTACATTTGGTTGGAGTTTTACTTACTGACAGCTCCAGTAAAGTACATGACATCTGTGCCTGTGTGTGATCTACGTTTGGTTGGAGTTTTACTTACTGACAGCTCCAGTAAAGTACATTACATCTGTGCTTGTGTGTGATCTACGTTTAGTTAGAGTTTTACTTAGTGACAGCTCCAGTAAAGTACATTACATCTGCATCTGTGTGTGGTCTATGTTTGGTTGGAGTTTTACTTCCTGACAGCTCCAGTAAAATACATTACATCTGCATCTGTGTGTGGTCTATGTTTGGTTGGAGTTTTACTTACTGACAGCTCCAGTAAAATACATTACATCTGTGCCTGTGTGTGGTCTAAGTTTGGTTAGCGTTTTACTTACCGACAGCTCCAGTAAAGTACATTACATCTGTGCCTGTGTGTGGTCTAAGTTTGGTTAGCGTTTTACTTACTGACAGCTCCAGTAAAGTACATTACATCTGTGCCTGTGTGTGGTCTAAGTTTGGTTAGCGTTTTACTTACTGACAGCTCCAGTAAAGTACATTACATCTGTGCCTGTGTATGGTCTAAGTTTGGTTAGCGTTTTACTTACTGACAGCTCCAATAAAGTACATTACATCTGTGCCTGTGTATGGTCTAAGTTTGGTTAGCGTTTTACTTACTGACAGCTCCAGTAAAGTACATTACATCTGTGCATGTGTGTGATCTACGTTTAGTTAGAGTTTTACTTACTGACAGCTCCAGTAAAGTACATTACATCTGTGCCTGTGTATGGTCTAAGTTTGGTTAGCGTTTTACTTACTGACAGCTCCAGTAAAGTACATTACATCTGTGTATGTGTGTGATCTACGTTTAGTTAGAGTTTTACTTACTGACAGCTCCAGTAAAGTACATTACATCTGTGTTTGCGTGTGGTCTACGTTTAGTTGGAGTTTTACTTACTGACAGCTCCAGTAAAGTACATTACATCTGTGTTGCGTGTGGTCTACGTTTGGTTGGAGTTTTACTTACTGACAGCTCCAGTAAAGTACATTACATCTGTGCCTGTGTGTGGTCTATGTTTGGTTGGAGTTTTACTTACTGACAGCTCCAGTAAAGTACATTACATCTGTGCCTGTGTGTGATCTACGTTTGGTTGGAGTTTTACTTACTGACAGCTCCAGTAAAGTACATGACATCTGTGCCTGTGTGTGATCTACGTTTGGTTGGAGTTTTACTTACTGACAGCTCCAGTAAAGTACATTACATCTGTGCTTGTGTGTGATCTACGTTTAGTTAGAGTTTTACTTACTGACAGCTCCAGTAAAGTACATTACATCTGTGTTTGCATGTGGTCTATGTTTGGTTGGAGTTTTACTTACTGACAGCTCCAGTAAAGTACATGACATCTGTGCCTGTGTAAGGTCTTCGCTTGGTTGGAGTTTTACTGACATCTGAAGTAGGATCAGCTAGTAACATCAAATCATACATGTCTGGCATTGTTGTCCCGACCTTGTCAGAGTAGATCTCCCATACAACCTAAAATTCATGAGATATGTCAATCTTGACTTACAATCTTGACTTACAATTTTGACTTGCTGTGACATTTTGAGATGTCTTTAGTCTTATTATTGTCTACAACACAGATCCTCTCTACAGTTTACCATTATCATTAGTGTATATTACTCACTTTTTTGCTCTGAAAATAATTGATTGATTGATTGTTATTTAGCACCATCATTTACAATATTTCAGCTATATTATCGATTGAAATATCTTTATTTGATTAAATGTCAAAATATTTTAACTAACCTGTGCAATGATTATACACAAGAATATAAAAATGATAAAAAATTGAATTACAATCAGATATTGAAAGGACCAACGGAGAAGTGTATTACATATCAATGCATACTATACAAAACCTAATGCATTACCTGTACATTACCAAACCCTCCATTTCTTCTCTCAACATTAAGTTTAGCTACAGTTTTATTATCTTCTCCTGGATAATAATCTTCTGCTATTATGACCTCTCTAGAACTGAAGGTGAAGGCAAACCTTCCATAAGGATCATTACTTTCCTCAATAGTCAAGGTCACCTGTGTATGTGTATCTGATAATGAAGCCAGGGTTGCATCTTGCATGCCAACAATTACTGAAAAATATTACATATATTAAATTCTATTATAAAACTTTCTTTTCATAATTAGTGAATATTGTTGTTAACTGACGCTAAGATGGTAGAATCTGTTGGTTGTACACTATTACTCTCAAAGGATAAAATATCACAATTGATACATGTAAAAGAGAAATTAATGGTCAGTGTGAGAGACCAGAAGTAAAAATGTATCATTAAAGTGTAGGAATTAAATTTGGGCATCACAGCAAAACAAAACAAAGAACAAAATGTAGATATTATTGTACAACAAATTATATCTGTTGTATCATAACTACCTGTAACAGCATGTAACCTAATGGTGTACACTCTCTCCTTCTCTGGTGCATCATCAGAACGAGGGAATATTGTCAACGTCTGCTGCATTGATCCCTCTGGAAACAACACTGTACCATTAGATTTCTCAAACTCGCTGCCATCTGGTAGTATTTTATTGGTTAAAACATCTATAATCTCCCACGATACCTCAACCTCACCAAATGTCCCTGCATCTCTCCATATTCTATAAAACAAATTTTATAAAAACAATGGCCATACTTTATGTATTTCCTCAAATATTTTGTTTTTCAAATTGGAATAATTTTGATATTAGCAATATATTTTGTACCTCAATTAGCTGTAATACTTCACAACAATCAATAAATCAATGAAGCAAAACATTTACATTCTGTACCTCAATTAGCTGTAATACTTTACAACAATCAATAAAGCAAAACATTTACATTCTGTACCTCAATTAGCTGTAATACTTCACAACAATCAATAAATCAATGAAGCAAAACATTTACATTCAAACAAAAGTGGATGAGATAAATGTTTTGAAGAAAACCTTTAACTCAAACACGTAAAAAAAGAGGATGGCTATTTGACAAACAATGTAGAACACTGTTTTAACAATTAACAAAAATGATGAGGAACAGTAGTATTAGCACTGAATCATAACATTTTGTTTTTATTTTGAGTTTCAGATAGATTTCTGTCATGTTCCATTACATCAAAAAGTTTATTACATGTCTTGTACAACATCTATAAATAGATTATGGCATTAAACATTGACAGCTAAAAATGTTCAAATGTTAAACAACTAATACTTGCTTCAGATTAACAGCGCTACCCTCTTCCGCTCTGACTGTATATGGCAGTAGAAATTTGAATTTCCCATATGCAATGTCATTGGCCAGAATTATAATACTACAATTTTTTCCTTTAGTCAGAACTAAATCTCCTGAAATACACATATCAACATAGAAAATTAGGGGATTCTTGTCAAACTAAATTGCTATGATGTACATATTGTAGAATGATAGTACTCTACCTTACAGATTAGTCTTTCAACAACATATTATATAACATTTTATAATTTAATCAGTGTGAGGAGTGGCTTGAATGGGTATTTTCATATGTTAAATTTGGAAAATATGAAAAGCAAATGTTGAAACTAAAACCAACTTGTGTTTGAGTGATTGAGTGAGTGATTGTTGCTTAACGCCAACTCAGCAATTTTTCGGCTATATCATGGTGAGAATAAGTTAATTTTCAATGAGATGATGATGATGTCCGCTTTGTATTAGACCAACACGCTTAGTTTGATTTTCATAGTGCTATCCCACTGAAACAACAGTATGTGGATAGATGTCGTCCCCACTTGGATACAATATCCTGATTCCTAGCCAACCAGTCTTTGCGCTTTCTCCTAAATGATGTGTGCTTAGTGGAGAAGCAATAATTTACAAATACCAATTTTATATTCTAATGTAGTTGTTTAATATTCCTGGTTTGTGATTGGACAATGCTGTAATTTTCACGGTATCAATTCAACGTTTTTTTTTTTTATTACCGCTTACATCATCTTGTAAATAATGTGGCAATGCACATCTATACACATGATTACATTAGAATGGAGATAACTATATTGTAATTGAAAATTTCACGGCATCAATTGACGATTTAATGGTGTAATTTTCATGGTTGAAAGAGCATGAGATATTTTTAGAATTTTAGCTGATTACTGCTTACGTCATCTTGTCAATAATGTGACAATACATATCTATGTATAGATACACATGATTACATTAGAATAGAGATAACTGTATTGTATGTGACAATTTCACGGCATCAATTGTCGATTTAATGGTCGCAAATATCCGTAAACTTAATTTGCGACCATCAAATCTCCAATTGATGCCGTGAAATTTTCAAATACATTACAGTTATCTCCTAAGTCTTTGGCTTGACCCAATTGGGGCTCGAATCCATGATCTACCACACTCGAGGCGAGCACGCTAACCGATGTCGTTAACTTACATGTTTGTATTTCCTTTCATTTCAACATCCATCCATAAGTAAAGTGGATGAATGTGCATCAGTTATGGCTCATCAGAATTAGAAGTAAACCAAAATAACACAAAATTTCAATCATCTATCAGACAAGCACATTTATACTTCATTACTAAGGCAACAATCATGGATAGGGTATAATCATTTAATTTGATGTGAATACAGCAATATGATTGGCTGATCTGCCTGGAGCAACATTGGTCATACTTGATGATAACCTGGGATGGTATTGTGATGTTGTCAACATATTCATTCGCCAACGACAAATTCAAATAGTCCTATGAAATAATTGTAATTAAAATCAAGAAATCATTAAATTTTGTTGTAAAAATTAAATTATAAGGAATATTTGAAATTTTTTAACAGCTTACGGTTTTCATAAACTGTTTCACGGTTTATTAAGAGTAAATTGCCCCAAACCAGGTTATATTGTATAACCTATTCAAAAATTGAAAATATTCCTTAAATAAATATTAGTTACCTATTATTTGGAAAATTGTTACCTATTATTTGGAAAATTTCCACATAAAATGTTTCATTTCCCTCAGCTATAGAATCTTCATTTATCACAACTTGAAATGACACTTCGGTAATACCAATACCAAATACTGCATCCTGATTGGTCAGTTTATTATAATCTCCAACCACAGCAGTGCCATCTATAGTCTGATATTTGATTGTCTCCTCCTTACTGGCATCTCCTTCTCTTCTTATTCTTACAGTTAAAACAGAAGGTTCTGTCACATAATAAACTGACTCTGAAATCAGATTTATTTCTCCACATTATTTATAGGATATCTCATCTTTTTTTCTTTTCTTTTTCATCAAAGATATGCCATAAATGATCAAACTCATGACTGTGTGTAAAACTCATGAGTGTGAATGATTTAATACAGTAGTTTTGATATGAGTGGCATATTCGAACAGATAGCTTACAAGCTTATTATATAGAAACAGACATTCTGCTTGATATGAATTTAAGGTAAAATCCAAATTGAAAACCAAAATACTTTATTTTTTGCCACACAAAGATATTCCTTAGCGACAATGCTAAAAACCAACATTGTTTATTTGAAAAAAAATAATAATAATAAAAAAAATATCATTGTTGCATAACAGTGAGAAAATTATTGTTTTTGTCCCATTAACAAATTACAACCAGTTTTTCACTGTCATCAATATAAAATATTGTTTCATTACTTAATATTTCCTGGTTATACTCCTTCATCTGTAACATATAGATACATGGATGTTATTTTACCATATTATGTTTCAGTTCTTGTCTATCTACATTTTAATTACTTCTAGTTACTAGTTTTAGCATTATAAGTTCTGTATAGTCCACAAAGACTGACAATTAATAAAATATTGTATTGATTGGTTTAACTGATAAGAACAAACTCATACACAGAGTGTTTATAATTATAAAATATTGTATTGATTGGTTTAACTGATGAGAACAAACTCATACACAAAGTGTTTATAATTATAAAATATTGTATTGATTGGTTTAACTGATGAGAACAAACCCATACACAGAGTGTTTATAATTATAAAATATTGTATTGATTGGTTTAACTGATAAGAACAAACTCATACACAAAGTGTTTATAATTATAAAATATTGTATTGATTGGTTTAACTGATGAGAACAAACTCATACACAGAGTATTTATAATTATAAAATATTGTATTGATTGGTTTAACTGATAAGAACAAACTCATACACAGAGTGTTTATAATTATAAAATATTGTATTGATTGGTTTAACTGATGAGAACAAACCCATACACAGAGTGTTTATAATTATAAAATATTGTATTGATTGGTTTAACTGATAAGAACAAACTCATACACAGAGTGTTTATAATTATAAAATATTGTATTGATTGGTTTAACTGATGAGAACAAACCCATACACAGAGTGTTTATAATTATAAAATATTGTATTGATTGGTTTAACTGATAAGAACAAACTCATACACAGAGTGTTTATAATTATAAAATATTGTATTGATTGGTTTAACTGATGAGAACAAACCCATACACAGAGTGTTTATAATTATAAAATATTGTATTGATTGGTTTAACTGATAAGAACAAACTCATACACAGAGTGCTTATAATTATAAAATATTGTATTGATTGGTTTAACTGATGAGAACAAACTCATACACAGAGTGTTTATAATTATAAAATATTGTATTGATTGGTTTAACTGATAAGAACAAACTCATACACAGAGTGTTTATAATTATAAAATATTGTATTGATTGGTTTAACTGATGAGAACAAACTCATACACAGAGTGCTTATAATTATAAAATATTGTATTGATTGGTTTAACTGATGAGAACAAACCCATACACAGAGTGTTTATAATTATAAAATATTGTATTGATTGGTTTAACTGATGAGAACAAACCCATACACAGAGTGTTTATAATTATAAAATATTGTATTGATTGGTTTAACTGATAAGAACAAACTCATACACAGAGTGTTTATAATTATAAAATATTGTATTGATTGGTTTAACTGATGAGAACAAACTCATACACAGAGTGTTTATAATTATAAAATATTGTATTGATTGGTTTAACTGATGAGAACAAACTCATACACAGAGTGCTTATAATTATAAAATATTGTATTGATTGGTTTAACTGATGAGAACAAACCCATACACAGAGTGTTTATAATTATAAAATATTGTATTGATTGGTTTAACTGATAAGAACAAACTCATACACAGAGTGCTTATAATTATAAAATATTGTATTGATTGGTTTAACTGATAAGAACAAACCCATACACAGTGTTTATAATTATAAAATATTGTATTGATTGGTTTAACTGATAAGAACAAACTCATACACAGAGTGTTTATAATTATAAAATATTGTATTGATTGGTTTAACTGATGAGAACAAACTCATACACAGAGTGTTTATAATTATAAAATATTGTATTGATTGGTTTAACTGATGAGAACAAACTCATACACAGAGTATTTATAATTATAAAATATTGTATTGATTGGTTTAACTGATAAGAACAAACCCATACACAGTGTTTATAATTATAAAATATGGTATTGATTGGTTTAACTGATGAGAACAAACTCATACACAGAGTGTTTATAATTATAAAATATTGTATTGATTGGTTTAACTGATAAGAACAAACTCATACACAGAGTGCTTATAATTATAAAATATTGTATTGATTGGTTTAACTGATGAGAACAAACTCATACACAGAGTGTTTATAATTATTAAATATTGTATTGATTGGTTTAACTGATAAGAACAAACCCATACACAGTGTTTATAATTATAAAATATTGTATTGATTGGTTTAACTGATGAGAACAAACTCATACACAGAGTGTTTATAATTATAAAATATTGTATTGATTGGTTTAACTGATGAGAACAAACTCATACACAGAGTGTTTATAATTATAAAATATTGTATTGATTGGTTTAACTGATAAGAACAAACCCATACACAGAGTGTTTATAATTATAAAATATTGTATTGATTGGTTTAACTGATGAGAACAAACCCATACACAGAATGTTTATAATTACCATAGTCAGTTGTGTATTTTACACATTTTTTTTTTCAGCAAAAACATCTATCTAAGTATTAAGAATAAGAAATCAGAAAGGAAGGGGAGTGTATTATACATAAATTCACACTATACACAGAAAATTATGGTAGTACAATTTATACTTGTATGTTACAGGATAATTATAATATAACAGAATTGCAATAAAAAATAATAGTCAATATCTCTATAATACTGTACAAACAAACAAAAACAATCACATGATTAATGAAAGTATAGTGGCACCTGTCTACTCCGACATATCAAGGGACCAGGGAAATGTGTCGGATTGTACAGGATGTCGGAATACTCAGGTTTTATTTTAGTTAAAAGAAATACTTTGGGATCATAAATTTTTGGCAGATGTCACAGGATGTCGGAAAACTCAGGTGTCAGTTTGCACAAGTTCCACTGTATAATTTTTGTAGGTGACTCAAGGTAAGAAAATTGTCCAATCATAGTAATAGTAAACATTAACTAAATTTTCCCTGATATCTCAAACACTTGGCTAATTCAAAATAAAATAGTAGGTGTCCTTGACATTGACACAATGAAGTTCAAATGTACTTTACCTGTAAAATAAAGTGGGAAATCATTCTGGTTTATAATAACAGTAAATGTTTGTCTAGATCCAAGATGAGCTCCACCAGATGGACTTCGTAGTTGTATGGTAAAGTTTTCTGCTGGCTCTGGAATCTGTCAAAGATAGTAGAAAATGCTAAAAATTAAATAGCAAGTACAACGTATACATATCTATCTTGTTATAGTGGCATAGTCATTCATAGTCACGGAAAATGTCTTCTAAGATCATTTCCTCTACATTGGGTAAATTGTTCTATAAGAGGAGTGGCCTCTGTATAGGGGATGTCTTAGTACCAATATCATTTCCCTACTTCTGTACACAATAATCATAACAGTAAATTAAATTTGCCAAATTGGAGAGGGAAAAAAATTCAGAATTTCCCTCTGCCTGAATATGAAAAAGAAACAAATTTTCATTAAGCATATATTTTGTTGATAAACTAATGATTATGATTTATCTTCAAGGTTCACTCCAGAAATTTACTTTCTAAAGTCATTAGTCTCTCTGATCTGTAAACATGCAGTCAATTTGAAAAATTGTAAGGGTCATTTCTAGTGACCAGTTCAAAAATTATTTAGTGAGCCAATAAAGGCTTGATTACCGGTACATGTATATACAAAATTCTGGTCAGCAGATTTTCAGCTTGTCAAGGTTTTTAAGAGTCCTAACATAAAAATTAGCACTAATGGCACAAGAGCTCAGTCTGAAATGAACATTGAGTTTTACTCATTCTTAGTGTAGTTTTACTCACATTATCTGCCACAGTTTTAATCTGTATTACTCCTTGACTCTGACCATCTCCATAAGTTATAGCTCCTGACATGGGGGTAAGATCAGGCTGATCACTAGGTATAACATCCCACATTACTGTAACACTACCAAATGTTCCCTGACTTCTCTTTACAGATATAAAACTGGACTCTGTTTTACTAAGTGTACTCTCACCTGTGATAATACAACATAAAATGTTCTGTGTAAATATTCCTTAAAACTTGGAATGTCTAATTGAGTGAGTGATTGCTGTTTAATGCCAATGTTGCAGTTTTCCAGCTATATCATGATGAGAATTATTTACATTCATTGAGATGATGATGATGTCCACTTTGTTCTTTGGTCTTACTCCTTAAAGCTACGAAGCAGCAAATATGAAAATCATAGTCTTTGGTTTGACCATAACACCACCGATGTGACTATGTCTAATTGAAGGGTTTGACCATTACACCACCGATGTGGTTATGTCTAATTGGGGGTCCGACCTATAATCCGACAGTCCGATAGTCCGACAGTCCGATAGTCCGACAAATGCTTTATTTCTTTGAAAGTTAACACTATAACATGTGTAATATGGGGCCAGAAACCGAACCGTTTACTCACCAAAGAAAGGTCCAGAACATCGGAAACATGATATCATTGACGGACAAACAATTGGCAATTGGCAAGGCCACACAAGAACTCAAAAAAACACATATATGAACAACACGGACTCCATGAAAACCTGGATCCAGTCGTGATGAACCGGTAGTGTAAGTATTCCGTATATTTTTTAGTAGCGACTACTTCAGGCTTTATTCAAGTAGCGTGTAGCCGAGTCCAGCCAAGAAAAGTCACTATTGAAAAGAAAGATGAAATAAATGAATACAAAAAAAAAGAAATACAAAAAAAAGGAAAAGACAAAAAGAAGAGCGTACCAGTGTCCCCCGCCCTTTATCATGGAATATTTATGCTAAAAAGCAATGTCGACACATCGATAGAGCTGGATAAAATAATGTGTGCGAATTGATTGATTGCTTAAGGTCCAGCAAGCAATATTTCAGTCATATTCAGGATGAGAAAAGTTTGTAAGCAAAAAATCAGAAAGAGAGGACTCTGGGATGGGTCAACATGGGCAACGACATATAACACGGGAACTTGTTTTTCTGTCTCTTCTGACGACAAGTTGGTCCTATTTTTATTCCCCAGGATTCCGACGGGTGACCCTGCTATTGTCGCCTTCTACGACAAGCGCATATATAAAAAAGTTACGATTGAAGTAATTGTCCCTAAGTGACCCCTTATATCACGGAAAGAAACAGCATCGGAATATGACAAAATAAACAATTTTGCCATGATACGCCGCTCCTTTGTGACAATTGAAGGTCAGTTTCTCAGCGTAATAACAGTAATTAATATGCTGCATTTTTTTAACCAATTAATTGTATATACCATATGAAAACTGGCGTTTTCCAAACTGACTAAAATCACACCTCTCACTTGCTCCCCCTTTTATCAATATCAGTAAAAGGGGGAACAAGTGAGAAATGTTATCGTACAAGGCGTGGACAGACGGACGAACAGCAGTATACCATAATAAGCCCGTATTTTGACGGGCGTATAAAAATGAATGGCCCATATCCTGAAATTACGAATATATCATTTTTGGCCAAATTATTTTTCAAAACTTTCATCAGTTTAAAGCATTTGTCGGACTATCGGACTGTTGGACTATCGGACTGTCAGACTATCGGACTGTCGGATTATAGCTACGGCCCCGTCTAATTGAAGGGTTTGAAATTAAAAAAACAAATTAGTTTTTTATGAAGAGGATTATCTGTATCTAATGTCACTTTCAACAATACATAGTAATAGATATGTCACGAGGGTAAGAGTTATAAAATGTACTTAATGAAAACCAGAGTACCATGAAACAACATTCTGTAAGTATCTTTATCATGTAAGGTTGTATCAAGTACACCTAGTTGTGACTAGTAACAGCAACAACTTTCTGTAAGTATCTTTATCATGTAAGGTTGTATGTATCAAGTACACCTAGTTGTGACTAGTAACAGCTACAACTTTCTGTAAGTATCTTTATCATGTAAGGTTGTATGTATCAAGTACACCTAGTTGTGACTAGTAACAGCTACAACTTTCTGTAAGTATCTTTATCATGTAAGGTTGTATGTATCAAGTACACCTAGTTGTGACTAGTAACAGCTACAACTTTCTGTAAGTATCTTTATCATGTAAGGTTGTATGTATCAAGTACACCTAGTTGTGACTAGTAACAGCTACAACTTTCTGTAAGTATCTTTATCATGTAAGGTTGTATCAAGTACACCTAGTTGTGACTAGTAACAGCTACAACTTTCTGTAAGTATCTTTATCATGTAAGGTTGTATCAAGTACACCTAGTTGTGACTAGTAACAGAAACAACTTTCTGTAAGTATCTTTATCATGTAAGGTTGTATCAAGTACACCTAGTTGTGACTAGTAACAGAAACAACTTTCTGTAAGTATCTTTATCATGTAAGGTTGTATCAAGTACACCTAGTTGTGACTAGTAACAGCTACTGATTCCATGTAAGTATCTTTATCACGTAAGGTTGTATCAAGTACACCTAGTTGTGACTAGTAACAGAAACAACTTTCTGTAAGTATCTTTATCACGTAAGGTTGTATCAAGTACACCTAGTTGTGACTAGTAACAGCAACAACTTTCTGTAAGTATTTTTATCATGTAAGGTTGTATCAAGTACACCTAGTTGTGACTAGTAACAGAACAACTTTCTGTAAGTATCTTTATCATGTAAGGTTGTATCAAGTACACCTAGTTGTGACTAGTAACAGAACAACTTTCTGTAAGTATCTTGATCATGTAAGATTGTATCAAGTACACCTAGTTGTGACTAGTAACAGCTACAACATTCTGTAAGTATCTTTATCATGTAAGGTTGTATGTATCAAGTACACCTAGTTGTGACTAGTAACAGCAACAACTTTCTGTAAGTATTTTTATCATGTAAGGTTGTATCAAGTACACCTAGTTGTGACTAGTAACAGAAACAACTTTCTGTAAGTATCTTTATCATGTAAGGTTGTATCAAGTACACCTAGTTGTGACTAGTAACAGCTACAACTTTCTGTAAGTATCTTTATCATGTAAGGTTGTATCAAGTACACCTAGTTGTGACTAGTAACAGAAACAACTTTCTGTAAGTATCTTTATCATGTAAGGTTGTATGTATCAAGTACACCTAGTTGTGACTAGTAACAGAAACAACTTTCTGTAAGTATCTTTATCATGTAAGGTTGTATCAAGTACACCTAGTTGTGACTAGTAACAGAAACAACTTTCTGTAAGTATCTTTATCATGTAAGGTCGTATCAAGTACACCTAGTTGTGACTAGTAACAGAAACAACTTTCTGTAAGTATCTTTATCATGTAAGGTTGTATCAAGTACACCTAGTTGTGACTAGTAACAGCTACAACTTTCTGTAAGTATCTTTATCATGTAAGGTTGTATCAAGTACACCTAGTTGTGACTAGTAACAGAAACAACTTTCTGTAAGTATCTTTATCATGTAAGGTTGTATCAAGTACACCTAGTTGTGACTAGTAACAGAAACAACTTTCTGTAAGTATCTTTATCATGTAAGGTCGTATCAAGTACACCTAGTTGTGACTAGTAACAGAAACAACTTTCTGTAAGTATCTTTATCATGTAAGGTTGTATCAAGTACACCTAGTTGTGACTAGTAACAGCTACAACTTTCTGTAAGTATCTTTATCATGTAAGGTTGTATCAAGTACACCTAGTTTTGACTAGTAACAGAAACAACTTTCTGTAAGTATCTTTATCATGTAAGGTTGTATCAAGTACACCTAGTTGTGACTAGTAACAGAAACAACTTTCTGTAAGTATCTTTATCATGTAAGGTCGTATCAAGTACACCTAGTTGTGACTAGTAACAGAAACAACTTTCTGTAAGTATCTTTATCATGTAAGGTTGTATGTATCAAGTACACCTAGTTGTGACTAGTAACAGCTACAACTTTCTGTAAGTATCTTTATCATGTAAGGTTGTATCAAGTACACCTAGTTGTGACTAGTAACAGCTACAACTTTCTGTAAGTATCTTTATCATGTAAGGTTGTATCAAGTACACCTAGTTGTGACTAGTAACAGCAACAACTTTCTGTAAGTATCTTTATCATGTAAGGTTGTATGTATCAAGTACACCTAGTTGTGACTAGTAACAGAAACAACTTTCTGTAAGTATCTTTATCATGTAAGGTTGTATCAAGTACACCTAGTTGTGACTAGTAACAGAAACAACTTTCTGTAAGTATCTTTATCATGTAAGGTTGTATCAAGTACACCTAGTTGTGACTAGTAACAGAAACAACTTTCTGTAAGTATCTTTATCATGTAAGGTTGTATGTATCAAGTACACCTAGTTGTGACTAGTAACAGCTACAACTTTCTGTAAGTATCTTTATCATGTAAGGTTGTATCAAGTACACCTAGTTGTGACTAGTAACAGCTACAACTTTCTGTAAGTATCTTTATCATGTAAGGTTGTATATATCAAGTACACCTAGTTGTGACTAGTAACAGCTACTGATTCCATGTAAGTATCTTTATCATGTAAGGTTGTATCAAGTACACCTAGTTGTGACTAGTAACAGCTACAACTTTCTGTAAGTATCTTTATCATGTAAGGTTGTATGTATCAAGTACACCTAGTTGTGACTAGTAACAGCTACTGATTCCATGTAAGTATCTTTATCACGTAAGGTTGTATCAAGTACACCTAGTTGTGACTAGTAACAGCTACAACTTTCTGTAAGTATTTTTATCATGTAAGGTTGTATCAAGTACACCTAGTTGTGACTAGTAACAGCTACAACTTTCTGTAAGTATCTTTATCATGTAAGGTTGTATCAAGTACACCTAGTTGTGACTAGTAACAGAAACAACTTTCTGTAAGTATCTTTATCACGTAAGGTTGTATCAAGTACACCTAGTTGTGACTAGTAACAGCAACAACTTTCTGTAAGTATCTTTATCATGTAAGGTTGTATGTATCAAGTACACCTAGTTGTGACTAGTAACAGAAACAACTTTCTGTAAGTATCTTTATCATGTAAGGTTGTATCAAGTACACCTAGTTGTGACTAGTAACAGCTACAACTTTCTGTAAGTATCTTTATCATGTAAGGTTGTATGTATCAAGTACACCTAGTTGTGACTAGTAACAGCTACTGATTCCATGTAAGTATCTTTATCATGTAAGGTTGTATCAAGTACACCTAGTTGTGACTAGTAACAGCTACAACTTTCTGTAAGTATTTTTATCATGTAAGGTTGTATCAAGTACACCTAGTTGTGACTAGTAACAGCTACAACTTTCTGTAAGTATCTTTATCATGTAAGGTTGTATGTATCAAGTACACCTAGTTGTGACTAGTAACAGCTACAACTTTCTGTAAGTATCTTTATCATGTAAGGTTGTATCAAGTACACCTAGTTGTGACTAGTAACAGAAACAACTTTCTGTAAGTATCTTTATCATGTAAGGTCGTATCAAGTACACCTAGTTGTGACTAGTAACAGCTACAACTTTCTGTAAGTATCTTTATCATGTAAGGTTGTATCAAGTACACCTAGTTGTGACTAGTAACAGAAACAACTTTCTGTAAGTATTTTTATCATGTAAGGTTGTATCAAGTACACCTAGTTGTGACTAGTAACAGCTACAACTTTCTGTAAGTATCTTTATCATGTAAGGTTGTATGTATCAAGTACACCTAGTTGTGACTAGTAACAGCTACAACTTTCTGTAAGTATTTTTATCATGTAAGGCTGTATCAAGTACACCTAGTTGTGACTAGTAACAGCTACAACTTTCTGTAAGTATCTTTATCATGTAAGGTTGTATGTATCAAGTACACCTAGTTGTGACTAGTAACAGCAACAACTTTCTGTAAGTATCTTTATCATGTAAGGTTGTATGTATCAAGTACACCTAGTTGTGACTAGTAACAGCTACAACTTTCTGTAAGTATTTTTATCATGTAAGGTTGTATCAAGTACACCTAGTTGTGACTAGTAACAGAAACAACTTTCTGTAAGTATCTTTATCATGTAAGGTTGTATCAAGTACACCTAGTTGTGACTAGTAACAGAAACAACTTTCTGTAAGTATCTTTATCATGTAAGGTTGTATGTATCAAGTACACCTAGTTGTGACTAGTAACAGCAACAACTTTCTGTAAGTATCTTTATCATGTAAGGTTGTATGTATCAAGTACACCTAGTTGTGACTAGTAACAGCTACAACATTCTGTAAGTATCTTTATCATGTAAGGTTGTATCAAGTACACCTAGTTGTGACTAGTAACAGAAACAACTTTCTGTAAGTATCTTTATCATGTAAGGTTGTATCAAGTACACCTAGTTGTGACTAGTAACAGAAACAACTTTCTGTAAGTATCTTTATCATGTAAGGTTGTATCAAGTACACTTAGTTGTGACTAGTAACAGAAACAACTTTCTGTAAGTATCTTTATCATGTAAGGTTGTATGTATCAAGTACACCTAGTTGTGACTAGTAACAGCAACAACTTTCTGTAAGTATCTTTATCATGTAAGGTTGTATGTATCAAGTACACCTAGTTGTGACTAGTAACAGCTACAACATTCTGTAAGTATCTTTATCATGTAAGGTTGTATCAAGTACACCTAGTTGTGACTAGTAACAGAAACAACTTTCTGTAAGTATCTTTATCATGTAAGGTTGTATCAAGTACACCTAGTTGTGACTAGTAACAGAAACAACTTTCTGTAAGTATCTTTATCATGTAAGGTTGTATGTATCAAGTACACCTAGTTGTGACTAGTAACAGCTACTGATTCCATGTAAGTATCTTTATCATGTAAGGTTGTATCAAGTACACCTAGTTGTGACTAGTAACAGCTACAACTTTCTGTAAGTATCTTTATCATGTAAGGTTGTATGTATCAAGTACACCTAGTTGTGACTAGTAACAGCTACTGATTCCATGTAAGTATCTTTATCACGTAAGGTTGTATCAAGTACACCTATTGTGGCTAGTAACAGAAACAACTTTCTGTAAGTATCTTTATCATGTAAGGTTGTATCAAGTACACCTAGTTGTGACTAGTAACAGAAACAACTTTCTGTAAGTATCTTTATCATGTAAGGTTGTATCAAGTACACCTAGTTGTGACTAGTAACAGCTACAACTTTCTGTAAGTATCTTTATCATGTAAGGTTGTATGTATCAAGTACACCTAGTTGTGACTAGTAACAGCTACTGATTCCATGTAAGTATCTTTATCATGTAAGGTTGTATCAAGTACACCTAGTTGTGACTAGTAACAGAAACAACTTTCTGTAAGTATTTTTATCATGTAAGGTTGTATCAAGTACACCTAGTTGTGACTAGTAACAGCTACAACTTTCTGTAAGTATCTTTATCATGTAAGGTTGTATGTATCAAGTACACCTAGTTGTGACTAGTAACAGCTACAACTTTCTGTAAGTATCTTTATCATGTAAGGTTGTATCAAGTACACCTAGTTGTGACTAGTAACAGAAACAACTTTCTGTAAGTATCTTTATCATGTAAGGTCGTATCAAGTACACCTAGTTGTGACTAGTAACAGCTACAACTTTCTGTAAGTATCTTTATCATGTAAGGTTGTATCAAGTACACCTAGTTGTGACTAGTAACAGCTACAACTTTCTGTAAGTATCTTTATCATGTAAGGTTGTATGTATCAAGTACACCTAGTTGTGACTAGTAACAGCTACAACTTTCTGTAAGTATCTTTATCATGTAAGGTTGTATCAAGTACACCTAGTTGTGACTAGTAACAGCTACAACTTTCTGTAAGTATCTTTATCATGTAAGGTTGTATCAAGTACACCTAGTTGTGACTAGTAACAGCAACAACTTTCTGGAAGTATCTTTATCATGTAAGGTTGTATGTATCAAGTACACCTAGTTGTGACTAGTAACAGCTACAACATTCTGTAAGTATCTTTATCATGTAAGGTTGTATCAAGTACACCTAGTTGTGACTAGTAACAGCTACAACTTTCTGTAAGTATCTTTATCATGTAAGGTTGTATCAAGTACACCTAGTTGTGACTAGTAACAGAAACAACTTTCTGTAAGTATCTTTATCATGTAAGGTTGTATCAAGTACACCTAGTTGTGACTAGTAACAGCTACAACTTTCTGTAAGTATCTTTATCATGTAAGGTTGTATCAAGTACACCTAGTTGTGACTAGTAACAGCTACAACTTTCTGTAAGTATTTTTATCATGTAAGGTTGTATCAAGTACACCTAGTTATGACTAGTAACAGCTACAACTTTCTGTAAGTATCTTTATCATGTAAGGTTGTATGTATCAAGTACACCTAGTTGTGACTAGTAACAGCTACAACTTTCTGTAAGTATTTTTATCATGTAAGGCTGTATCAAGTACACCTAGTTGTGACTAGTAACAGCTACAACTTTCTGTAAGTATCTTTATCATGTAAGGTTGTATGTATCAAGTACACCTAGTTGTGACTAGTAACAGCAACAACTTTCTGTAAGTATCTTTATCATGTAAGGTTGTATGTATCAAGTACACCTAGTTGTGACTAGTAACAGCTACAACTTTCTGTAAGTATTTTTATCATGTAAGGTTGTATCAAGTACACCTAGTTGTGACTAGTAACAGAAACAACTTTCTGTAAGTATCTTTATCATGTAAGGTTGTATCAAGTACACCTAGTTGTGACTAGTAACAGCTACAACTTTCTGTAAGTATCTTTATCATGTAAGGTTGTATCAAGTACACCTAGTTGTGACTAGTAACAGCTACTGATTCCATGTAAGTATCTTTATCACGTAAGGTTGTATCAAGTACACCTAGTTGTGACTAGTAACAGCTACAACTTTCTGTAAGTATCTTTATCACGTAAGGTTGTATCAAGTACACCTAGTTGTGACTAGTAACAGCAACAACTTTCTGTAAGTATCTTTATCATGTAAGGTTGTATGTATCAAGTACACCTAGTTGTGACTAGTAACAGCTACAACTTTCTGTAAGTATTTTTATCATGTAAGGTTGTATCAAGTACACCTAGTTGTGACTATTAACAGCTACAACTTTCTGTGAGTATCTTTATCATGTAAGGTTGTATGTATCAAGTACACCTAGTTGTGACTAGTAACAGCTACAACTTTCTGTAAGTATCTTTATCATGTAAGGTTGTATCAAGTACACCTAGTTGTGACTAGTAACAGTAACAACTTTCTGTAAGTATCTTTATCACGTAAGGTTGTATCAAGTACACCTATTGTGACTAGTAACAGAAACAACTTTCTGTAAGTATCTTTATCATGTAAGGTTGTATCAAGTACACCTAGTTGTGACTAGTAACAGCTACTGATTCCATGTAAGTATCTTTATCACGTAAGGTTGTATCAAGTACACCTAGTTGTGACTAGTAACAGCTACAACTTTCTGTAAGTATTTTTATCATGTAAGGTTGTATCAAGTACACCTAGTTGTGACTATTAACAGCTACAACTTTCTGTGAGTATCTTTATCATGTAAGGTTGTATGTATCAAGTACACCTAGTTGTGACTAGTAACAGCTACAACTTTCTGTAAGTATCTTTATCATGTAAGGTTGTATCAAGTACACCTAGTTGTGACTAGTAACAGCTACAACTTTCTGTAAGTATCTTTATCATGTAAGGTTGTATGTATCAAGTACACCTAGTTGTGACTAGTAACAGCTACAACTTTCTGTAAGTATCTTTATCATGTAAGGTTGTATCAAGTACACCTAGTTGTGACTAGTAACAGCTACAACTTTCTGTAAGTATCTTTATCATGTAAGGTTGTATCAAGTACACCTAGTTGTGACTAGTAACAGCAACAACTTTCTGGAAGTATCTTTATCATGTAAGGTTGTATGTATCAAGTACACCTAGTTGTGACTAGTAACAGCTACAACATTCTGTAAGTATCTTTATCATGTAAGGTTGTATCAAGTACACCTAGTTGTGACTAGTAACAGCTACAACTTTCTGTAAGTATCTTTATCATGTAAGGTTGTATCAAGTACACCTAGTTGTGACTAGTAACAGAAACAACTTTCTGTAAGTATCTTTATCATGTAAGGTTGTATCAAGTACACCTAGTTGTGACTAGTAACAGCAACAACTTTCTGTAAGTATCTTTATCATGTAAGGTTGTATCAAGTACACCTAGTTGTGACTAGTAACAGAAACAACTTTCTGTAAGTATCTTTATCATGCAAGGTTGTATCAAGTACACCTAGTTGTGACTAGTAACAGCTACAACTTTCTGTAAGTATTTTTATCATGTAAGGTTTTTTTATCATGTAAGGTTGTATCAAGTACACCTAGTTGTGACTAGTAACAGCTACAACTTTCTGTAAGTATCTTTATCATGTAAGGTTGTATGTATCAAGTACACCTAATTGTGACTAGTAACAGCTACAACTTTCTGTAAGTATCTTTAACATGTAAGGTTGTATCAAGTACACCTAGTTGTGACTAGTAACAGCTACAACTTTCTGTAAGTATCTTTATCATGTAAGGTTGTATCAAGTACACCTAGTTGTGACTAGTAACAGCAACAACTTTCTGTAAGTATCTTTATCATGTAAGGTTGTATGTATCAAGTACACCTAGTTGTGACTAGTAACAGCTACAACTTTCTGTAAGTATCTTTATCATGTAAGGTTGTATCAAGTACACCTAGTTGTGACTAGTAACAGCTACAACTTTCTGTAAGTATCTTTATCATGTAAGGTTGTATCAAGTACACCTAGTTGTGACTAGTAACAGCAACAACTTTCTGGAAGTATCTTTATCATGTAAGGTTGTATGTATCAAGTACACCTAGTTGTGACTAGTAACAGCTACAACATTCTGTAAGTATCTTTATCATGTAAGGTTGTATCAAGTACACCTAGTTGTGACTAGTAACAGCTACAACTTTCTGTAAGTATCTTTATCATGTAAGGTTGTATCAAGTACACCTAGTTGTGACTAGTAACAGCAACAACTTTCTGGAAGTATCTTTATCATGTAAGGTTGTATGTATCAAGTACACCTAGTTGTGACTAGTAACAGCTACAACATTCTGTAAGTATCTTTATCATGTAAGGTTGTATCAAGTACACCTAGTTGTGACTAGTAACAGCTACAACTTTCTGTAAGTGTCTTTATCATGTAAGGTTGTATCAAGTACACCTAGTTGTGACTAGTAACAGAAACAACTTTCTGTAAGTATCTTTATCATGTAAGGTTGTATCAAGTACACCTAGTTGTGACTAGTAACAGCTACAACTTTCTGTAAGTATCTTTATCATGTAAGGTTGTATCAAGTACACCTAGTTGTGACTAGTAACAGCTACAACTTTCTGTAAGTATCTTTATCATGTAAGGTTGTATCAAGTACACCTAGTTGTGACTAGTAACAGCTACAACTTTCTGTAAGTATCTTTATCATGTAAGGTTGTATCAAGTACACCTAGTTGTGACTAGTAACAGCTACAACTTTCTGTAAGTATCTTTATCATGTAAGGTTGTATCAAGTACACCTAGTTGTGACTAGTAACAGCTACAACTTTCTGTAAGTATCTTTATCATGTAAGGTTGTATGTATCAAGTACACCTAGTTGTGACTAGTAACAGCTACAACTTTCTGTAAGTATCTTTATCATGTAAGGTTGTATCAAGTACACCTAGTTGTGACTAGTAACAGCTACAACTTTCTGTAAGTATCTTTATCATGTAAGGTTGTATCAAGTACACCTATTGTGACTAGTAACAGCTACAACTTTCTGTAAGTATCTTTATCATGTAAGGTTGTATCAAGTACACCTAGTTGTGACTAGTAACAGAACAACTTTCTGTAAGTATCTTTATCATGTAAGGTTGTATGTATCAAGTACACCTAGTTGTGACTAGTAACAGCTACAACTTTCTGTAAGTATCTTTATCATGTAAGGTTGTATCAAGTACACCTAGTTGTGACTAGTAACAGCTACAACTTTCTGTAAGTATCTTTATCATGTAAGGTTGTATCAAGTACACCTAGTTGTGACTAGTAACAGAAACAACTTTCTGTAAGTATCTTTATCATGTAAGGTTGTATCAAGTACACCTATTGTGACTAGTAACAGCTACAACTTTCTGTAAGTATCTTTATCATGTAAGGTTGTATCAAGTACACCTAGTTGTGACTAGTAACAGAACAACTTTCTGTAAGTATCTTTATCATGTAAGGTTGTATGTATCAAGTACACCTAGTTGTGACTAGTAACAGCTACAACTTTCTGTAAGTATCTTTATCATGTAAGGTTGTATCAAGTACACCTAGTTGTGACTAGTAACAGCTACAACTTTCTGTAAGTATCTTTATCATGTTAGGTTGTATGTATCAAGTACACCTAGTTGTGACTAGTAACAGCAACAACTTTCTGTAAGTATCTTTATCACGTAAGGTTGTATCAAGTACACCTAGTTGTGACTAGTAACAGAAACAACTTTCTGTAAGTATCTTTATCATGCAAAGTTGTATCAAGTACACCTAGTTGTGACTAGTAACAGCTACTGATTCCATGGGTATAAGTCATTTCAACTACCATAAGATTGTGGCTCATTATAATTGTCATAATATAATTCAATCACATCTGATTAGGATATCCATAATTATTTTATTGTGCTTCTCTGCTATTATTTCTTCCACCTGTCCCTTAGCTTTTGTAAAAAAAAATGCACAATTTAATGATCGAAAAAGATGCAAATCAACAATTTTGGATCAAACCCTTTGGATTACATATCAGTAACATAAGAAATGTAAAAGTTGACAGATGGCATGACAATAACAAAAGACGACAACTGACGCAAAGTAATAACAATGCCTCACATTACACTTTGGGTCAGATAAGATAAAAATGTTGCCCATTTCCTGTGGTTTGGATAGCCCTGCAAACCTCTAATACAATAACCATTAATATCTATGCTTGTAATATATCAGATTAACTTACTCATGTATATAACTGGTGGATCATCTTCAAACAGAATCAAGCCGTAAGGGTCATCATTTTCAAGTATATCCACTATTATCTGTGACCTTGAACCAATGTCTGCTGTGACGTTACCATAGCTACTCAAGATAAGGGTAAACCTCTCAACTGTCTGAAAAATAAAATTACATGTACACTAGATATAATACCTTCAATTTATTTCTGAAAACTTAATCATATTTGAAAAGTTCTTATCAAGTTAATGTTGATTCAAAAGTATTTTAATATAATATTTTGTCAAAAAATACCTATTGTCTGGAATTTCCCTGCACAGGGTTTCATAAATAAAATAAATAAAAGAAGAAAAATAGTGAATTAAATAAATTTAGAAAACCCAGATCTTAACAATACTAGAAAACATAAGTATCAGCAAGCCTCATTTCTGACTTGAAAATATGAACCCTCAGATGAAATTGTCCCATCTTACATTATTGAGCACGACTACTACTATATTCTGTCCAAGGGAACCATTGGGGACTAAAGATACTGATTGTCCTTTTGACTTGACATAAAGAGGAAAACTGTGTAAATTTTAAAGTACAAACCTCTGGAACACCATCAGCTATAGGTAAAAGTGCAGCAGACATCGTCATGACACCAGGGTTAAATTTAAGGACATTAGTATAACCATAGAACTCAGCTCCTCCATTGGGATGGACTGTGTACTGTACATACTGAGTAATAAGAGAGCCTCCTTGTCTGTCTACTACAATATCTACAGAGGAACTTCCTTCCTGTCAAATAAAAACATACTGTTGACGTCATGGCATGTTCAGTTCAATATTAATATGAGAGTCAATTTAACTTAGTTAACATCAAACTATAGAGGTATAAAAATCAGGAAGACTTTCATTAGTCTGACATAATTGTCAGCTACCAAAGATACAAACAAATACTTTTTTGTGCCAATCTACAACATTGGACCTCATTTAAAACATTAAATTAGAACAATACGTAACATACAACCCAAAAATACTTTTAAAGACACATTTGCAGTAAATACAATTTCCTTTGTCTTTTCTTTTTATTTTATTTTACTAAAGCTTTTAAATTTCAATAATCACAATAATTTTTTTTTAATATAAAAGGGAAATTCTGAAAATTTTGAAAATGAATGCAGCACATACCTGTACTTGATACAAATCCTGCATATTAGTAGAGAACTGAAATGTCCCACCTGGATTATCATTTTCCAGTATGACAACCTTGACCTGGGTTGACCCATATTTTAACCTCTGTGTGTCAGATGGACTGACATAGGTCAAGGTTACAGTTATTTCTTCATCCAGTTCTGGTACATCATCAGGGTTAATGAGGATAGTAAAATCTACCTCTGATTTATCTATAATTTAAAAAAAAACAAAAAAACATGAGAAATGTTTTGTAGAACTTGAACTTGCTGTTTTCATGTTATTTTCACACATTAAATCATAATACTGTTTTAGATTACCAAGACATTGATTAAACATTAATAATTGATTAGTTGTTGGTTACTTAATGTCTATTGTCAAATATTTCATGCATGTTCAAGACGAGAACAACACTATCTTTAAACTACATAGAAATAAGAGATAGGGATGGGACAACTGGCACAATTACTTTTGACTTCCACTGGAAAAGTATGATACCAGAAGTGGGACCAGTAACCTCCTGGATTACATAAATATTATATTACCTGCTTCCATGATGGCTGTACCAGAAGTGGGACCAGTATCTTCCTGGGTAACATAGCCAGCATTGGTACCAGATCCTGTCAACAACCAGTTGATGACAGCTTGACCACTTGTCCCTTCTCTGAATAGTTTGAGATTTACCTGATAATAAGAATAGACAGTTCAAGATAACAGTGATTAAAGATCAAACATTTTCTAAGATAAAAGATATTTCAATACAAGCTGAATGAGAACAGTTTTTTTCAATAATGATTGAAAGTTTATTACATACAGGTAATTTATTATTTACTAACCAAAACATGCTTGTGAAATAAAGAGAAGAAACTGACACATTGTTCGTTTAAGAAATAAATCATGGAAGCCAGAATGTGTTGGGAGTTTTAACATGGATTGGTGAATATTAGTATTTTATTAATATCCGCCAATCCATGTTAAACCTCAAAACACATTCTGACTTCCATGATTTATTTCGATTCCGATATGTACAAATACGGTAGTACATTTTGATTGGAAGACGGTAATTTATATTTACGTTTGTGGAAAATGTCGCACACAATTTATGCTGCCAATGGAAAAGTCAGTCACATTCACCGGTGCATGTGCTAATGAGATTATACTGAATGGATAACTCGCTCGTTTGTTAACAAAGCGAAAGAAGGAGGTCATGTTAGAATTATTATTTTACCATAATAAAATGTATTTCACTTCATCTGAATTTTGTTTTGAATGTCAATCAAGGAAAATTATGGGACACAAGCTAAGCTATACAGGCACAATTACACTGTCGTAATAAAACCTGAAACTTACAGAATATGGACTGGTCTCTGGTTCACTAACAGTAACAGTATAAGTATTTAGGAATCCTATTTCACCATTGGCTTGTTGTAAAGTAACTGGAATATCTACTGTTGTTCTAGTACCTAACACAGGACTATTAAATGCTCCTAATGCAGGCTCTAAAAACATCAAGCAAAATTTATTTTGATTTTAATATGAGAATATAGAGTTCTGATAACAGTAATTCATGCTATAAGTATATTCTATGATGTCAGTGTAGTATCAGTTTTTGATACATCCAAGTTTGTGAAAGATAACAGTAATTCATGCTATAAGTATATTCTATGATGTCAGTGTTGTATCAGTTTTTGATACATCCAGGTTTGTGAAAGATAACAGTAATTCATGCTATAAGTATATTCTATGATGTCATTGTTGTATCAGTCTTTGATACATCCAGGTTTGTGAAAGATAACAGTAATTCATGCTATAAGTATATTCTATGATGTCAGTGTAGTATCAGTTTTTGATACATCCAGGTTTGTGAAAGATAACAGTAATTCATGCTATAAGTATATTCTATGATGTCATTGTTGTATCAGTTTTTGATACATCCAGGTTTGTGAAAGATAACAGTAATTCATGCTATAAGTATATTCTATGATGTCATTGTTGTATCAGTTTTTGATACATCCAGGTTTGTGAAAGATAACAGTAATTCATGCTATAAGTATATTCTATGATGTCAGTGTTGTATCAGTTTTTGATACATCCAGGTTTGTGAAAGATAACAGTAATTCATGCTATAAGTATATTCTATGATGTCAGTGTTGTATCAGTTTTTGATACATCCAGGTTTGTGAAAGATAACAGTAATTCATGCTATAAGTATATTCTATGATGTCAGTGTTGTATCAGTTTTTGATACATCCAGGTTTGTGAAAGATAACAGTAATTCATGCTATAAGTATATTCTATGATGTCAGTGTTGTATCAGTTTTTGATACATCCAGGTTTGTAAAAGATAACAGTAATTCATGCTATAAGTATATTCTATGATGTCAGTGTTGTATCAGTTTTTGATACATCCAGGTTTGTGAAAGATAACAGTAATTCATGCTATAAGTATATTCTATGATGTCAGTGTTGTATCAGTTTTTGATACATCCAGGTTTGTAAAAGATAACAGTAATTCATGCTATAAGTATATTCTATGATGTCAGTGTTGTATCAGTTTTTGATCAAGGTTTGTGAAAGATAATAGACTAAAGGCCCTTTGAATTATTAAATATATTTTGAAAACAAACTCTCAACATAGTCCATGTACAAAATGTAGAAAAACAAATATAAAAACATAACCAACAAATTATGAATAAACAGAACAGTTTTCATTTTCAGATTAAAAACTGATAAATTTGATGAAAAAAATAAATTAGGAAAACAGTCCTGGTACTATCTTGAAATACTACTTTAAAAGACACCTATATCAAGTTTACTTCAAAATATAAATCTTCAGTAAAACTAAAACTTAAAGGTTAGGGGTTAATGTGTTTAACGTTAGGGTTAACGTGTTTAACATTAGGGTTAATGTGTTTAATGTTAGGGGTTAATGTGTTTAACGTTAGGGGTTAATGTGTTTAACGTTAGGGTTAATGTGTTTAATGTTAGGGTTAATGTGTTTAACGTTAGGGTTAATGTGTTTAACGTTAGGGTTAATGTGTTTAATATTAGGGTTAATGTGTTTAATGTTAGGGTTAATGTGTTTAACGTTAGGGTTAATGTGTTTAATGTTAGGGTTAATGTGTTTAACATTAGGGTTAATGTGTTTAACATTAGGGTTAATGTGTTTAACGTTAGGGTTAATGTGTTTAATGTTAGGGTTAATGTGTTTAACGTTAGGGTTAATGTGTTTAATGTTAGGCTTAATGTGTTTAACGTTAGGGTTAATGTGTTTAGCGTTAGGGTTAATGTGTTTAATGTCAGGGTTAATGTGTTTAATGTTAGGGTTAATGTGTTTAACATTAGGGTTAATGTGTTTAATGTTAGGGTTAATGTGTTTAATGTTAGGGTTAATGTGTTTAATGTTAGGGTTAATGTGTTTAATGTTAGGGTTAATGTGTTTAACGTTAGGGGTTAATGTGTTTAACATTAGGGTTAATGTGTTTAATGTTAGGGTTAATGTGTTTAACGTTAGGGTTAATGTGTTTAACGTTAGGGTTAACATTAGGGTTAATGTGCTTAACGTTAGGGGTTAATGTGTTTAATGTTAGGGTTAATGTGTTTAATGTTAGGGTTAATGTGTTTAACATTAGGGTTAATGTGTTTAACGTTAGGGTTAATGTGTTTAATGTTAGGGTTAATATGTTTAACGTTAGGGTTAATGTGTTTAACGTTAGGGTTAACATGTTTATTGTTAGGGGTAATGTGTTTAACATTAGGGTTAACGTGTTTAATGTTAGGGTTAATGTGTTTAATGTTAGGGGTTAATGTGTTTAACATTAGGTTTAATGTTAGGGTTAATGTGTTTAACGTTAGGGTTAATGTGTTTAATGTTAGGGTTAATGTGTTTAACGTTAGGGTTAATGTGTTTAACATTAGGGTTAACGTGTTTAATGTTAGGGTTAACGTGTATAATGTTAGGGTTAATGTGTTTAACGTTAGGGTTAATGTGTTTAACGTTAGGGTTAATGTGTTTAACATTAGGGTTAATGTGTTTAACGTTAAGGTTAATGTGTTTAATGTTAAGGTTAATGTGTTTAACGTTAGGGTTAATGTGTTTAACGTTAGGGTTAATGTGTTTAGCGTTAGGGTTAATGTGTTTAATGTTAGGGTTAATGTGTTTAATGTTAAGGTTAATGTGTTTAATGTTAGGGTTAATGTGTTTAATGTTAAGGTTAATGTGTTTAACGTTAGGGTTAATGTGTTTAACGTAAGGGTTAATGTGTTTAATGTTAGGGTTAATGTGTTTAATGTTAGGGTTAATGTGTTTAACGTTAGGGTTGATGTGTTTAACATTAGGGTTAATGTGTTTAATGTTAGGGTTAATGTGTTTAATGTTAAGGTTAATGTGTTTAACATTAGGGTTAATGTGTTTAATGTTAGGGTTAATGTGTTTAATGTTAGGGTTAATGTGTTTAACGTTAGGGTTGATGTGTTTAACGTTAGGGTTGGTGTGTTTAACGTTAGGGGTTAATGTGTTTAACGTTAGGGTTAATGTGCTTAACGTTAGGATTAATGTGTTTAACACCACTTTCAACAATATTTCAGTTATATCATGTCGGTCAATTTTATTGGTGGAGGAAACTGGAGTACCCAGAGAAAACAACCGACCTGTCGCAAGTCACTGACTAACTTTGTCACATAATGTTGTATCGAGAACACCTCGTCTGAGTGAGGTTCGAACTCACAACTTCAGTGATGATAGGCACTGATTGCAAAGGTAGTTGTAAATTCAACTATCATACAATCACCCCTACTAACACTTAAGGAATACACATCTGTTTAATCTAAGTAAACTAAGGTGTCAATCATACCAGATGTCATATCCAATTCTGTCAAGGTAGCTGTAAATTTACCACCAACTTGTAGAAAGGCTGAGCCGTTGATTGGTACCTGTACAATCTTACTGCCAACTCCTGTTGTAAAAGTTACTTGCCACTCAGAATTATCTAAAACTCCTAAAACAAAATAAAATAAAAAATTGTGTTCACTAAATTAGTAATGTAGTATATTCTAGAAGTGTCGCATTATTTACAACTAACACATTTTAATTGGGGTCCAAGAATGAGATTTAATGGTTTTATTTAAGAAATGTTAGAAAATACCAAAAGGGTAATCAGAAACCGAAAATTGAAGGACGGACAGTACACTGGAAATAGGACAAACAATGATCTACAAAATAGTACACCTAAAACTAAAGATTGAGAAATAAGAATCCCTACTACACTAGTGGCATCACTGTTTTACTATTAAGATTGAGCAATAAGAATCACTACTACACTAGTGGCATCACTGTTTTACTATAAAGATTGAGCAATAAGAATCCCTACTACACTAGTGGCATCACTGTTTTACTATAAAGATTGAGCAATAAGAATCCCTACTACACCAGTGGCATCACTGTTTTACTATAAAGATTGAGCAATAAGAATCCCTACTACACCAGTGGCATCACTGTTTTACTATAAAGATTGAGCAATAAGAATCCCTACTACACCAGTGGCATCACTGTTTTACTATAAAGATTGAGCAATAAGAATCCCTACTACACCAGTGGCATCACTGTTTTACTATAAAGAGTGAGCAATAAGAATCACTACTACACTAGTGGCATCACTGTTTTACTATTAAGATTGAGCAATAAGAATCCCTACTACACTAGTGGCATCACTGTTTTACTATAAAGATTGAGCAATAAGAATCACTACTACACTAGTGGCATCACTGTTTTACTATTAAGATTGAGCAATAAGAATCACTACTACACTAGTGGCATCACTGTTTTACTATTAAGATTGAGCAATAAGAATCCCTACTACACTAGTGGCATCACTGTTTTACTATAAAGATTGAGCAATAAGAATCCCTACTACACTAGTGGCATCACTGTTTTACTATAAAGATTGAGCAATAAGAATCACTACTACACTAGTGGCATCACTGTTTTACTATTAAGATTGAGCAATAAGAATCCCTACTACACTAGTGGCATCACTGTTTTACTATAAAGATTGAGCAATAAGAATCCCTACTACACTAGTGACATCACTGTTTTACTATTAAGATTGAGCAATAAGAATCACTACTACACTAGTGGCATCACTGTTTTACTATAAAGATTGAGCAATAAGAATCCCTACTACACTAGTGGCATCACTGTTTTACTATAAAGATTGAGCAATAAGAATCCCTACTACACTAGTGACATCACTGTTTTACTATTAAGAGTGAGCAATAAGAATCCCTACTACACTAGTGGCATCACTGTTTTACTATTAAGATTGAGCAATAAGAATCCCTACTACACTAGTGGCATCACTGTTTTACTATAAAGATTGAGCAATAAGAATCACTACTACACTAGTGGCATCACTGTTTTACTATAAAGATTGAGCAATAAGAATCACTACTACACTAGTGGCATCACTGTTTTACTATAAAGATTGAGCAATAAGAATCCCTACTACACTAGTGGCATCACTGTTTTACTATTAAGATTGAGCAATAAGAATCCCAACTACACTAGTGGCATCACTGTTTTACTATAAAGATTGAGCAATAAGAATCCCTACTACACTAGTGGCATCACTGTTTTACTTTTAAGATTGAGCAATAAGAATCCCTACTACACTAGTGGCATCACTGTTTTACTATAAAGATTGAGCAATAAGAATCACTACTACACTAGTGGCATCACTGTTTTACTATTAAGATTGAGCAATAAGAATCACTACTACACTAGTGGCATCACTGTTTTACTATTAAGATTGAGCAATAAGAATCCCTACTACACTAGTGGCATCACTGTTTTACTATTAAGATTGAGCAATAAGAATCACTACTACACTAGTGGCATCACTGTTTTACTATTAAGATTGAGCAATAAGAATCCCTACTACACTAGTGGCATCACTGTTTTACTATTAAGATTGAGCAATAAGAATCCCTACTACACTAGTGGCATCACTGTTTTACTATTAAGATTGAGCAATAAGAATCGCTACTACACTAGTGGCATCACTGTTTTACTATTAAGATTGAGCAATAAGAATCCCTACTACACTAGTGGCATCACTGTTTTACTATTAAGATTGAGCAATAAGAATCCCTACTACACTAGTGGCATCACTGTTTTACTATTAAGATTGAGCAATAAGAATCACTACTACACTAGTGGCATCACTGTTTTACTATTAAGATTGAGCAATAAGAATCACTACTACACTAGTGGCATCACTGTTTTACTATTAAGATTGAGCAATAAGAATCACTACTACACTAGTGGCATCACTGTTTTACTATTAAGATTGAGCAATAAGAATCACTACTACACTAGTGGCATCACTGTTTTACTATTAAGATTGAGCAATAAGAATCCCTACTACACTAGTGGCATCACTGTTTTACTATAAAGATTGAGCAATAAGAATCCCTACTACACTAGTGGCATCACTGTTTTACTATTAAGATTGAGCAATAAGAATCACTACTACACTAGTGGCATCACTGTTTTACTATAAAGATTGAGCAATAAGAATCCCTACTACACCAGTGGCATCACTGTTTTACTATAAAGATTGAGCAATAAGAATCCCTACTACACTAGTGGCATCACTGTTTTACTATAAAGATTGAGCAATAAGAATCCCTACTACACCAGTGGCATCACTGTTTTACTATAAAGATTGAGCAATAAGAATCCCTACTACACTAGTGGCATCACTGTTTTACTATAAAGAGTGAGCAATAAGAATCCCTACTACACTAGTGGCATCACTGTTTTACTATAAAGATTGAGCAATAAGAATCACTACTACACTAGTGGCATCACTGTTTTACTATTAAGATTGAGCAATAAGAATCACTACTACACTAGTGGCATCACTGTTTTACTATAAAGATTGAGCAATAAGAATCCCTACTACACTAGTGGCATCACTGTTTTACTATTAAGATTGAGCAATAAGAATCACTACTACACTAGTGGCATCACTGTTTTACTATAAAGAGTGAGCAATAAGAATCACTACTACACTAGTGGCATCACTGTTTTACTATTAAGATTGAGCAATAAGAATCACTACTACACTAGTGGCATCACTGTTTTACTATAAAGAGTGAGCAATAAGAATCCCTACTACACTAGTGGCATCACTGTTTTACTATTAAGATTGAGCAATAAGAATCACTACTACACTAGTGGCATCACTGTTTTACTATTAAGATTGAGCAATAAGAATCACTACTACACCAGTGGCATCACTGTTTTACTATAAAGAGTGAGCAATAAGAATCCCTACTACACTAGTGGCATCACTGTTTTACTATAAAGATTGAGCAATAAGAATCACTACTACACTAGTGGCATCACTGTTTTACTATAAAGATTGAGCAATAAGAATCCCTACTACACTAGTGGCATCACTGTTTTACTATAAAGACTGAGCAATAAGAATCCCTACTACACCAGTGGCATCACTGTTTTACTATAAAGATTGAGCAATAAGAATCCCTACTACACTAGTGGCATCACTGTTTTACTATAAAGAGTGAGCAATAAGAATCCCTACTACACTAGTGGCATCACTGTTTTACTATAAAGATTGAGCAATAAGAATCACTACTACACTAGTGGCATCACTGTTTTACTATAAAGAGTGAGCAATAAGAATCACTACTACACTAGTGGCATCACTGTTTTACTATAAAGAGTGAGCAATAAGAATCCCTACTACACCAGTGGCATCACTGTTTTACTATAAAGATTGAGCAATAAGAATCCCTACTACACTAGTGGCATCACTGTTTTACTATTAAGATTGAGCAATAAGAATCACTACTACACTAGTGGCATCACTGTTTTACTATAAAGAGTGAGCAATAAGAATCACTACTACACTAGTGGCATCACTGTTTTACTATTAAGATTGAGCAATAAGAATCCCTACTACACTAGTGGCATCACTGTTTTACTATAAAGAGTGAGCAATAAGAATCCCTACTACACTAGTGGCATCACTGTTTTACTATAAAGAGTGAGCAATAAGAATCACTACTACACTAGTGGCATCACTGTTTTACTATAAAGAGTGAGCAATAAGAATCACTACTACACTAGTGGCATCACTGTTTTACTATAAAGAGTGAGCAATAAGAATCACTACTACACCAGTGGCATCACTGTTTTACTATAAAGAGTGAGCAATAAGAATCACTACTACACTAGTGGCATCACTGTTTTACTATAAAGATTGAGCAATAAGAATCACTACTACACTAGTGGCATCACTGTTTTACTATTAAGAGTGAGCAATAAGAATCACTACTACACTAGTGGCATCACTGTTTTACTATAAAGAGTGAGCAATAAGAATCACTACTACACTAGTGGCATCACTGTTTTACTATAAAGATTGAGCAATAAGAATCACTACTACACTAGTGGCATCACTGTTTTACTATAAAGATTGAGCAATAAGAATCACTACTACACTAGTGGCATCACTGTTTTACTATAAAGAGTGAGCAATAAGAATCACTACTACACTAGTGGCATCACTGTTTTACTATAAAGAGTGAGCAATAAGAATCACTACTACACTAGTGGCATCACTGTTTTACTATAAAGATTGAGCAATAAGAATCACTACTACACTAGTGGCATCACTGTTTTACTATAAAGAGTGAGCAATAAGAATCCCTACTACACTAGTGGCATCACTGTTTTACTATTAAGATTGAGCAATAAGAATCACTACTACACTAGTGGCATCACTGTTTTACTATAAAGATTGAGCAATAAGAATCCCTACTACACTAGTGGCATCACTGTTTTACTATAAAGAGTGAGCAATAAGAATCCCTACTACACTAGTGGCATCACTGTTTTACTATTAAGATTGAGCAATAAGAATCCCTACTACACTAGTGGCATCACTGTTTTACTATAAAGAGTGAGCAATAAGAATCCCTACTACACTAGTGGCATCACTGTTTTACTATAAAGATTGAGCAATAAGAATCCCTACTACACCAGTGGCATCACTGTTATACTATTAAGATTGAGCAATAAGAATCACTACTACACTAGTGGCATCACTGTTTTACTATTAAGATTGAGCAATAAGAATCACTACTACACTAGTGGCATCACTGTTTTACTATAAAGAGTGAGCAATAAGAATCCCTACTACACTAGTGGCATCACTGTTTTACTATAAAGAGTGAGCAATAAGAATCCCTACTACACTAGTGGCATCACTGTTTTACTATTAAGATTGAGCAATAAGAATCACTACTACACTAGTGGCATCACTGTTTTACTATAAAGATTGAGCAATAAGAATCCCTACTACACCAGTGGCATCACTGTTATACTATTAAGATTGAGCAATAAGAATCACTACTACACTAGTGGCATCACTGTTTTACTATAAAGAGTGAGCAATAAGAATCCCTACTACACTAGTGGCATCACTGTTTTACTATAAAGATTGAGCAATAAGAATCCCTACTACACCAGTGGCATCACTGTTATACTATTAAGATTGAGCAATAAGAATCACTACTACACTAGTGGCATCACTGTTTTACTATTAAGATTGAGCAATAAGAATCACTACTACACTAGTGGCATCACTGTTTTACTATTAAGAGTGAGCAATAAGAATCCCTACTACACTAGTGGCATCACTGTTTTACTATAAAGATTAAGCAATAAGAATCCCTACTACACCAGTGGCATCACTGTTATACTATTAAGATTGAGCAATAAGAATCACTACTACACTAGTGGCATCACTGTTTTACTATTAAGATTGAGCAATAAGAATCACTACTACACTAGTGGCATCACTGTTTTACTATAAAGATTGAGCAATAAGAATCCCTACTACACCAGTGGCATCACTGTTTTACTATTAAGATTGAGCAATAAGAATCACTACTACACTAGTGGCATCACTGTTTTACTATTAAGATTGAGCAATAAGAATCACTACTACACTAGTGGCATCACTGTTTTACTATAAAGAGTGAGCAATAAGAATCCCTACTACACCAGTGGCATCACTGTTTTACTATAAAGATTGAGCAATAAGAATCCCTACTACACTAGTGGCATCACTGTTTTACTATAAAGAGTGAGCAATAAGAATCCCTACTACACTAGTGGCATCACTGTTTTACTATAAAGATTGAGCAATAAGAATCCCTACTACACTAGTGGCATCACTGTTTTACTATAAAGAGTGAGCAATAAGAATCCCTACTACACTAGTGGCATCACTGTTTTACTATAAAGATTGAGCAATAAGAATCCCTACTACACCAGTGGCATCACTGTTATACTATTAAGATTGAGCAATAAGAATCACTACTACACTAGTGGCATCACTGTTTTACTATTAAGATTGAGCAATAAGAATCACTACTACACTAGTGGCATCACTGTTTTACTATTAAGAGTGAGCAATAAGAATCCCTACTACACTAGTGGCATCACTGTTTTACTATAAAGATTGAGCAATAAGAATCCCTACTACACCAGTGGCATCACTGTTATACTATTAAGATTGAGCAATAAGAATCACTACTACACTAGTGGCATCACTGTTTTACTATTAAGATTGAGCAATAAGAATCACTACTACACTAGTGGCATCACTGTTTTACTATAAAGATTGAGCAATAAGAATCCCTACTACACCAGTGGCATCACTGTTTTACTATTAAGATTGAGCAATAAGAATCCCTACTACACTAGTGGCATCACTGTTTTACTATAAAGAGTGAGCAATAAGAATCCCTACTACACTAGTGGCATCACTGTTTTACTATTAAGATTGAGCAATAAGAATCCCTACTACACTAGTGGCATCACTGTTTTACTATAAAGATTGAGCAATAAGAATCCCTACTACACTAGTGACATCACTGTTTTACTATAAAGAGTGAGCAATAAGAATCACTACTACACTAGTGGCATCACTGTTTTACTATTAAGATTGAGCAATAAGAATCACTACTACACTAGTGGCATCACTGTTTTACTATAAAGATTGAGCAATAAGAATCCCTACTACACCAGTGGCATCACTGTTTTACTATTAAGATTGAGCAATAAGAATCCCTACTACACTAGTGGCATCACTGTTATACTATAAAGATTGAGCAATAAGAATCCCTACTACACTAGTGACATCACTGTTTTACTATAAAGAGTGAGCAATAAGAATCACTACTACACTAGTGGCATCACTGTTTTACTATTAAGATTGAGCAATAAGAATCCCTACTACACTAGTGGCATCACTGTTTTACTATAAAGATTGAGCAATAAGAATCCCTACTACACCAGTGGCATCACTGTTTTACTATAAAGATTGAGCAATAAGAATCCCTACTACACTAGTGGCATCACTGTTTTACTATAAAGATTGAGCAATAAGAATCACTACTACACTAGTGGCATCACTGTTTTACTATTAAGATTGAGCAATAAGAATCACTACTACACTAGTGGCATCACTGTTTTACTATTAAGATTGAGCAATAAGAATCACTACTACACTAGTGGTATCACTGTTTTACTATTAAGATTGAGCAATAAGAATCACTACTACACTAGTGGCATCACTGTTTTACTATAAAGAGTGAGCAATAAGAATCCCTACTACACTAGTGGCATCACTGTTTTACTATAAAGAGTGAGCAATAAGAATCCCTACTACACCAGTGGCATCACTGTTTTACTATAAAGAGTGAGCAATAAGAATCCCTACTACACTAGTGGCATCACTGTTTTACTATAAAGATTGAGCAATAAGAATCACTACTACACTAGTGGCATCACTGTTTTACTATAAAGATTGAGCAATAAGAATCCCTACTACACTAGTGACATCACTGTTTTACTATTAAGATTGAGCAATAAGAATCCCTACTACACTAGTGACATCACTGTTTTACTATAAAGATTGAGCAATAAGAATCCCTACTACACTAGTGGCATCACTGTTTTACTATTAAGATTGAGCAATAAGAATCCCTACTACACTAGTGGCATCACTGTTTTACTATTAAGATTGAGCAATAAGAATCCCTACTACACTAGTGGCATCACTGTTTTACTATTAAGATTGAGCAATAAGAATCACTACTACACTAGTGGCATCACTGTTTTACTATTAAGATTGAGCAATAAGAATCCCTACTACACTAGTGGCATCACTGTTTTACTATAAAGAGTGAGCAATAAGAATCCCTACTACACTAGTGGCATCACTGTTTTACTATTAAGATTGAGCAATAAGAATCCCTACTACACTAGTGGCATCACTGTTTTACTATTAAGATTGAGCAATAAGAATCACTACTACACTAGTGGCATCACTGTTTTACTATTAAGATTGAGCAATAAGAATCCCTACTACACTAGTGGCATCACTGTTTTACTATAAAGAGTGAGCAATAAGAATCCCTACTACACTAGTGGCATCACTGTTTTACTATTAAGATTGAGCAATAAGAATCCCTACTACACTAGTGGCATCACTGTTTTACTATAAAGATTGAGCAATAAGAATCCCTACTACACTAGTGGCATCTCTGTTTTACTATAAAGATTGAGCAATAAGAATCACTACTACACTAGTGGCATCACTGTTTTACTATTAAGATTGAGCAATAAAAATCCCTACTACACTAGTGGAATCACGGTTTTACTATAAAGAGTGAGCAATAAGAATCCCTACTACACTAGTGGCATCACTGTTTTACTATTAAGAATCCCTATTACACTAGTGGCATCACTGTTTTACTATTAAGAATCCCTACTACACTAGTGGCATCACTGTTTTACTATTAAGAATCCCTACTACACTAGTGGCATCACTGTTTTACTATTAAGAATCCCTACTACACTAGTGACATCACTGTTTTACTATTAAGAATCCCTACTACACTAGCGACATCACTGTTTTACTATTAAGAATCCCTACTACACTAGTGGCATCACTGTTTTACTATTAAGAATCCCTACTACACTAGTGGCATCACTGTTTTACTATTAAGAATCCCTACTACACTAGTGGCATCACTGTTTTACTATTAAGAATCCCTACTCCACTAGTGACCACTGGTTTACTATTAAGAATCCCTACTACACTAGTGGCATCACTGGTTTACTATTAAGAATCCCTACTACACTAGTGGCATCACTGTTTTACTATTAAGAATCCTACTACACTAGTGGCATCACTGTTTTACTATTAAGAATCCCTACTACACTAGTGGCATCACTGTTTTACTATTAAGAATCCCTACTACACTAGTGACATCACTGTTTTACTATTAAGAATCCCTACTACACTAGTGACATCACTGTTTTACTATTAAGAATCCCTACTACACTAGTGACATCACTGTTTTACTATTAAGAATCCCTACTACACTAGTGGCATCACTGTTTTACTATAAGAATCCCTACTACACTAGTGACATCACTGTTTTACTATTAAGAATCCCTACTACACTAGTGACATCACTGTTTTACTATTAAGAATCCCTACTACACTAGTGGCATCACTGTTTTACTATTAAGAATCCCCACTACACTAGTGGCATCACTGTTTTACTATTAAGAATCCCTACTACACTAGTGGCATCACTGTTTTACTATTAAGAATCCCTACTACACTAATGACATCACTGTTTTACTATTAAGAATCCCTACTACACTAGTGGCATCACTGTTTTACTATTAAGAATCCCTACTACACTAGTGGCATCACTGTTTTACTATTAAGAATCCCTACTACACTAGTGGCATCACTGTTTTACTATTAAGAATCCCTACTACACTAGTGACATCACTGTTTTACTATTAAGAATCCCTACTACACTAGTGGCATCACTGTTTTACTATTAAGAATCCTACTACACTAGTGGCATCACTGTTTTACTATTAAGAATCCCTACTACACTAGTGGCATCACTGTTTTACTATTAAGAATCCTACTACACTAGTGGCATCACTGTTTTACTATTAAGAATCCCTACTACACTAGTGGCATCACTGTTTTACTATAAGAATCCCTACTACACTAGTGACATCACTGTTTTACTATTAAGAATCCCTACTACACTAGTGACATCACTGTTTTACTATTAAGAATCCCTACTACACTAGTGGCATCACTGTTTTACTATTAAGAATCCCTACTACACTAGTGGCATCACTGTTTTACTATTAAGAATCCCTACTACACTAGTGGCATCACTGTTTTACTATTAAGAATCCCTACTACACTAATGACATCACTGTTTTACTATTAAGAATCCCTACTACACTAGTGGCATCACTGTTTTACTATTAAGAATCCCTACTACACTAGTGGCATCACTGTTTTACTATTAAGAATCCCTACTACACTAGTGGCATCACTGTTTTACTATTAAGAATCCCTACTACACTAGTGGCATCACTGTTTTACTATTAAGAATCCTACGACACTAGTGACATCACTGTTTTACTATTAAGAATCCTACTACACTAGTGGCATCACTGTTTTACTATTAAGAATCCCTACTACACTAGTGGCATCACTGTTTTACTATTAAGAATCCCTACTACACTAGTGGCATCACTGTTTTACTATTAAGAATCCCTACTACACTAGTGGCATCACTGTTTTACTATTAAGAATCCCTACTACACTAGTGGCATCACTGTTTTACTATTAAGAATCCCTACTACACTAATGACATCACTGTTTTACTATTAAGAATCCCTACTACACTAGTGGCATCACTGTTTTACTATTAAGAATCCCTACTACACTAGTGGCATCACTGTTTTACTATTAAGAATCCCTACTACACTAGTGGCATCACTGTTTTACTATTAAGAATCCCTACTACACTAGTGGCATCACTGTTTTACTATTAAGAATCCTACTACACTAGTGACATCACTGTTTTACTATTAAGAATCCCTACTACACTAGTGGCATCACTGTTTTACTATTAAGAATCCTACTACACTAGTGACATCACTGTTTTACTATTAAGAATCCTACTACACTAGTGACATCACTGTTTTACTATTAAGAATCCTACTACACTAGTGGCATCACTGTTTTACTATTAAGAATCCTACTACACTAGTGGTATCACTGTTTTACTATTAAGAATCCCTACTACACTAGTGGCATCACTGTTTTACTATTAAGAATCCCTACTACACTAGTGACATCACTGTTTTACTATTAAGAATCCCTACTACACTAGTGGCATCACTGTTTTACTATTAAGAATCCCTACTACACTAGTGGCATCACTGTTTTACTATTAAGAATCCCTACTACACTAGTGACATCACTGTTTTACTATTAAGAATTCCTACTACACTAGTGGCATCACTGTTTTACTATTAAGAATCCCTACTACACTAGTGGCATCACTGTTTTACTATTAAGAATCCCTACTACACTAGTGGCATCACTGTTTTACTATTAAGAATCCCCACTACACTAGTGGCATCACTGTTTTACTATTAAGAATCCCTACTACACTAGTGGCATCACTGTTTTACTATTAAGAATCCTACTACACTAGTGGTATCACTGTTTTACTATTAAGAATCCCTACTACACTAGTGGCATCACTGTTTTACTATTAAGAATCCTACTACACTAGTGGCATCACTGTTTTACTATTAAGAATCCCTACTACACTAGTGGCATCACTGTTTTACTATTAAGAATCCCTACTACACTAGTGGCATCACTGTTTTACTATTAAGAATCCCTACTACACTAGTGACATCACTGTTTTACTATTAAGAATCCCTACTACACTAGTGGCATCACTGTTTTACTATTAAGAATCCCTACTACACTAGTGGCATCACTGTTTTACTATTAAGAATCCCTACTACACTAGTGGCATCACTGTTTTACTATTAAGAATCCCTACTACACTAGTGGCATCACTGTTTTACTATTAAGAATCCCTACTACACTAGTGGCATCACTGTTTTACTATTAAGAATCCCTACTACACTAATGACATCACTGTTTTACTATTAAGAATCCCTACTACACTAGTGGCATCACTGTTTTACTATTAAGAATCCCTACTACACTAGTGGCATCACTGTTTTACTATTAAGAATTCCTACTACACTAGTGGCATCACTGTTTTACTATTAAGAATCCCTACTACACTAGTGGCATCACTGTTTTACTATTAAGAATCCTACTACACTAGTGGCATCACTGTTTTACTATTAAGAATCCCTACTACACTAGTGGCATCACTGTTTTACTATTAAGAATCCTACTACACTAGTGGCATCACTGTTTTACTATTAAGAATCCCTACTACACTAGTGGCATCACTGTTTTACTATAAGAATCCCTACTACACTAGTGACATCACTGTTTTACTATTAAGAATCCCTACTACACTAGTGACATCACTGTTTTACTATTAAGAATCCCTACTACACTAGTGGCATCACTGTTTTACTATTAAGAATCCCTACTACACTAGTGGCATCACTGTTTTACTATTAAGAATCCCTACTACACTAGTGGCATCACTGTTTTACTATTAAGAATCCCTACTACACTAGTGGCATCACTGTTTTACTATTAAGAATCCTACTACACTAGTGGCATCACTGTTTTACTATTAAGAATCCCTACTACTAAAACATAACGTCCCTACAAAACGAATGGGAATAATGACAAACCGAACATCGTCTTTAAGCAGATATCATAATACGGAACTAAAAATGTGAAGACACCAAGTCATGATGGCAACCATTAAGTGGGACATTTCACACAGACCTTTATAAATTCATAAAAAAAAATTGAGAACAAGTCATGTCAAGTATACATGATTGTCATGTTTTTAAATAAATGTCCCTGTTTATATCCTGTAATATCCTGTTCTCCGTATTGTTACCCCTCATTATTATTCTGTTTTCCCCCTGCTCTCTAGTAGACATACCTTCAGTATCACCAGGTCCAGTATAAACGACTGTCATGTTAACTACAACAGACCCCTGGTTATATCCACTTCTACGTATTGTTAACTGTACATGTCTAGGATTAGATGTCTGTAATTGAAAAAAAACAATAATATTAAAAAATCCCATGTTACATCAATAAAATCAAACTTATTTCATAATGAAACCTTCCTACTGAAATTTCAGTACAACAGTCATTTAAAACTCTGAAGTTTGTCAGTAACTTGCGGCGGATTGGTGGTTTTTTCCACGCACTCCGGTTTTCTCCACCAATAAAACTGACTGCCATGATATAACTGAAATATTTTTGCAAGTGGCATTAAACACCATAACCCTAACCCAACCCTTAAGTGCTGAAAACTGTTAGCTGAGAATAGTATTATCAAATTTAAATGATTCACCTAACAACTGCTTCTTTATAATTGTTGTTAAACATCTGTTTTGCTATAAATGCATTTTTTTGTCAAATAAAAAAAATATGAAAATTAAACAGCCAAACTAAAAACAGTTTAATATATGAAATAAAATTAAAAAAAAATTTATGTGAAAAAAAAAGAACTTTAAATTGATGAATCCAAGCTTTGGTGGACTGCTCATAAATGATGAATTTGTTGTTTCTTAAATTCTGATTAAATATTTCAAAAGAAATAAGTAAACATGTTTAAAATATTAAGAAATTGGGTTAATTATTAGTGTTGTTTCTGTAAATTGAAGGAAAGCATTATACTTCGTTAGATTATTAAATCTGTAGAATGATTGATCCAAGAAATCCAAGAAATTGGTTCACCATGAATAAAAAGGTATTTGATAGTACCATTCAAAAATTGTTATTAAGACATACATGTATATGAATTTATTTATCTATCGACAAAATTTATTAAAAAAAATAATTACAAAGAATAAGACTACTATCCCACCACATATAAAGAAGCTGACTAAATAATACCTTCACCTTAGTAAAGCATGTTAGATATTGTAAATTTTATTTAATATAACTATGACTTACCGGAGGTGGCTGGTTGACCTAATTTAATCAATGGAAGGAGAAATCAAATTAAATATGATCAAAGTCATTTTATATATTTTAGAATCCAAATATTTCTTTTAAAGTAAATGTGTTTGACATTTAAAAATGTATCTTTATAATTCTTAAATCTTAATTCCACTTTCTAATATTAGGGACATTCTTATTGAAATATTGTTGAAAGTGGCATTAAACATCATAAACCATTCTAATATTAAGGGGCCATCATGATGTCATATGGTAATTAGATTTACATCTACATTTACAATCAGTGTCTATGACATTTCAAGTTGTCAGTCTGATTTCACACAAATGGTGAGGTGACCTCAAGACAACCTTAAGTAAAAAAGTTAGTCAGCGACTTGCAGTAGGTCGGAGGTTTTCTCAGGGTACTCTGATTTTCTCCATCAATAAAACTGACCACCACAATATAACTGAAATACTGTTGAAAGTGGTGTTAAACACTCATAGCCCTTACCCTAGGCCAAAATTAAAAGTTTCTAAAGATTGCAAAGTTCCAATACAAGTATAAAACTGAAACTTTGTGGAGGACAATTCTCAAATAAAACTCTAATTAGGAACCGACCATTTAACTTGAAAGGAGGGGTTATGGTTTTTTTGTTTCGTTCAGAATTTTTTTTTCGGACAACACAAGAGTTAGAATTATTTTTTTCCAGAATTTAACATTAGGTTATATGACAAAAACTCTGAATCAGATTTTTTTTTTTTTCCTCCACTAAAATCAGAATATTTTTTTCAGCAACATTGGGAATCAGAATATTTTTTTAGAAAAAAACCATAACCCCCCCCCCCCCTCCCTTCAAGTTAAATGGTCGTTCCCTTAGTCAATGGCATAATTTTCAGGTTACTCACAACAATAATCTGTTGTTCTGTGTTATCCCCAAACTCAATTGTGCCATAGTAATTATCACTATCTTCAATCAGTATTAAACCATCAATAACACCTTCAACTTTAGCTCCGTCGTTAACACTACCCGGTAATAATTTAATTATAAAACGTTCTGTTGGTTCAGACACTGAATCTTGTACAATTGTTACATTAATCCTAGCCTGAGACTGCCCAGACTGGAACATCACACTACCTTTAGTGTTCAATATATCATTACTCACTGCACCTGATAATGTGTCATTTCTATAAATTTCCCACTGAACAGTCACTGTGCCGAAAGTCCCTGCCGAACGTAACACAGTGAAATATCCTGTCACGATACCATCTTCATTGATTTGTATTAAAGGTAATGATACGCCATCACTGCCAGGGTTAAAGCTTATTACACCGTTTGGATTATCGTTGCCATTAATGAAAATTGTTGTTTTAAATGGCGTTCCTGATATAACATCTCCTATCGGGTTGGAGAGGAGGAGTTGGAAGCTCTCCTCAACCTCTGGATTGATATCATCTAGAATCTCCAATGAAATAAATCCTTGAGTTTGTCCAGCGGCAAAGACTAACTGACGAATGTTAGGTCCTGTAAAGTCTAAGCCATCAGAGGCAGTGTTGGACACAATACCAAAGTCTACAGAAGCTATGCCATCGACAGACCCTATTCTACTTTGTCCATCCTGGTCTATACCTCGTAATACTGGAATAGTGATAGATTTAGATCCAGGTCCTTCATCATATCTATATTGAGCCTACAGAATAAGATAAAAGAGATTAACTTTTCTTTTTAAATTGCATGAGAAATTTGCTGTTCAAAATCAACAATAAACAAGACATATAAATTCACTAACTATGCTAGTATTTTGGCAAAAACATGGAAAAAACCCCACTAAAATTACAATGGAAGCAATTCAAGTATGATATCAGCCACAAACAAATCCATACATGTATAACTGTTATTTTTTAATGGAGGGCTATAGCTGCAGAATCGTACCTCTTATATCTTTTTTTTGTACCATAAATGGTCACAAACAAAAGAAGACCATAAGAGCTACATTTCTACAGCTAGGCATGCTACAGCAATTCTCTTACACAAATGTGAACATATGAAGATTTATCACCAATTGAAAATGAGATCAGAGTCGAGTTCTACCAATTTACATCTTTAATCGGGTCTAGGACAAAATTCCCTGCACAAAAGCCCCCGGACAAAAGTCCACCGGACAATAGCCCCCCAGACAAAAGCCCCCCAGACATAAGCCCCCAGACAAAAGCCCCCCCTCTCCCAATAATGAAAAGTACAAGTTATTCATATATTGGTATCTTTGCACACATTTTGGACTTATTGTACTGCTATTTATGGGTTAACATTACTTTTGAATACTATTTTTCATAATAAGTTATTAAGAACTTGAAGATATCATAAACAATTGAAATATTTGTTTAAGAATTATAATAACCCTCATCAAAGAAAGTAAAAATAAAAGTTGTTTTATCTTAAAAAAAAATCATTATAGTATAGCAAACAGGGTGAGAAAATAACTCACTCATTACTTTTAATAACTTCAAAGATTATAAATGTAGTCATCAATTGTTTATCAATAAAAACAATTCCTAATTAACTTTACCCGATTTAATTCCATTTCAAATAAATAAGCAGTGATAAATGAACGAAATGTGGAAAATATATATTTTTAAAGTATTTAATTTTTTTTTGTGTTAATTCCCCCACTCCTCTTTTTTTTAATAGGGATGAGTTTTGATCTTAAAGATATCTTTAATATCACCATCAATATAAAAAATGTATTAAAATTGTATGATTATTTCAATATGGGGGACTTTTGTCTGGGGGCTTATGTCTGGGGGGCTTTTGTCTTGTTTCCCTTTAATCAAGGATAAATGCATGAATAATATACTTTGTGCAGTTACTGAAAAACAGACCTTATTTTAAAAACTATACAAGTGTGGACACAGAAATGTGCTGTCCTAAAGGCAAGTGTGGATGTCAATATTTCATATTATTAACTTTAAAAAAAAAAAAAATCATGGACACAGGGGTCCTGGATATTTTTAATAAAAAACTAATCCTGGATTATTATATTTGCTTAAAGTCCGGTCCTGTATTTTTATTTCAAATTTTCATCATAGCCCCCCTCTCCCTCCCAAGGGATATAAAATTGTATCATTAATAATAAATTAATAAATAATAAATTCAGATTTTCTATTTCAAATAAATCTCATTTACAAAACCACTGATATTTGTTCAATTTTTAACGCTGATTTAAGCTTTAGTCGCAACAATTTTTTCTTTTTTTTCTTTAAACTGTCGAAACATAACATTTATTTAACTGTAAAATTCACAAATAAAATTCACTCCTCCTTTTTTTCTTGTTTAAATCAATGATCAACAATATTCCAGAATCAATCAAATGAATAAATATAACATAGATTTCTTTTACATGCATCTTTTTACCATGCGGTGTCAGTGTGTTTTAAATTGGTCATCCAATCAGGACGCTCATTATTCTTGTCCAAGATAAAAATACATCGCTAAAATTACCTGTGGGTGTTTCCCCACTTCAACTCGTAAATCTACATAGAAATCTGAGATATTTCGTCATAAAACTTCACACATGGTTTTGTCTATCATATTTCTTGAAGACAAACATAAAATTTTATTGCATTTATCAATATTGTATGAGTATCAACAGTTTGTTCATCATCATATCTGTTTCTCGATACAGCCGCAACTTCAACTCGTAAATTTACATAGAAATCGGAGATATTTCATCATAAAACTTCACACATGGTTTTGTCTATCATATTTCTTGAAGACAAACATAAAATTTTATAGCATTTATCAATATTTTATGAGTATCAACAGTTTTTTCAACACCGTATCTGTTTCTCGATACAGCCGCCCGATAACAGTGACCCGTGACCCAGATTAGCACATCCCAGCAGTTTTTTCTTAATAAGGTTGCTTAACAAATTAAACAAAAATCAATAAACCATAAAAATAGGTCATAGTCATGCAGGTGACAAGTCATTGGCTGACAAAAAAGCTGAATAATAAATAGGCTGACCAATCACTGGCATGGTTTATCTGTCATAATGGTCATTAAGAAAATATACCCAATCATAAACAAAATTTGATTTAAGCCTTAAATCATGAGAAAAGTCAGGTGACAAGAGGCAGGCTAATAAAATATACTTCAGGATTAATGGGTTTGTTATAGAGAAATAAAAAAAAGTGAATGTCTAGGTCAGACAAGAAGATTAGATTTATGGTGTGTAATGCCATTTTAAGCAATATTTCAGTTATATTGTGGCGGTCAGATGAGAAGAGAATGATGGATGATCTGTATACTGTAAAATGAATATGTGAACCTATGATATTTGGCTAAAAGAACCTTGACATCTTTACAACCATAGTTAACCTGACAAACAATACCAACATTTTGTCTTCTGTTTTTGTGCTCTTTACTGCTGGTGTGATAAAAACTAAAAGATTTAACTTTTTGCTTGGATTTCATTTCAACAATGAGATATGCACATAAGAGAACATTTTCTGTATTATCTGTGATTTAACTTTGTTTTTAAACTGACAGAAACATCACAAATCTGTATCATCAAATCCATTTCAAAACAATTTCTGATCATGTGACCTACCTGCTGAAATCTAATTGGAGCATCATTAGCCTGTATTATGAGAACCATTGCTGTATCTAACACTCTGGCCCCTTGTGTCGCCCCAGTTAATGTAATTATAAACTCTTCATTGTTTTCTGGTATCTATAAATAAATAAGTAAACTTTATTAACATCTGAAGCTACTAAGAGCAGATAAAAAAAAAACACAAGACAAGCCAAAAAGACATAACTACAGCAATAAAACCCTTGTTCTTTAATTATTGCTTTGTAAACAGGTTTCAGACAGATTTTGTTCACTGACATTCCAATCTAATGAAATTATATGTTGCTGGATTTTTTCATTTCTTTACCTGTTGATTCTCTGACATTCAACAACTTTGTGTATTATGTCTCATCAGATAACATTTCATTCATATTTGGTTTGGTTTGATTTATGGTGTTTAATGCCACTTTCAACAATATTTCAGTTATATCAGTTTTATTGATGGAGGAAACTGGAGTACCTGGAGAAAACCACTGATCTGTCGCAAGTCACTGACAAACTTTATCAAATAATGTTGTATAGAGTACACCATGGGCGTAGCTTGGGTTGGAATTTTGACTTCAAAACAACAATGTTAAAATGAATGTCATATCAGTACCCAGAGAAGGTCACCAACTCTACATAAGTCACTATTAAACAAATAATTGTATCTAATATCAAGTGTATCTTCCCAAGAACAAGAGTCAACAGAGTCAATCTCTGAAGTTTTGATAGGTAGATGTAAAACCAATTACAATACAATACACAGCCAAGGAAGCCCCTTTACACAGAGGACAACTGTATATAGATACAGCATGATACAGTACTTTAAAATTTTTGGCAAAATTGACATTAAACAAAGAATTATTTATATCTTACATTATCTGCTTTGATCTGTAACTGTAGGTAATTAGATACATCTCCAGCCTGGAACACCACAATACCATTGGTAGGAGATATATCAATTCCTGGGATGGCTTCTGTCTCAGTACTATTAACCTGCAAAAATATATAAGCATAATATGCACTTTAAATACTTTTAAAATATAAATTTGCATAAAAAATATATGAATAATTTAATCAATAAATAAAAGAAAGAATTACTCAGTATGCTTAAATCATATCAAACTAAAATATGTGTGCATTCTTTTGTTTTGTTTCACATAATTCTATCAATAAATAAAAGAAAAAATATGCTTAGATCATATCAAATAAAAGTATGCTGTTTTTAAATATAGATTTTTTAATGGTCTAAAACACTTTTTTTTTTCTCAAATCATCATCAAATTAGAATGATTGAACATTAGGTAAAGTATAGATTAATTGAACTTCTGGTATCTTGAATGGATAAGATGATTGAGATCTGAAACATCTGATAATTATTTTATTATTTCTGTGACTTTAAAATACCCATCTATATAATAATATAATTTCTTCAATAAGAAAGTGCAAACATTTGAAAATTATCTTGAAATATCATGCAAAAGTGTCTATTAATTTCTTGAAAAAATCAACTAGTTGAAATAATCGTAGCCTTAAATATCCAATGGTGCATTTCTAACTTTTTGCCATTTAGGCAATCTATTGCTATTTTTACAAGTGTGGACACAGAAATGTGCTGTCCAAAAGGCAAGTGTGGATGTCAATATTTCATATTATAAACTTTAGAAAAAAAAAAATCATGGACACAGGGGTCCTGGATTTTTTTTAATAAAAAACTAATCCTGGATTACTATATTTGTTTAAAGTCTGGTTCTGTGTTTTTATTTCAAATTTTCATCATAGCCCCCCTCCCCCTCCCAAGGGATATCAAATTGTATCATTAATAATAAATTAATAAATAATAAATTCAGGTTTTCTATTTAAAATAAATCTCATTTACAAAACCACTGATATTTGTTCAATTTTTAATGCTGATTTAAGCTTTAGTCGCAACAAATTTTTATTTTTCTCTTTAAACTGTCAAAACATAACATTTATTTAACTGTAAAATTCACAAATAAAATTCACCCCCCTTTTTTCCCTTTTTTCTTGCTTAAATCAATGCTCAACAATATTCCAGAATCAAACAAATGAATAAATATAACATAGATTTCTTTTACATGCATCTTTTTACCATGCGGAGTCAGTGTGTTTTAAATCGGTCATCCAATCAGGACGTTCATTATTCTTGTCCAAGATAAAAATACATCGCTAAAATTACCTGTGGGTGTTTCCCCACTTCAACTCGTCAATTTACATAGAAATCAGAGATATTTCGTCATAAAACTTCACACATGGTTTTGTCTATCATATTTCTTGAAGACAAACATAAAATTTTATTGCATTTATCAATATTTTATGAGTATCAACAGTTTTTTCAACACCGTATACGTTTCTCGATACAGCCGCCCAATTACAGTGATCCGTGACCCACCTTAGCACATTCTACCAGTTTTTTCTTAATAATGTTGTTTAATTACCCAAAACTCAGAACCCTATATAATTTTAACTGCTCATGACTGTCTACCAATATATAAAATGCCTATCTCTCAATGGACTGTAGAATATTACCTAACTTTTTATTTCTGAGCCAGTCCTGTATATTTGTGATGTACAGCTGATTGTATCATGTGACATCTGTCATGTAAAAGTATTTCATGTGACACATGTTGTATAAAACATAACAATGATGTCATCAGCACTACAGATCAAACATAATACAAACTTTCAGATAACAATTAAAACTAATTAGTCCGATCCTCCTCTTTTCAACTCATGTGTTTCATGCTTTATTCCAACATGTTCAATATATTGACGTCATAACAAAGAAGTTCAAAGTGGTAAAAATGTAAATCAATGATTATTCAAATTCAACTGAAACATGTTTTAATCTTCACATTCAGTTGGGATTGTTTTTTGCTCAATAGATAATAGTATATAAAACCAATAGTTTCTACCTTCTTGTGTAATGGTAAATTATCTGTGAGCAATAAGTGATCATGTTTTTGTTTTGTCCATGTTGATGTTGCCTGAGAAATTACATGGTGTTTTAAGTTTTGTTTATTGTTTGTTTATATGTGTTTACTTAGCTGTTGAAGTTTAAGATATTTAGACAGTGATTGGGTAGTCCAAATAATTACTCAATAAAGCAAGGCAAATATTCTTATTTGAATTTTTTTAGGTCACCTTCTTATAATTTCCTAATGTGGCCGCCATTTTTTCAATGCATGTGCAAAAATTACAGGAAGGTGATCTAAAAAATCTAAATGAAAATGATTAATGTTTGGACTAGTGATTTGGATATCATTAACCAGTTTAATCCTGTCCCAAGCAAGGATCTAGATTTCCATCTGGATCTTATGTTGTCATTTCTTTGTTTAGAAGTAAGTTTGAGATAGGCCAGAGGAGTGAGTGGTTCTGTTATTATGGATGGCAATTTTTTAGACCATTACTGCTTGAGATTTTCCAACTAGACCTTTTATTTTCAATCTATATTAAGCAATTTAGGTATAGCCAAACAAATAAAAACTTCAGAACTAACCACAAAATTAACAGTAACTTATATAAACTTGAGACTAACCACAAAGTTAACAGTAACATATATAAACTTGAAAACTAACCACAAAGTTAACAGTAACTTATATAAACTAGAGAACTAACCACAAAGTTAACAGTAACTAATATAAACTTGAGAACTAACCACAAAGTTAACAGTAACTTATATAAACTTGAGAACTAACCATAAAGTTAACAGTAACTTATATAAACTTGAGAACTAACCACAAAGTTAACAGTAACTTATATAAACTTGAGAACTAACCACAAAGTTAACAGTAACTTATATAAACTAGAGAACTAACCACAAAGTTAACAGTAACTTATATAAACTTGAGAACTAACCATAAAGTTAACAGTAACTTATATAAACTTGAGAACTAACCACAAAGTTAACAGTAACTTATATAAACTTGAGAACTAACCACAAAGTTAACAGTAACTTATATAAACTTGAGAACTAACCACAAAGTTAACAGTAACTTATATAAACTTGAGAACTAACCACAAAGTTAACAGTAACTTATATAAACTTGAAAACTAGCCAGAAAATTAACAGTAACTTACATAAACTTGAGAACTAACCACAAAGTTAACAGTAACTTACATAAACTTGAGAACTAACCACAAAGTTAACAGTAACTTATATAAACTTGAGAACTAACCACAAAGTTAACAGTAACTTATATAAACTTGAGAACTAACCACACAGTTAACAGTAACTTAAATAAACTTAAGAACTAACCACAAAGTTAACATAACTTATATAAACTTGAGAACTAACCACAAAGTTAACAGTAACTTATATAAACTTGAGAACTAACCACAAAGTTAACAGTAACTTATATAAACTTGAAAACTAGCCAGAAAATTAACAGTAACTTACATAAACTTGAGAACTAACCACAAAGTTACCAGTAACTTACATAAACTTGAGAACTAACCACAAAGTTAACATAACTTATATAAACTTGAGAACTAACCACAAAGTTAACAGTAACTTATATAAACTTGAGAACTAACCACAAAGTTAACAGTAACTTATATAAACTTGAGAACTAACCACAAAGTTAACAGTAACTTACATAAACTTGAGAACTAACCACAAAGTTAACAGTAACTTATATAAACTTGAGAACTAACCACAAAGTTAACAGTAACTTACATAAACTTGAGAACTAACCACAAAGTTAACAGTAACTTATATAAACTTGAGAACTAACCACAAAGTTAACAGTAACTTATATAAACTTGAGAACTAACCACAAAGTTAACAGTAACTTATATAAACTAGAGAACTAACCACAAAGTTAACAGTAACTTATATAAACTTGAGAACTAACCATAAAGTTAACAGTAACTTATATAAACTTGAGAACTAACCACAAAGTTAACAGTAACTTATATAAACTTGAGAACTAACCACAAAGTTAACAGTAACTTATATAAACTTGAGAACTAACCACAAAGTTAACAGTAACTTATATAAACTTGAGAACTAACCACAAAGTTAACAGTAACTTACATAAACTTGAGAACTAACCACAAAGTTAACAGTAACTTAAATAAACTTGAGAACTAACCACAAAGTTAACATAACTTATATAAACTTGAGAACTAACCACAAAGTTAACAGTAACTTACATAAACTTGAGAACTAACCACAAAGTTAACAGTAACTTACATAAACTTGAGAACTAACCACAAAGTTAACAGTAACTTATATAAACTTGAGAACTAACCACAAAGTTAACAGTAACTTATATAAACTTGAGAACTAACCACAAAGTTAACAGTAACTTATATAAACTTGAGAACTAACCACAAAGTTAACAGTAACTTATATAAACTTGAGAACTAACCATAAAGTTAACAGTAACTTATATAAACTAGAGAACTAACCATAAAGTTAACAGTAACTTATATAAACTTGAGAACTAACCACAAAGTTAACAGTAACTTATATAAACTTGAGAACTAACCACAAAGTTAACAGTAACTTATATAAACTTGAGAACTAACCACAAAGTTAACAGTAACTTATATAAACTAGAGAACTAACCATAAAGTTAACAGTAACTTATATAAACTTGAGAACTAACCACAAAGTTAACAGTAACTTATATAAACTTGAGAACTAACCACAAAGTTAACAGTAACTTATATAAACTTGAGAACTAACCACAAAGTTAACAGTAACTTATATAAACTTGAAAACTAGCCAGAAAATTAACAGTAACTTACATAAACTTGAGAACTAACCACAAAGTTAACAGTAACTTACATAAACTTGAGAACTAACCACAAAGTTAACAGTAACTTATATAAACTTGAGAACTAACCACAAAGTTAACAGTAACTTATATAAACTTGAGAACTAACCACACAGTTAACAGTAACTTAAATAAACTTAAGAACTAACCACAAAGTTAACATAACTTATATAAACTTGAGAACTAACCACAAAGTTAACAGTAACTTATATAAACTTGAGAACTAACCACAAAGTTAACAGTAACTTATATAAACTTGAAAACTAGCCAGAAAATTAACAGTAACTTACATAAACTTGAGAACTAACCACAAAGTTACCAGTAACTTACATAAACTTGAGAACTAACCACAAAGTTAACATAACTTATATAAACTTGAGAACTAACCACAAAGTTAACAGTAACTTATATAAACTTGAGAACTAACCACAAAGTTAACAGTAACTTATATAAACTTGAGAACTAACCACAAAGTTAACAGTAACTTACATAAACTTGAGAACTAACCACAAAGTTAACAGTAACTTATATAAACTTGAGAACTAACCACAAAGTTAACAGTAACTTATATAAACTTGAGAACTAACCACAAAGTTAACAGTAACTTACATAAACTTGGGAACTAACCACAAAGTTAACAGTAACTTACATAAACTTGAGAACTAACCACAAAGTTAACAGTAACTTATATAAACTTGAGAACTAACCACAAAGTTAACAGTAACTTATATAAACTTGAGAACTAGCCAGAAAATTAACAGTATCTTATATAAACTTGAGAACTAACCACAAAGTTAACAGTAACTTATATAAACTTGAGAACTAACCACAAAGTTAAAAGTAACTTATATAAACTTGAGAACTAACCACAAAGTTAACAGTAACTAATATAAACTTGAGAACTAACCACAAAGTTAACAGTAACTAATATAAACTTGAGAACTAACCACAAAGTTAACAGTAACTAATATAAACTTGAGAACTAACCATAAAGTTAACAGTAACTTGACCATTTGTTCCTTTGTCTCGTCCTACTGGTATATTGACTACAGTTGTTATATCAGCCTCTGTAACCAGTGTATGGGAATTCTGTAAAACAAAAAATCCTATCACTGTCATTGAAGTCTCTTTTTATAGAAAAAAAGATGAAACAAAACATATTTAGAACTGAGGATTATTCTTATTGAAAAGAATAAAAAATCTAATGAATATATAAAAAGACATAGACAACAGGTACAGAGTAGTTATACAAGTTTGATTGATTGATTGATTGATGTTTAATGCCAACTTTAGCAGTATTTCAGTTATATGGTGGCATGTATACAGGTTTGTATTTATCTTTTGGGTTTTTATGAACAATGCAAGAAAATAGTCATAGGAAAGGCTTTAAAAAATTGATATTAAAAATTATTTTACATAATGCAATATTTAAACTATTTTAAGATAGGGAGAAAGTTATTTTATGCATGAATTTTCATTTACTCTTTTATTTATTGGGAATTAGGGACAGATGCATATTGGGTTTCAGGAATAGAAAATCTATTTTTTAGGAGTGAGGGCATCACTGGTAACCCACAGCTGGTGGTCACTCTCTAATTACTTTCCACTCATCACCTATAGGTCATATAATATGAAAACTAGAGACTCAGGTTTCTTCCATAACTGATCTCTATTTAGTAGTTTCCATAACAACATAATAGCACTCAAATTTTCCTATTATATAGATTGAACAGATTATGAAAGAAACGATCTGACCAGTCAATAATGCATCCATTGTCAATAACACATGAGTAATAGTGACCTGTTCCTCTCCTCTTATTATTATTATTTTTTATTTTGCAAGGAAATTCCTTACTTTTTAAAAACTGTGATTTGACTGGCTGTAAAACAATGTGTGGGAACTAATCAAAATGTAATAGGTTACTGACAGTATCAGAGGTTGATCAGCCGTAGGTTGCTGATGATGGAGTGGGGTTGACAATTTCATTTTAGGGAAATAAAGGTTTAACATTTTCGAGACTTTTTTAATGATAGAGAATGGTAGATAACATCAAGGTCATTGAACTTACATCAGTGAATTTAAAGACTCCATAGGCATCATCATTAGCTGCTATAGTTATGGCAGCTATATTTGGTGTATCTACGGTACCAACACTACTCATCACTGATAGTTCAAAGGTGAAGGTCTCCTCTATCTCTGGTGATGAGTCATCATTGACTGTGAAGGTCACAGCCACAACATCAGGTCCTCCTGGATAGAATGATCCAACTTGACTACTGCCTATAAAATCTCCACCAGTGTCTAATGGACTCTTTACCTGATATAAAAAACAAAAACAATAATGACAAAAATTACTAGTATAGTGAAACCCGTCTAAAAAATAGAGGAGCTTACCAACATACACAAGATCATATTTAAATGAAACGCCTGAACATTTCTGCAAATTCAACTTAAAAAAATTGCTCATATCAGATATTTCGTTCATTTATAATATTAGCCACATTTAAACCCCATAAAACAAAATACAATAATATTGTCAAACTTACGGCTACTACAACATTGACAACTGCTGTAACGAGACCTGTTTTCTGTACACGTAGTTGGAACTGCTCTCCTTCATTTACTAACAAAGCTGTGTCCAGTAATTTAACAGTTAACTGTCCATAAGTCTGAACAATTAACAACAGTATTATAAAATAGTGATACATTTCTATCATGGCACCAGTCATCAACCAAAACCTGAAAAAATAACATTATATTTCATTTCATGACATATGCATTCATTTTAGTTGAACAAATTTTAAAATAAGAAATTCCTGGAAGTCTATTATTGTTAACCTGGTTAACAGCCATCATGAATTTCAGTGAAAACAGTCAACCAGACATTAAAGATAGAACATTTAGGGAATAACTGTATTGTATTTAAAGTGTTGCCGCCGTATATCGTCAGTTTTAATGTCACAAATTGAGTTTACCTGGCGACGCGTAGCATTTTCACACAGCATATCCGCCAAAATAGTTCTGTAGTTAACAAACCTTTTCGATTAGAAATCAAACGCTTTATAAAATATTCAATGATCTATTATCGAATAATTACCGAAAATATCAACTCTAAAATTTTATTTAGCTTAAACAACAATTCTAATAACAAATGTAATGTGTGTCACTTCAAATCCATATTCTGACCCAGTTTCCATCATTGGTAAAACATAGAATTTACTCTGACCTGTAAATGCAATTGACCAATGAAATTGCTTGTTACATAACCAATTGCATTAGAATTTGAAAACATACAATATCAATAACTGACAGACCACTGTTTTAGTTCTAATCATCCAGTAGTATTGCAGCTTTTTTTAAAATCATGTTGGGGTTTTAATTGATACCAAAACAAAACAAATGTGATGGCATGATCAACAAAAGGAACATTTCTTCTGAGTTTGTTTGGCCATGTAGATGAAGAAAGGGAAGTTGTTAATGTACACAGACAATGACAGACACAAACTGATGACAATATCCCAAATGCTACTTTGAAACCATATGATGCATAAAAACAAAAATAAAAATACATGATAGGTAGTTGTCAAAATCTTTTATGATGTGACAAAAAATATAAATTATAAAAATTCAGAACAATTAAAATATTTGATATTAAAGTTAATATCTTGAATGATGGTCCTTTGAAAGGTAATCTTAATATCCACAAGAAAAGACATTATCATTCAACTATGTAAGGTCACATGTAAATAGACGACCAATCCTAAAGTTGTCATGAGTCAATGTAGATCTATGAATAATGAACTATTACTCATATACCAAACAATATTATTAGAAGGTTTTGTAAGGACTTTTTATTACCATTATATTTAGTAGGACATCTGTAGTCATGGTCATTGAGTTCTGACCACTGATAATGTCATCTGTTCAGGTTTTGAGACACATACCAAAGATTCCATATTATAATATCAGTCAGAGCATTTTTCAGCACACAGGGACTTGCTCACAGCCAGTAAATTTGTCCAACTGAATTTATAAAGTTGGTAGTCGCAATATAGCTGAAAGTTATTATTTACAACATTAACCCCCTAACCCCCCCCCCTCCCAAATTTTGTTTACAATGAAGTCATGTGTCAAAAGCACCTTTAGTTTGAGCTAAACAAGTATTTGAGTTATCGGGGTAAACATAGCTATTACTTTAAATGGACCATATTACTTCAAGTTATCTGAGAAAGCAATTTTGAGTTCACGAGTTTCAACGAAAGTTTAATTTTATTTTAAAATATTCATGTATTATGAAAAGAAAGTTTAAACAGTGATGATCATAAATTCCACCAATATAAAAAAACCGAACAATGGCCTTTCATCTTAACTGAAGTCACTGAACACAAAAAGACCACGACATATGACGTTGAAAATCTAGGTTTTGGCCTGGAACAGGCACAAATAATGTGGCAGTGCTAAACTGGTTAATAGGATCCCAACCCACCCCTCTTGATAACTGGATCTTCAACGCCAATACATAAACAATTGATAAGAATATTCACACATATTCGCAGATGTATGATTTATTAGAAAAGTGTCAATAATACTCCAGGTAAAGCATAGGTATTTTGTTTCCCATTATCGTAGGACAACATATGTAAAACTTTGTAGTATAATATGAACTACATGACCATAAAATGGATTAATGTATTAAATACACTATACCGCTGACATGGAGACTTATTACGTGTATTCAATTTCCTTTCTTCTGTCTTTAATCAATTTCTCCATACAAATTTATTTGATTTAAAGCAGTATTATACAAACAATTATTATTGGACTTTAACTTTCTTATCTTAATATACAACTAGAGATCCACTTAAACCTGCATAGCTAACAACGAAGATTTCTTAAGTGAATATCATCACAAATATGCTCAATTCTGGAGATAAACCACCGACCTGCTGCAAATTACTGACTAATATTATCACATAATGTTGTATCGAGTACACCTAGCCTGAGCGAGATTCAAACTCACAGCATTAGTGGTGATAGGCACTGATTGCATAGGTAGTTATAAATCCAACTACCATACGATCACAACCAGGACAGCCCCTCTGGTAATTAGGAAGAGGATCTTATTAATTAGAGTTTCCTTTCTAATAGATTCAGGATACCAGAGGGATTATAAACAAAGATTAAAGTAATCTTACAAAGTCTGTCATCAATATACACAACATCACATCTAAGTAACCAGGCATCTATATGATTAGTCCTTCACAACTAAGTAAACACCACTTTAGGGGGGGGGCCTTAAAAACACACTCTAAGAGTGTCTCTATACATTCCCAAATATAATTTTTTAAGTAAGTTGTTATATTATTAAACGACCATTACTCATCAACAATTGATTATACTAATAAAATACCATACTTCACAATAAAATTGATCTTACACACACAATGAACTTCTCAAATTAGATAAAATATGTCTGTCAACATACTGTACTATCTATAAAATATGTCTGTCAACATACTATCTGTTAAGTAATATGTCTGTCAACATACTATCTGTTAAGTAATATGTCTGTCAACATACTATCTGTAAAGTAATATGTCTGTCAACATACTATCTGTTAAGTAATATGTCTGTCAACATACTATCTGTAAAGTAATATGTCTGTCAACATACTATCTGTAAAGTAATATGTCTGTCAACATACTATCTGAAAAGTAATATGTCTGTCAACATACTATCTGTTAAGTAATATGTCTGTCAACATACTATCTGTTAAGTAATATGTCTGTCAACATACTATCTGTTAAGTAATATGTCTGTCAACATACTATCTGTTAAGTAATATGTCTGTCAACATACTATCTGTTAAGTAATATGTCTGTCAACATACTATCTGTTAAGTAATATGTCTGTCAACATACTATCTGTTAAGTAATATGTCTGTCAACATACTATCTGTAAAGTAATATGTCTGTCAACATACTATCTGAAAAGTAATATGTCTGTCAACATACTATCTGTTAAGTAATATGTCTGTCAACATACTATCTGTTAAGTAATATGTCTGTCAACATACTATCTGTTAAGTAATATGTCTGTCAACATACTATCTGTTAAGTAATATGTCTGTCAACATACTATCTGTTAAGTAATATGTCTGTCAAGTGTTCTCAATATCAGATTTAATTGATACTGAAAGAGGAATTGAGGTGATGATGCTCCAATACTTATTCTGATGCACTGTTTTGTGGCTACTTATTCTGATGCATTATTTTGTGGCTACTTATTCTGATGCACTATTTTGTGGTTACTTATTCTGATGCATTATTTTGTGGCTACTTATTCTGATGCACTATTTTGTGGCTACTTATTCTGATGCACTATTTTGTGGCTACTTATTCTGATGTACTATTTTGTGGCTACTTATTCTGATGCACTATTTTGTGGTTACTTATTCTGAAGCACTATTTTGTGGTTACTTATTCTGATGCATTATTTTGTGGCTACTTATTCTGAAGCACTATTTTGTGGTTACTTATTCTGATGCACTATTTTGTGGTTACTTATTCTGATGCACTATTTTGTGGTTACTTATTCTGATGCACTATTTTGTGGTTACTTATTCTGATGCACTATTTTGTGGTTACTTATTCTGATGCACTATTTTATGGTTACTTATTTTGATGCACTGTTTTGTGGCTACTTATTCTGATGCATTATTTTGTGGCTACTTATTCTGATGCACTATTTTGTGGTTACTTATTCTGATGCATTATTTTGTGGCTACTTATTCTGATGCACTATTTTGTGGCTACTTATTCTGATGCACTATTTTGTGGCTACTTATTCTGATGTACTATTTTGTGGCTACTTATTCTGATGCACTATTTTGTGGTTACTTATTCTGAAGCACTATTTTGTGGTTACTTATTCTGATGCACTATTTTGTGGTTACTTATTCTGATGCACTATTTTGTGGCTACTTATTCTGAAGCACTATTTTGTGGCTACTTATTCTGAAGCACTATTTTGTGGCTACTTATTCTGCAGCACTATTTTGTGGCTACTTATTCTGAAGCATTATTTTGTGGCTACTTATTCTGATGCACTATTTTGTGGCTACTTATTCTGATGCACTATTTTGTGGCTACTTATTCTGATGCACTATTTTGTGGTTACTTATTCTGAAGCACTATTTTGTGGTTACTTATTCTGATGCATTATTTTGTGGCTACTTATTCTGAAGCACTATTTTGTGGCTACTTATTCTGAAGCACTATTTTGTGGCTACTTATTCTGAAGCACTATTTTGTAGCTACTTATTCTGAAGCACTATTTTGTGGTTACTTATTCTGATGCACTATTTTGTGGCTACTTATTCTGAAGCACTATTTTGTGGCTACTTATTCTGAAGCACTATTTTGTGGTTACTTATTCTGATGCATTATTTTGTGGTTACTTATTCTGAAGCACTATTTTGTGGCTACTTATTCTGATGCACTATTTTGTGACTACTTATTCTGATGCACTATTTTGTGGCTACTTATTCTGATGCACTATTTTGTGGCTACTTATTCTAATGCACTATTTTGTGGCTACTTATTCTGATGCACTATTTTGTGGCTACTTATTCTGATGCACTATTTTGTGGCTACTTATTCTGAAGCACTATTTTGTGGTTACTTATTCTGATGCACTATTTTGTGGCTACTTATTCTGAAGCACTATTTTGTGGCTACTTATTCTGATGCACTATTTTGTGGCTACTTATTCTGAAGCACTATTTTGTGGTTACTTATTCTGATGCACTATTTTGTGGTTACTTATTCTGATGCACTATTTTGTGGTTACTTATTCTGAAGCACTATGTTGTGGTTACTTATTCTGATGCATTATTTTGTGGCTACTTATTCTGATGCACTATTTTGTGGCTACTTATTCTGAAGCACTATTTTGTGGCTACTTATTCTGCAGCACTATTTTGTGGCTACTTATTCTGAAGCATTATTTTGTGGCTACTTATTCTGATGCACTATTTTGTGGCTACTTATTCTGATGCACTATTTTGTGGCTACTTATTCTGAAGCACTATTTTGTGGCTACTTATTCTGAAGCACTATTTTGTGGCTACTTATTCTGATGCACTATTTTGTGGTTACTTATTCTGAAGCACTATTTTGTGGTTACTTATTCTGATGCATTATTTTGTGGCTACTTATTCTGATGCACTATTTTGTGGCTACTTATTCTGAAGCACTATTTTGTGGTTACTTATTCTGATGCACTATTTTGTGGCTACTTATTCTGATGCACTATTTTGTGGTTACTTATTCTGAAGCACTATTTTGTGGTTACTTATTCTGATGCATTATTTTGTGGCTACTTATTCTGAAGCACTATTTTGTGGCTACTTATTCTGAAGCACTATATTGTGGCTACTTATTCTGAAGCACTATTTGTGGATACTTATTCTGATGCACTATTTTGTGGCTACTTATTCTGAAGCACTATTTTGTGGTTACTTATTCTGAAGCACTATTTTGTGGTTACTTATTCTGATGCACTATTTTGTGGTTACTTATTCTGATGCACTATTTTGTGGTTACTTATTCTGAAGCACTATGTTGTGGTTACTTATTCTGATGCATTATTTTGTGGCTACTTATTCTGATGCACTATTTTGTGGCTACTTATTCTGAAGCACTATTTTGTGGCTACTTATTCTGCAGCACTATTTTGTGGCTACTTATTCTGAAGCATTATTTTGTGGCTACTTATTCTGATGGACTATTTTGTGGCTACTTATTCTGATGCACTATCTTGTGGCTACGTATTCTGAAGCACTATTTTGTGGCTACTTATTCTGAAGCACTATTTTGTGGCTACTTATTCTGATGCACTATTTTGTGGTTACTTATTCTGAAGCACTATTTTGTGGTTACTTATTCTGATGCATTATTTTGTGGCTACTTATTCTGATGCACTATTTTGTGGCTACTTATTCTGAAGCACTATTTTGTGGTTACTTATTCTGATGCACTATTTTGTGGCTACTTATTCTGATGCACTATTTTGTGGTTACTTATTCTGAAGCACTATTTTGTGGTTACTTATTCTGAAGCATTATTTTGTGGCTACTTATTCTGAAGCACTATTTTGTGGCTACTTATTCTGAAGCACTATTTTGTGGCTACTTATTCTGAAGCACTATTTTGTGGTTACTTATTCTGATGCACTATTTTGTGGCTACTTATTCTGAAGCACTATTTTGTGGCTACTTATTCTGATGCACTATTTTGTGGTTACTTATTCTGATGCACTATTTTGTGGCTACTTATTCTGAAGCACTATTTTGTGGTTACTTATTCTGAAGCACTATTTTGTGGTTACTTATTCTGATGCACTATTTTGTGGTTACTTATTCTGATGCACTATTTTGTGGTTACTTATTCTGAAGCACTATGTTGTGGTTACTTATTCTGATGCATTATTTTGTGGCTACTTATTCTGATGCACTATTTTGTGGCTACTTATTCTGAAGCACTATTTTGTGGCTACTTATTCTGCAGCACTATTTTGTGGCTACTTATTCTGAAGCATTATTTTGTGGCTACTTATTCTGATGCACTATTTTGTGGCTACTTATTCTGATGCACTATCTTGTGGCTACTTATTCTGAAGCACTATTTTGTGGCTACTTATTCTGAAGCACTATTTTGTGGCTACTTATTCTGATGCACTATTTTGTGGTTACTTATTCTGAAGCACTATTTTGTGGTTACTTATTCTGATGCATTATTTTGTGGCTACTTATTCTGATGCACTATTTTGTGGCTACTTATTCTGAAGCACTATTTTGTGGTTACTTATTCTGATGCACTATTTTGTGGCTACTTATTCTGATGCACTATTTTGTGGTTACTTATTCTGATGCACTATTTTGTGGTTACTTATTCTGAAGCATTATTTTGTGGCTACTTATTCTGAAGCACTATTTTGTGGCTACTTATTCTGAAGCACTATTTTGTGGCTACTTATTCTGAAGCACTATTTTGTGGTTACTTATTCTGATGCACTATTTTGTGGCTACTTATTCTGAAGCACTATTTTGTGGCTACTTATTCTGATGCACTATTTTGTGGTTACTTATTCTGATGCACTATTTTGTGGCTACTTATTCTGAAGCACTATTTTGTGGTTACTTATTCTGATGCACTATTTTGTGGTTACTTATTCTGATGCACTATTTTGTGGCTACTTATTCTGAAGCACTATTTTGTGGCTACTTATTCTGAAGCACTTTATTGTGGATACTTATTCTGAAGCACTATTTGTGGATACTTATCCTGAAGCATTATTTTGTAGCTACTAATTCTGAAGCATTATTTTGTAGCTACTTATTCTGAAGCACTATTTTGTTGCTATTTATTATGTAGTAAGTTTATAAGTCACTGCTTAGTTTTTCCTTTTTTTAGAATTATTATAACTTTTTTAAATTCAAAACTTACCTGATAGTTATAAAATCTATTTCAAGATTATTTTGTGTCCATGGAAATGAAGCAACACAAAAATCCACCACACCCAAAACACCTGAAGAATAAAAAATAAAACATGGATTTACCTGATTTCAGGTAATGAGTTAATTAGACAGTAGAATTTACTGTCTGATGTCAGTAAATTATTGATAACATTGTCAGTCAAAATAAACTAATTTTCTACAGAATTAATAATTCATAAATATAACAATCTGTAGGGGTATTTCACTGCTTAATCATGAAAACATATAGCAAAAAAGTACATTCTTATCCTTTTATTGAAATAAATGATGAAGCATATATTTGTTGGAATTTTCTTCATGAAAAGATAACAGAGGACGAGTTTGTATATCACAGATTTTAAAGGAAAAAAACAAACACCAAAACAAAAGAAAAAAAACAAAAACAACAACAAAAAAACCAAAAACAAACACATTGTCTTATTTCAAAGTAAAAGTAGATTTTTTATTTTTATATAATTGTATGTGAAACAGCAAGGGGTAGCTGTAGACTTACATTCTCCAGTTTTTATAAGAAATGACATACACTAATTCAACCATACATGTGATTAAAACTGAAGGTTTTACAATGTATTTATAAATAATTCAAGTAATAAAGTGCAAACTAGAATACAGAATTGCACAGAAGGTTACTATCCTGCCTAAACACATTTTACAACGTATTATAAAACAATTTCCTATTCTAAATTCAATGTCCATGGCTCAACTTTATATTAGGACACAACTATTTGCCATTTTTATTGAGACTAACAGATAATTTTTCATTTGTCATTAATGAGAAAATAACTTTCATGGAATATATCAGTCCATGGAAAACTGTATTCTACAATTTTATTTCTTATAAGAAGCTCTCCTCCCCCCTCTCTCTCTCAATGAAGCAACTCTTTCAATCAAGGTAAATATCAATGAGATACATTATTTGATGTATTATGTACTTCACAGAATAATATAATACATAATAAACAGAGTATGTATACTTTGTTGGAGATAGGTTTGAGTGATTGTTGTTTTAATGCCAAATGAGCAATTTTTTCAGTTATATGATGGCGAGAATAAGCAACATTGTGATGAGATGACTATTATATCTGCTTTGTACTAGACCAACATGCTTATTTTTATTTTTATAATGTTAGCAAAAAAAACCAGTCTGTGTATGTATACATGCAACTCCACTCGGACACATTATACAGAGTGCCAAACAACCAGCAGCTCATTAATGCTGCACACTTAGAGGAGCAATAAATACCAATTCTACAGTCTTTGGTTTGACACGAATGGGGGTCACACCCATAATCTATCACATTAGAGCATGCCAACCATTAAACCCCTGATACTGTGTGTTGTGTGTACAAGTAATATATCACATTTATAAAGTATACAATATAATTATAGGATGACTAATAACCATTATAACTAATAAATACAATTTTACAACTTCCGTACAGATAAACGACTGATTAAATTATTCAAATTCAATATTTGACCAAATAATTTTTTCTACTAAGGGGCACAACTCTTGTTAATATTTGATGTGTCTAACAGTGAATAGGAATCAATTATATGTTTTAATGATGTGATATGTACTTACTAATTCAGTATCCTGTATTAATCCTATTCATATCCTTAATATCTAATGAAACTCAATCTATCTGGTCTTGAGAAATTTGGTGTTCCAACGAAGTAAATATACCGGAGCTGATAAACAATTTAAAACTTTCTTAAAAATTTATATTTATTGAACATTGCACATATATGAATAATTCCCTTTTTTTCTCAAATTTTCTCAGTCGTTATATTCTCCAGTACACAAAGAAATCAAAATGTCTTTTCGTTTCACAATTTGATGTTTATAACACAAGTTGCAGTTTTAAATTATTAATTATATATTATACCATAGCAGGTTTTACATTCCCAAAACACTTGTAATTATTAATTGTGTAATAACTGTGGAAACGCCTATCATTGATTATTTTTTCGGATATTCAGTGATGCACGTCCACAAGATGATACGAAAATCCAACACATCTTTTTTTGTTAACAATAATTTTGAATCTAGTAAAATGTGTGACAGCTGTCTAACAATGTGTCAACATAGACATAAGTTAGATGCTGTCTAAAGATGTTCAACTAATATAGATTAATAGCATAATATAGATTAATAGTATTATCAATTGTGAATTATTAACACATAACAAAGTGCTATAGAAAAAAAATTAACGGTCACTGTGTCACGAATATAAATAATAACTAAAAATTTGTATATTTCTTATTTAGACAGGCATCCAATAAATAAACAAATGGAGAAATTTTTGCATTAATATGGTTGCAATATCAAATTTATTTTGTATGCAATAATGTTGGATGGATATAAATGGAACTCTCTTTAAAAAAATCAAAATTAGAAATAACTTTTTCATCTAAAAATCTTCCAAAAAGGAATAATTTCCTATAGGATGATTCAGAACATGTCTGTCAGTCTTCATTTTAACACAGGAATACTACAACAAATCTTGGTTAGCCACTTTTAACAATATTTCAGTTATATCGTGGCAGTCAGTTTTATTGGTGGAGGAAATCATAGTACCCAGAGAAAACCACCGAAAGTCACTGACGACCTTTATCACATAACCTCGACTGAAGAGGGTTCGAACTCAACGTAAGTGGTGACAAGTACTGATTGCATAGGTAGTTATAAATCCAACTACCATACGATCACGACCATGACTGCCCATACCAACAAATTTTTGTGAATATTTGATCACATTAAAAGATATACAGTAATTTGTAGATTATTCATCTGCATTTGGTTTTTTTTGTTGTTGTTTTTATAAAGTTTATCAATTTAGATCCAGTAGCTTTGATCCTATGAAGTCAAGATACAATTATAACAGTATTTGTAAAACTATTTAGTACCTGTAATTTGTGTTCAAATAATTTGCTAACATCCAGTATCCATTTTAAATCTCTATTAATACCAACTCTAATGTTTGGAAAGTAGGAACAAAATTGTAACAGCCAGTTACTCCATTAAAATAAAAAAAAGTGTTTTTTTCTTTCATTGTATAACTTTACAATCTAACTGGAACAGATTAAAATCAGATTGACAAGATATCTAGTTAGCAAACACAATATATATATTCTATGTGTAAGTCTCATTTATACTGGTGTGCCCAGTTTTTTTTCTCAAGACTTACTGCATTGATTTTTAGGCATCATCTCACTTAGCCAACATTCTATATTTTATATAGGTACAGGTAAGAAAACTAGAGGCTCAGTGGGCTGAGCCTGTGTCGCTCACCTTTCATTCTGCTTTGAGGAAACTTAATACAGAACCTTCCATACATGAAGATGCTTCCTACTAAGTTTCGGTTCATATGGCTAAGCAGTTTCAAAGGGGAAGATCTTTTTAGAAATCGACTAATCAGAAACAAGAATTGCATGTGGTGGCCATGTTTGCTAACCGATCGGACGAAATGAGCAATCTTCATAGAGGACATTCCATAGATGCTTCTACCAAGTTTCGGTGCTAGCCATGTTTATTAACCGATCGGGACGAAATGAGCAATCTTCATAGAGGATCTTTCATAGATGCTTCCTACCAAGTTTCGTTTCATTTGGCCAAGCGGTTTAAGAGGAGAAGATTTTTTTTAATTGGCCAATCAGAAACAAGAATTGCCTGTGGTGGCCATGTTTGGTAATGGATCATAACAAACTGTGCACTCTTTAGAGAGGACCTTCCATAGATGCTTCCTACCAAGCTTCAGTTCATTTGGTTGAGGGTTTTCAAAGGAGAAGATTAAAATGTGAAAAGTAAACGGATGACAGACGACGGACACCAAGTGATGGCAAAAGCTTATATTGCCTTTGGCAAGGTTTGCTAAAAAGAATATTAAAATGTGAATACCTACTTGTAATGTATAGAATAAACATGCTACACTATATCAACATTAGTTAATTTCTAAGGGAGATAATGGCAAGAGTTATCTTTCTTTTAACAGTTTAGGCAAGAGTTATCTTTCTTTTAACAGAGGAGAAGATTTTTTAGAAATCAACCAATCAGAAACAAGAATTGCCTGTGGCGTCCATGTTTGTTAACCAATCGGGACGAAATGAGCAATCTTTATAGAGAACCTTCCATAGATGCTTCCTACCAAGTTTCGGTTCATTTGTCCAAGCGGTTTCAGAGGAGAAGATTTTTAACTAGAGGCTCAATGGACTGAGCCTGTGTCGCTCACCTTTCAGGAAACTTAATACAAAACCTTCCATAGGTGCTTTCCACCAAATTTCGGTTCATTTTGGCAAAGCAGTTTCAGAGAAGAAGTTTTTAGAAATCGATCAATCTAAAACAAGAATTACCTGTGGCAGCCATGTTTGTTGATGGATCAAAACGAAATGAGCAATCTCTATAGAGAACCTTCCATAGATGCTTCTTACCAAGTTTCATATCGTTTGGCCAAGCAGTTTCAGAGGAAAAGCTGTTTTAGAAATCGACCAATAAAAAACAAGAATTGCCTATGACGGCCATGTTTGTTAACTGATAAAAACGGAATGTTCAATTCCCATAGAGGACCTTTCATAGATGCTTCCTACCATGTTACGGTCCATTTGGCCAAGTTGTTTTAGAGTAAAGATTTTTAGAAATCGATCGATCAGAAACAAGAATTGCCTGTGGTGGCCATGTTTGTTAATTGGATCGGGACAAAATGAGTTATCTTTATAGAGAACCTTCCGTAGATGCTTCCTACCAGGTTTCGGTTCATTTGGCAAAGTGGTTTCAGAGGTAAAGATTTTTAGAAATCGACCAATTAGAAACAATAATGGCCTGTGGCAGCCATATTTGTTAATGGATCGGGACGAAATGAGCAAAATTTATAGAGAACCCCCCATAGATGCATCCTACCAAGTTTTGGTTCATTTGGCAAAGCAGTTTCAGAAGAGAAGATTTTTTATTAATCAACCAATCAGAAACAAGAATTGTCTGTGGCGGCCATGTTTGCTAACGGATCGGGACAAAATCAGCACTTGTAACAGAGGACTTTCCATAGATGCTTCCTACCAAGTTTCGGTTCATTTGGCCAAACGGTTTCAGGGGAGAAGTATCTAAAAAATCAGCCAATGAGAAACAAGAATCGCCTGTGGCAGCCATGTTTGTAAACGGATCGGGACGGAATGAGCATTATTTATAGAGGATCTTCCATAGATGCTTCTTACCAAGTTTCGGATCATTTGGCAAAGCGGTTTCAGAGGAGAAGATTTTTAGAAACTGACCAATCAGAAACAAGAATTGCCTGTGGTGGCCATGTTTGTAAATGGATCGGGACGAAATTAGCACTCTTTATAGAGGACCGCCCATAGATGCTTCCTACCAAGTTTCGGTTCATTTGACCTAGCAGTTTCAGAGGAGAAGAATTTAAAAAATCAGCCAATCAGAAACAAGAGTCGCCTGTGGTGGCCATGTTTGTTAACGGATTGAGACGAAATGAGCAATCACAACAGAGGACCTTCCATAGATACTTCCTACCAAGTTTCAGTTCATTTGGCCAAGCGGTTTCAGAGGAGAAGATTTTTAAAAAATCGGCCAATCAGAAACAAGAATTGCCTGTGGCGGCCATGTTTGTTAATGGATTGGGACGAAATGAGCAAACTTGATAGAGGACCTTCCATAGATGCTTCCTACCAAGTTTCAGTTCATTTGGCTGAAGGGTTTCAGAGGAGACGATTAAAATGTGAAAAATTAACGGACGACAGAAGACGGACGCCAAGTGATGGCAAAAGCTCATGTTGCCTTTGGCAAGGTGAGCTAAAAATGTTGGCTATGTGAAACAGTGTGAAAGAATGTTGGCCTTCCTAATTAAGAGGGATTAAGGGGTCCCATTAAGGGTGAACAATTAGGGTAATCACGGTAAATAAAAGAAAATTTGAATGTATTTTTGTTCTTTCTACATAAATGGAATTACATAAAATACAAAAACATAATGAAAAATTATTATTAAACTTTAAAACTATATAAGCACAAATGAGATATGAAAACATAATAAAGAATATTTATTATTAAATTTTAAAAAATGTAAGCACACATGAAATATGCTCTCCAGGCTTGACTGTTCACTCATTTTTATAATTAACAAGTCAAGTTACATATAAATGAAAGAAATAATTTTTCTTGTTTTACTTCATTTTCATTAGATTTTAACTAAATATAACATGTGATATCTCAATATGGAGTATATATCTCTCAGATGATACAATATTCCAGAGCTTGTGGTTCCTATCAGGATTTCCTTGATAGATGGTTGCTGCTAACAAGGAAGCTACTGAACCAAGGATTCATTTTGGTAAAGTTGAAGTCATCACTTCGAAAATTTTATGGTCGCCACCATGACTTGGCTGACCGTTATGGAATATCTGTGTCACAAATGACCACGGATATGTTCCACTTGTCGTAAACACTTCCCGGTCCTTTCCTGATTCACTACTTACTACCGGGTTTGCAACTAGATTAACATGACGGGTGCCACTAGTGGAGCAGGAACTGCTCACCCCTCCGGTGCACCCGAGTTCACCCCCGGTTTTCATTGGGGTTCGTGTTACTCAATCTTTAGTTTTATATGTATGTTTTGTAGATCATTGTTTGTCCTTTTGTACTTTTTCTTTTGGCCATTGTGTTGTCTGTTCTTCTTCGATATACGGATTCTGATTGCCCCTTTGGTATCTTCAAACTCTTCTTATTAATTTTTTTTTAAATTAAATTTCAACAAAATATTATTTCATTTCTCATTAATTTTCTTTTTTTCTTGCTTAAATCTGTTTTACTTCATTTTCATTAGATTTTAACTAAATATAGCATGTGATACCTCACTTATTAATTACTTTAAAAAAAAATTAAATTTCAACAAATATATTATTTCATTTCTCAATTATTTTCTTTTTTTCTTTCTTAGATCTGTTTTACTTCCATTTTCATTAGATTTTAACTAAATATTGCATGTGACATTTCACTTACTAATCCCTTTTTTTTTAAATTAAATTGCAAAAATATATATTATTTCATTTCTCATTAAATTTGTCTTTTTTTTTCTTTTTCTTTTTTCTTAAATCAACATATTTTAGTTCATTTTCATTGGATTTAACTAAATATAGCATGTGATATTTCACTTATTGATTACTTTTATAAAATTAAATAACTACCTTTAAGTGGCCCAAACTTAAGTGTTAAAACAACAATCTATAGCAATAAAATCAATCAGGTATGACTCAGGTAAGAAATTAGCATGTTACACATGTGAAAAAATGAAATTTTCAAATGTTGGCCAGATGAGACTAAACCGATTTTAATATTGGTGTTGAAAAATTCCAGGGCATGCAAGATAATCTTTTACCTTGGTTTGTGACCTTTCATTTTAAGGTTAAATGTCAACTCATCTGGTTTACTGGTGCTTCTATGTTGATGTTTTATTTGGTAATAAGTGACTTGACACAACAAAATAAGAGCTGTACTGCTGGAAATGACCTTGACAGTGTGTAATGGGAGCAATTTTCTTGAAAATAAAATTGGTACACTACAACTGCAGTTTATCTGTTGTTTTGTTCTAACAAGCTGAAACCCAACTCTAGCAATATATCAGGTTTATTGTGGCACAAATGTACATTTTATAAAAAAAAAAAAAAAATCAAAAAAATCAACCCCACGAATATCAGACAGTGCAGGCTAGTACAAGTGATATGACATCAACTGCACACATGTCATCATTGTGAATTCAACATCTACTGGTATACTACTGTAGGGTGAACATCTATAATGGAAAAAGAATATTGAAAACTGTTCAAATTTTAAGGGAAATTAATTGTTCCTTGGCTTATAGATACCATAAAGCAGAAAAATGGTATGAACTCATAGATCTTTTTTCACTTAGTTTTAAAACTTTATCATATTTATATGCATGTAAACAAACTGTCTGAAATGTTGGTAACTTCCTGTATTAGATTTCTCTGAAATGTTGGTAACTTCCTGTATTAGATTTCTCTGAAATGTTGGTAACTTCCTGTATTAGATTTCTCTGAAATGTTGGTAACTTCCTGTATTAGATTTCTCTGAAATGTTGGTAACTTCCTGTATTAGATTTCTCTGAAATGTTGGTAACTTCCTGTATTAGATTTCTCTGAAATGTTGGTAACTTCCTGTATTAGATTTCTCTGAAATGTTGGCAACTTTCTGTATTAGATTTCTCTGAAATGTTGGCAACTTTCTGTATTAGATTTCAGATATAAACAAATGTTTTAAGCAGAAATCTATGGTCCTTATCAATAGGAAGAAACCTTGAGTAGCAAGAAAATAAATCCATTGACATTGACAAATTATAAGTAAATGATCAACTTTATTCCATCGAGTTGCAATGAGTACACCTCACCATTAATGGGAATATATTAAAGGAACTTGTAGTGACAGGTTCCAATTACAAAAGTTTGTTGTATGTGTATATCATTCTATTGACTGAATGTGACATGCAGCTTTTACTATGATCTGTTGTGTATAGCACTAACTTTATTTTTAAGAAAATCATCTGATTAGCCTGTGGGAATACTATACATAATTTTTTTTTTAAAGATTATGTTTTTGCAAGATGTAGTCATACGAGATGTAGGAATATTTTTTTATGAATGAGGGAAATTTTGTCTTCTCCAGGGAAGCATAGCACAATGGGGGTAAAAGACCTTGAATTACAAGTGAAGGATATTCAAATTTCTTATTTTGGCTGAACAGAAAAACCAACATAGTTTTGACTGACACAGAGTTGAAAGATTTCATTGCCATCCCATTTGAAGACAACATCTGGTGTAGCTCTCTTTGTATCACATGAAAATCTCCCATTTACAGAAGACAATTCTAGTACAATCTACTACTAGAACAAAGACCAGTGATTATACACCAGAGCTTACTTAACACAACAAATTATGGTGATTATACACCAGAGCTTACTTAACACAACAAACTATGGTGATTATACACCAGAACTTACTTAACACAACAAATTATGGTGATTATACACCAGAGCTTACTTAACACAACAAATTATGGTGATTATACACCAGAGCTTACTTAACACAACAAACTATGGTGATTATACACCAGAACTTACTTAACACAACAAATTATGGTGATTATACACCAGAGCTTACTTAACACAACAACAACCAGTGATTATACACCAGAGCTTACTTAAGACAACAAAAACCAGTGATTATACACCAGAGCTTACTTAGCACAACAAATTATGGTGATTATACACCAGAGCTTACTTAACACAACAACAACCAGTGATTATACACCAGAGCTTACTTAACACAACACATTATGGTGATTATACACCAGAGCTTACTTAACACAACAAATTATGATGATTATACACCAGAGCTTACTTAACACAACAAATTATGGTGATTATACACCAGAGCTTACTTAACACAACAAATTATGGTGATTATACACCAGAGCTTACTTAACACAACAAATTATGGTGATTATACACCAGAGCTTACTTAACACAACAACAACCAGTGATTATACACCAGAGCTTACTTAACACAACAACAACCAGTGATTATACACCAGAGCTTACTTAACACAACAACAACCAGTGATTATACACCAGAACTTACTTAACACAACAAATTATGGTGATTATACACCAGAGCTTACTTAACACAACAAACTATGGTGATTATACACCAGAGCTTACTTAACACAACAAAAACCAGTGATTATACACCAGAGCTTACTTAACACAACAAACTATGGTGATTATACACCAGAGCTTACTTAACACAACAACAACCAGTGATTATACACCAGAGCTTACTTAACACAACAAATTATGGTGATTATACACCAGAACTTACTTAACACAACACATTATGGTAATTATACACCAGAGCTTACTTAACACAACAACAACCAGTGATTATACACCAGAGCTTACATAACACAACAAATTATGGTGATTATACACCAGAGCTTACTTAACACAACAAAAACCAGTGATTATACACCAGAGCTTACTTAGCACAACAAATTATGGTGATTATACACCAGAGCTTACTTAACACAACAACAACCAGTGATTATACACCAGAGCTTACTTAACACAACACATTATGGTGATTATACACCAGAGCTTACTTAACACAACAAATTATGGTGATTATACACCAGAGCTTACTTAACACAACAAATTATGGTGATTATACACCAGAGCTTACTTAACACAACAAAAACCAGTGATTATACACCAGAGCTTACTTAGCACAACAAATTATGGTGATTATACACCAGAGCTTACTTAACACAACAACAACCAGTGATTATACACCAGAGCTTACTTAACACAACAAACTATGGTGATTATACACCAGAGCTTACTTAACACAACAAAAACCAGTGATTATACACCAGAGCTTACTAAACACAACAAAAACCAGTGATTATACACCAGAGCTTACTTAACACAACAAATTATGGTGATTATACACCAGAGCTTACTTAACACAACAAATTATGGTGATTATGCACCAGAGTTTACTTAACACAACAAATTATGGTGATTATACACCAGAGCTTACTTAACACAACAAATTATGGTGATTATACACCAGAGCTTACTTAACACAACAAATTATGGTGATTATACACCAGAACTTACTTAACACAACAAATTATGGTGATTATACACCAGAGCTTACTTAACACAACAAATTATGGTGATTATACACCAGAGCTTACTTAACACAACAAATTATGGTGATTATACACCAGAGCTTACTTAACACAACAAATTATGGTGATTATACACCAGAGCTTACTTAACACAACAACAACCAGTGATTATACACCAGAGCTTACTTAACACAACAAATTATGGTGATTATACACCAGAGCTTACTTAACACAACAAACTATGGTGATTATACACCAGAGCTTACTTAACACAACAAATTATGGTGATTATACACCAGAGCTTACTTAACACAACAAAAACCAGTGATTATACACCAGAGCTTACTTAACACAACAAAAACCAGTGATTATACACCAGAGCTTACTTAACACAACACATTATGGTGATTATACACCAGAGCTTACTTAACACAACAAATTATGGTGATTATACACCAGAGCTTACTTAACACAACAAAAACCAGTGATTATACACCAGAGCTTACTTAACACAACAAATTATGGTGATTATACACCAGAGCTTACTTAACACAACAAATTATGGTGATTATACACCAGAGCTTACTTAACACAACAAATTATGGTGATTATACACCAGAGCTTACTTAACACAACAAAAACCAGTGATTATACACCAGAGCTTACATAACACAACAAATTATGGTGATTATACACCAGAGCTTACTTAACACAACAAATTATGGTGATTATACACCAGAACTTACTTAACACAACAACAAACAGTGATTATACACCAGAGCTTACTTAACACAACAAAAACCAGTGATTATACACCAGAACTTACTTAACACAACACATTATGGTAATTATACACCAGAGCTTACTTAACACAACAAATTATGGTGATTATACACCAGAGCTTACTTAGCACAACAAATTATGGTGATTATACACCAGAGCTTACTTAACACAACAAATTATGGTGATTATACACCAGAGCTTACTTAGCACAACAAATTATGGTGATTATACACCAGAGCTTACTTAACACAACAAATTATGGTGATTATACACCAGAGCTTACTTAACACAACAAATTATGGTGATTATACACCAGAGCTTACTTAACACAACAAATTATGGTGATTATACACCAGAGCTTACTTAACACAACAAACTATGGTGATTATACACCAGAGCTTACTTAGCACAACAAATTATGGTGATTATACACCAGAGCTTACTTAACACAACAACAACCAGTGATTATACACCAGAGCTTACTTAACACAACACATTATGGTGATTATGCACCAGAGTTTACTTAACACAACAAATTATGGTGATTATACACCAGAGCTTACTTAACACAACAAATTATGGTGATTATACACCAGAGCTTACTTAACACAACAAATTAAGGTGATTATACACCAGAACTTACTTAACACAACAAATTATGGTGATTATACACCAGAGCTTACTTAACACAACAAATTATGGTGATTATACACCAGAGCTTACTTAACACAACAAATTATGGTGATTATACACCAGAGCTTACTTAACACAACAAATTATGGTGATTATACACCAGAGCTTACTTAACACAACAACAACCAGTGATTATACACCAGAGCTTACTTAACACAACAAATTATGGTGATTATACACCAGAGCTTACTTAACACAACAAACTATGGTGATTATACACCAGAGCTTACTTAACACAACAAATTATGGTGATTATACACCAGAGCTTACTTAACACAACAAAAACCAGTGATTATACGCCAGAGCTTACTTAACACAACAAAAACCAGTGATTATACACCAGAGCTTACTTAACACAACACATTATGGTGATTATACACCAGAGCTTACTTAACACAACAAATTATGGTGATTATACACCAGAGCTTACTTAACACAACAAAAACCAGTGATTATACACCAGAGCTTACTTAACACAACAAATTGTGGTGATTATACACCAGAGCTTACTTAACACAACAAATTATGGTGATTATACACCAGAGCTTACTTAACACAACAAATTATGGTGATTATACACCAGAGCTTACTTAACACAACAAAAACCAGTGATTATACACCAGAGCTTACTTAACACAACAAATTATGGTGATTATACACCAGAGCTTACTTAACACAACAAATTATGGTGATTATACACCAGAACTTACTTAACACAACAACAAACAGTGATTATACACCAGAGCTTACTTAACACAACAAATTATGGTGATTATACACCAGAACTTACTTAACACAACACATTATGGTAATTATACACCAGAGCTTACTTAACACAACAAATTATGGTGATTATACACCAGAGCTTACTTAGCACAACAAATTATGGTGATTATACACCAGAGCTTACTTAACACAACAAATTATGGTGATTATACACCAGAGCTTACTTAGCACACCAAATTATGGTGATTATACACCAGAGCTTACTTAACACAACAAATTATGGTGATTATACACCAGAGCTTACTTAACACAACAACAACCAGTGATTATACACCAGAGCTTACTTAACACAACAAATTATGGTGATTATACACCAGAGCTTACTTAACACAACAAATTATGGTGATTATACACCAAAACTTATCTAACACAACAAATTATGGTGATTATACACCAGAGCTTACTTAGCGCAACAAATTATGGTGATTATACACCAGAGCTTACTTAACACAACAAATTATGGTGATTATACACCAGAGCTTACTTAACACAACAAAAACCAGTGATTATACACCAGAGCTTACTTAACACAATAAAAACCGTGATTATACACCAGAGCTTACTTAACACAACAAACTATGGTGATTATACACCAGAACTTACTTAACACAACAAAAACCAGTGATTATACATCAGAGCTTACTTAACACAACAAACTATGGTGATTATACACCAGAGCTTACTTAACACAACAAAAACCAGTGATTATACACCAGAGCTTACTTAACACAACAAACTATGGTGATTATACACCAGAGTTTACTTAACACAACATTTAACTTTTTGCTGTCAGTTGTTTGTTTATTTGTGTTGATCATTTTGTTTTTTGAACATCTTCATCTTACTTTATTTTATGTCTTCTGATAAAATATTATTTAGTAAAGTCATTTGTGCTTTTTGTGATCATGTTCTGTTTCCTTGATTATTTTTTCACCAGTAAAATGAGGAGATATGTTTGTTAGGAGGACTGATCTTTTACAGTAGTATGTAACTAATTGACTGTTAAAGCACATTTAAACTGGTCTTTTACATAGTATGTAACTAATTGACTGTTCAAGCACATTTAAACTGGTCTTTTACAGTAGTATGTAACTAATTGACTGTTAAAGCACATTTAAACTGGTCTTTTACAGTAGTATGTAACTAATTGACTGTTCAAGCACATTTAAACTGGTCTTTTACAGTAGTATGTAACTAATTGACTGTTCAAGCACATTTAAACTGGCCTTTTACAGTAGTATGTAACTAATTGATTGTTCAAGCACATTTATACTGGTCTTTTACAGTAGTATTTAACTAATTGACTGTTCAAGCACATTTAAACTGGTCTTTTACAGTAGTATGTAACTAATTGACTGTTCAAGCACATTTAAACTGGTTTTTTACAGTAGTATGTAACTAATTGACTGTTAAAGCACATTTAAACTGGTCTTTTACAGTAGTATGTAACTAATTGACTGCTAAAGTACATTTAAACTAGTCTTTTACAGTAGTATGTAACTAATTGACTGTTCAAGCACATTTAAACTGGTCTTTTACAGTAGTATGTAACTAATTGACTGCTAAAGCACATTTAAACTGGTCTTTTACAGTAGTATGTAACTAATTGACTGTTCAAGCACATTTAAACTGGTTTTTTACAGTAGTATGTAACTAATTGACTGTTCAAGCACATTTAAACTGGCCTTTTACAGTAGTATGTAACTAATTGACTGTTCAAGCACATTTAAACTGGTCTTTTACAGTAGTATGTAACTAATTAACTGTTCAAGCACATTTAAACTGACCTTTTACAGTAGTATGTAACTAATTGACTGTTAAAGCACATTTAAAGTGGTCTTTTACAGAAGTATGTAACTAATTGACTGTTAAAGCACATTTAAACTGGTCTTTTACAGTAGTATGTAACTAATTGACTGTTAAAGCACATTTAAACTGGTCTTTTACAGTAGTATGTAACTAATTGAATTTAAACTGGCCTTTTACAGTAGTATGTAACTAATTAACTGTTCAAGCACATTTAAACAGGTCTTTTACAGTAGTATGTAACTAATTGACTGCTAAAGCACATTTAAACTGGTCTTTTACAGTTGTATGTAACTAATTGACTGTTCAAGGACATTTAAACTGGTCTTTTACAGTAGTATGTAACTAATTGACTGTTCAAGCACATTTAAACTGGTTTTTTACAGTAGTATGTAACTAATTGACAGCTAAAGCACATTTAAACTGTTTTTTTACAGTAGTATGTAACTAATTAACTGTTCAAGCACATTTAAACTGACCTTTTACAGTAGTATGTAACTAATTGACTAATAAAGCACATTTAAACAGGTCTTTTACAGAAGTATGTAACTAATTGACTGTTAAAGCACATTTAAACTGGTCTTTTACAGTAGTATGTAACTAATTGACTGCTAAAGCACATTTAAACTGGTCTTTTACAGTAGTATGTAACTAATTGAATTTAAACTGGCCTTTTACAGTAGTATGTAACTAATTAACTGTTCAAGCACATTTAAACTGGTCTTTTACAGTAGTATGTAACTAATTGACTGTTAAAGCACATTTAAACTGGTCTTTTACAGTAGTATGTAACTAATTGACTGTTAAAGCACATTTAAACTGGCCTTTTACAGTAGTATGTAACTAATTGACTGTTAAAGTACATTTAAACTGGTCTTTTACAGTAGTATGTAACTAATTGACTGTTAAAGCACATTTAAACTGGTCTTTTACAGTAGTATGTAACTAATTAACTGTTCAAGCACATTTAAACTGGCCTTTTACAGTAGTATGTAACTAATTGACTGTTCAAGCACATTTAAACTGGTCTTTTACAGTAGTATGTAACTAATTGACTGCAAAAGCACATTTAAACTGGTCTTTTACAGTAGTATGTAACTAATTGAATTTAAACTGGCCTTTTACAGTAGTATGTAACTAATTGACTGTTAAAGCACATTTAAACTGGTCTTTTACAGTAGTATGTAACTAATTGACTGTTAAAGCACATTTAAACTGGTCTTTTACAGTAGTATGTACCTAATTGACTGTTAAAGCACATTTAAACTGGTCTTTTACAGTAGTATGTAACTAATTGACTGTTCAAGCATATTTAAACTGGTCTTTTACAGTAGTATGTAACCAATTGACTGTTAAAGCACATTTAAACTGTTCGTTTACAGTAGTATGTAACTAATTGACTGTTCAAGCACATTTAAACTGGTCTTTTACAGTAGTATGTAACTAATTAACTGTTCAAGCACATTTAAACTGGTTTTTTACAGTAGTATGTAACTAATTGACTGTTAAAGCAGATTTAAACTGGTCTTTTACAGTAGTATGTAACTAATTGACTGTTCAAGCACATTTAAACTGGTCTTTTACAGTAGTATGTAACTAATAAACTGTTCAAGCACATTTAAACTGGTCTTTTACAGTAGTATGTAACTAATTAACTGTTTAAGCACATTTAAACTGGTTTTTTACAGTAGTATGTAACTAATTGAATTTTAACTGGCCTTTTACAGTAGTATGTAACTAATTGACTGTTAAAGCACATTTCAACTGGTCTTTTACAGTAGTATGTAACTAATTGACTGTTCAAGCACATTTAAACTGGTCTTTTACAGTAGTATGTAACAAATTGACTGCTAAAGCACATTTAAACTGGTTGTTTACAGTAGTATGTAACTAATTGACTGTTCAAGCACATTTAAACTGGTCTTTTACAGTAGTATGTAACTAATTGACTGTTAAAGCACATTTAAACTGGTCTTTTACAGAAGTATGTAACTAATTGACTGTTAAAGCACATTTAAACTGGTCTTTTACAGTAGTATGTAACTAATTGACTGTTAAAGCACATTTAAACTGGTCTTTTACAGTAGTATGTAACTAATTGAATTTAAACTGGCCTTTTACAGTAGTATGTAACTAATTAACTGTTCAAGCACATTTAAACTGGTCTTTTACAGTAGTATGTAACTAATTGACTGTTAAAGCACATTTAAACTGGTCTTTTACAGTAGTATGTAACTAATTGACTGCTAAAGCACATTTAAACTGGCCTTTTACAGTAGTATGTAACTAATTGACTGTTAAAGCACATTTAAACTGGTCTTTTACAGTAGTATGTAACTAATTAACTGTTCAAGCACATTTAAACTGGCCTTTTACAGTAGTATGTAACTAATTGACTGTTCAAGCACATTTAAACTGGTCTTTTACAGTAGTATGTAACTAATTGACTGCTAAAGCACATTTAAACTGGTCTTTTACAGTAGTATGCAACTAATTGAATTTAAACTGGCCTTTTACAGTAGTATGTAACTAATTGACTGTTAAAGCACATTTAAACTGGTCTTTTACAGTAGTATGTAACTAATTGACTGTTAAAGCACATTTAAACTGGCCTTTTACAGTAGTATGTAACTAATTGACTGCTAAAGCACATTTAAACTGGTTTTTTACAGTAGTATGTAACTAATTGACTGTTCAAGCACATTTAAACTGGTCTTTTACAGTAGTATGTAACTAATTGACTGCTAAAGCACATTTAAACTGGTCTTTTACAGTAGTATGTAACTAATTGACTGTTCAAGCACATTTAAACTGGACTTTTACAGTAGTATGTAACTAATTAACTGCTAAAGCACATTTAAACTGGTCTTTTACAGTAGTATGTAACTAATTGACTGTTAAAGCACATTTAAACTGGTCTTTTACAGTAGTATGTAACTAATTGATTGTTCAAGCACATTTAAACTGGTCTTTTACAGTAGTATGTAACTAATTGACTGTTCAAGCACATTTAAACTGGTCTTTTACAGTAGTATGTAGCCAATTGACTGTTAAAGCACATTTAAACTGGTCGTTTACAGTAGTATGTAACCAATTGACTGTTAAAGCACATTTAAACTGGTCTTTTACAGTAGTATGTAACTAATTGACTGCTAAAGCACATTTAAACTGGCCTTTTACAGTAGTATGTAACTAATTAACTGTTCAAGCACATTTAAACTGGTTTTTTACAGTAGTATGTAACTAATTGACTGCTAAAGCACATTTAAACTGGTCTTTTACAGTAGTATGTAACTAATTGACTGTTCAAGCACATTTAAACTGGTCTTTTACAGTAGTATGTAACTAATTAACTGTTCAAGCACATTTAAACTGGTTTTTTACAGTAGTATGTAACTAATTGACTGTTCAAGCACATTTAAACTGGTCTTTTACAGTAGTATGTAACTAATTAACTGTTCAAGCACATTTAAACTGGTCTTTTACAGTAGTATGTAACTAATTGAATTTAAACTGGCCTTTTACAGTAGTATGTAACTAATTGACTGTTCAAGCACATTTAAACTGGTCTTTTACAGTAGTATGTAACTAATTGACTGCTAAAGCACATTTAAACTGGCCTTTTACAGCAGTATGTAACTAATTGACTGTTCAAGCACATTTAAACTGGTCTTTTACAGTAGTATGTAACTAATTGACTGTAAAAGCACATTTAAACTGGTCTTTTACAGTAGTATGTAACTAATTGACTGTTAAAGCACATTTAAACTGGTCTTTTACAGTAGTATGTAACTAATTGACTGTAAAAGCACATTTAAACTGGTCTTTTACAGTAGTATGTAACTAATTGACTGTTAAAGCACATTTAAACTGGTCTTTTACAGTAGTATGTAACTAATTGAATTTAAACTGGCCTTTTACAGTAGTATGTAACTAATTGACTGTTAAAGCAGATTTAAACTGGTCTTTTACAGTAGTATGTAACTAATTGACTGTTAAAGCACATTTAAACTGGTCTTTTACAGTAGTATGTAACTAATTGAATTTAAACTGGTTTTTTACAGTAGTATGTAACTAATTGACTGTTCAAGCACATTTAAACTGGTCTTTTACAGTAGTATGTAACTAATTAACTGTTCAAGCACATTTAAACTGGTCTTTTACAGTAGTATGTAACTAATTGAATTTAAACTGGCCTTTTACAGTAGTATGTAACTAATTGACTGTTCAAGCACATTTAAACTGGTCTTTTACAGTAGTATGTAACTAATTGACTGCTAAAGCACATTTAAACTGGCCTTTTACAGCAGTATGTAACTAATTGACTGTTCAAGCACATTTAAACTGGTCTTTTACAGTAGTATGTAACTAATTGACTGTAAAAGCACATTTAAACTGGTCTTTTACAGTAGTATGTAACTAATTGACTGTTAAAGCACATTTAAACTGGTCTTTTACAGTAGTATGTAACTAATTGACTGTAAAAGCACATTTAAACTGGTCTTTTACAGTAGTATGTAACTAATTGACTGTTAAAGCACATTTAAACTGGTCTTTTACAGTAGTATGTAACTAATTGAATTTAAACTGGCCTTTTACAGTAGTATGTAACTAATTGACTGTTAAAGCAGATTTAAACTGGTCTTTTACAGTAGTATGTAACTAATTGACTGTTAAAGCACATTTAAACTGGTCTTTTACAGTAGTATGTAACTAATTGAATTTTAACTGGCCTTTTACAGTAGTATGTAACTAATTGACTGTTAAAGCAGATTTAAACTGGTCTTTTACAGTAGTATGTAACTAATTGACTGTTAAAGCATATTTAAACTGGTCTTTTACAGTAGTATGTAACTAATTGACTGTTAAAGCACATTTAAACTGGTCATTTACAGTAGTATGTAACTAATTGACTGTTAAAGCACATTTAAACTGGTCTTTTACAGTAGTATGTAACTAATAAACTGTTCAAGCACATTTAAACTGGTCTTTTACAGTAGTATGTAACTAATTGATTGTTCAAGCACATTTAAACTGGTCTTTTACAGTAGTATGTAACTAATTGACTGCTAAAGCACATTTAAACTGGTTGTTTACAGTAGTATGTAACTAATTGACTGTTCAAGCACATTTAAACTGGTCTTTTACAGTAGTATGTAACTAATTGACTGTTAAAGCACATTTAAACTGGTCTTTTACAGTAGTATGTAACTAATTGACTGTTCAAGCACATTTAAACTGGTCTTTTACAGTAGTATGTAACTAATTGACTGCTAAAGCACATTTAAACTGGTCTTTTACAGTAGTATGTAACTAATTGACTGTTCAAGCACATTTAAACTGGACTTTTACAGTAGTATGTAACTAATTAACTGCTAAAACATTTAAACTGGTCTTTTACAGTAGTATGTAACTAATTGACTGCTAAAGCACATTTAAACTGGTCTTTTACAGTAGTATGTAACTAATTGACTGCTAAAGCACATTTAAACTGGTCTTTTACAGTAGTATGTAACTAATTGACTGTTCAAGCACATTTAAACTGGTCTTTTACAGTAGTATGTAACCAATTGACTGTTCAAGCACATTTAAACTGGTCGTTTACAGTAGTATGTAACCAATTGACTGTTCAAGCACATTTAAACTGGTCTTTTACAGTAGTATGTAACTAATTGACTGTTCAAGCACATTTAAACTGGTCTTTTACAGTAGTATGTAACCAATTGACTGTTCAAGCACATTTAAACTGGTCGTTTACAGTAGTATGTAACTAATTGACTGTTCAAGCACATTTAAACTGGTCTTTTACAGTAGTATGTAACTAATTGACTGTTCAAGCACATTTAAACTGGTCTTTTACAGTAGTATGTAACCAATTGACTGTTCAAGCACATTTAAACTGGTCTTTTACAGTAGTATGTAACCAATTGACTGCTAAAGCACATTTAAACTGGTCTTTTACAGTAGTATGTAACTAATTGACTGCTAAAGCACATTTAAACTGGTCTTTTACAGTAGTATGTAACTAATTAACTGTTCAAGCACATTTAAACTGGTTTTTTACAGTAGTATGTAACTAATTGACTGTTCAAGCATATTTAAACTCGTCTTTTACAGTAGTATGTAACTAATTGAATTTAAACTGGCCTTTTACAGTAGTATGTAACTAATTGACTGTTCAAGCACATTTAAACTGGTCTTTTACAGTAGTATGTAACTAATTGACTGCTAAAGCACATTTAAACTGGCCTTTTACAGCAGTATGTAACTAATTGACTGTTAAAGCACATTTAAACTGGTCTTTTACAGTAGTATGTAACTAATTGACTGTAAAAGCACATTTAAACTGGTCTTTTACAGTAGTATGTAACTAATTGACTGTTAAAGCACATTTAAACTGGTCTTTTACAGTAGTATTTAACTAATTGACTGTTAAAGCACATTTAAACTGGTCTTTTACAGTAGTATGTAACTAATTGACTGCTAAAGCACATTTAAACTGGCCTTTTACAGCAGTATGTAACTAATTGACTGTTAAAGCACATTTAAACTGGTCTTTTACAGTAGTATGTAACTAATTGACTGTTCAAGCACATTTAAACTGGTCTTTTACAGTAGTATGTAACTAATTGACTGTTAAAGCACATTTAAACTGGTCTTTCACAGTAGTATGTTACTAATTGACTGCTAAAGCACATTTAAACTGGTCTTTTACAGTAGTATGTAACTAATTGAATTTTAACTGGCCTTTTACAGTAGTATGTAACTAATTGACTGTTAAAGCACATTTAAACTGGTCTTTTACAGTAGTATGTAACTAATTGACTGTTCAAGCACATTTAAACTGGTCTTTTACAGTAGTATGTAACAAATTGACTGCTAAAGCACATTTAAACTGGTTGTTTACAGTAGTATGTAACTAATTGACTGTTCAAGCACATTTAAACTGGTCTTTTACAGTAGTATGTAACTAATTGACTGTTAAAGCACATTTAAACTGGTCTTTTACAGAAGTATGTAACTAATTGACTGTTAAAGCACATTTAAACTGGTCTTTTACAGTAGTATGTAACTAATTGACTGTTAAAGCACATTTAAACTGGTCTTTTACAGTAGTATGTAACTAATTGAATTTAAACTGGCCTTTTACAGTAGTATGTAACTAATTAACTGTTCAAGCACATTTAAACTGGTCTTTTACAGTAGTATGTAACTAATTGACTGTTAAAGCACATTTAAACTGGTCTTTTACAGTAGTATGTAACTAATTGACTGCTAAAGCACATTTAAACTGGCCTTTTACAGTAGTATGTAACTAATTGACTGTTAAAGCACATTTAAACTGGTCTTTTACAGTAGTATGTAACTAATTAACTGTTCAAGCACATTTAAACTGGCCTTTTACAGTAGTATGTAACTAATTGACTGTTCAAGCACATTTAAACTGGTCTTTTACAGTAGTATGTAACTAATTGACTGCTAAAGCACATTTAAACTGGTCTTTTACAGTAGTATGCAACTAATTGAATTTAAACTGGCCTTTTACAGTAGTATGTAACTAATTGACTGTTAAAGCACATTTAAACTGGTCTTTTACAGTAGTATGTAACTAATTGACTGTTCAAGCACATTTAAACTGGTCTTTTACAGTAGTATGTAACTAATTGACTGTTAAAGCACATTTAAACTGGTCTTTTACAGTAGTATGTACCTAATTGACTGTTCAAGCACATTTAAACTGGTCTTTTACAGTAGTATGTAACCAATTGACTGTTCAAGCACATTTAAACTGTTCGTTTACAGTAGTATGTAACTAATTGACTGCTAAAGCACATTTAAACTGGTCTTTTACAGTAGTATGTAACTAATTAACTGATCAAGCACATTTAAACTGGTTTTTTACAGTAGTATGTAACTAATTGACTGTTCAAGCACATTTAAACTGGTCTTTTACAGTAGTATGTAACTAATTGACTGTTAAAGCACATTTAAACTGGTCTTTTACAGTAGTATGTAACTAATAAACTGTTCAAGCACATTTAAACTGGTCTTTTACAGTAGTATATAACTAATTGACTGTTAAAGCACATTTAAACTGGTCTTTTACAGTAGTATGTAACTAATTGATTGTTCAAGCACATTTAAACTGGTCTTTTACAGTAGTATGTAACTAATTGACTGCTAAAGCACATTTAAACTGGTTGTTTACAGTAGTATGTAACTAATTGACTGTTCAAGCACATTTAAACTGGTCTTTTACAGTAGTATGTAACTAATTGACTGTTAAAGCACATTTAAATTGGTCTTTTACAGTAGTATGTAACTAATTGACTGTTAAAGCACATTTAAACTGGTCTTTTACAGTAGTATGTAACTAATTGACTGCTAAAGCACATTTAAACTGGTCTTTTACAGTAGTATGTAACTAATTGACTGTTCAAGCACATTTAAACTGGACTTTTACAGTAGTATGTAACTAATTAACTGCTAAAGCACATTTAAACTGGTCTTTTACAGTAGTATGTAACTAATTGACTGCTAAAGCACATTTAAACTGGTCTTTTACAGTAGTATGTAACTAATTGACTGCTAAAGCACATTTAAACTGGTCTTTTACAGTAGTATGTAACTAATTGACTGTTAAAGCACATTTAAACTGGTCTTTTACAGTAGTATGTACCTAATTGACTGTTCAAGCACATTTAAACTGGTCTTTTACAGTAGTATGTAACCAATTGACTGTTAAAGCACATTTAAACTGGTCTTTTACAGTAGTATGTAACCAATTGACTGTTAAAGCACATTTAAACTGGTCTTTTACAGTAGTATGTAACTAATTGACTGCTAAAGCACATTTAAACTGGTCTTTTACAGTAGTATGTACCTAATTGACTGTTCAAGCACATTTAAACTGGTCTTTTACAGTAGTATGTAACCAATTGACTGTAAAAGCACATTTAAACTGGTCGTTTACAGTAGTATGTAACCAATTGACTGTTAAAGCACATTTAAACTGGTCTTTTACAGTAGTATGTAACTAATTAACTGTTCAAGCACATTTAAACTGGTTTTTTACAGTAGTATGTAACTAATTGACTGTTCAAGCACATTTAAACTGGTCTTTTACAGTAGTATGTAACTAATTAACTGTTCAAGCACATTTAAACTGGTCTTTTACAGTAGTATGTAACTAATTGAATTTAAACTGGCCTTTTACAGTTGTATGTAACTAATTGACTGTTCAAGCACATTTAAACTGGTCTTTTACAGTAGTATGTAACTAATTGACTGCTAAAGCACATTTAAACTGGCCTTTTACAGCAGTATGTAACTAATTGACTGTTCAAGCACATTTAAACTGGTCTTTTACAGTAGTATGTAACTAATTGACTGTAAAAGCACATTTAAACTGGTCTTTTACAGTAGTATGTAACTAATTGACTGTTAAAGCACATTTAAACTGGTCTTTTACAGTAGTATGTAACTAATTGACTGTTAAAGCACATTTAAACTGGTCTTTTACAGTAGTATGTAACTAATTGAATTTAAACTGGCCTTTTACAGTAGTATGTAACTAATTGACTGTTCAAGCACATTTAAACTGGTCTTTTACAGTAGTATGTAACTAATTGACTGCTAAAGCACATTTAAACTGGTCTTTTACAGTAGTATGTAACTAATTGAATTTAAACTGGCCTTTTACAGTAGTATGTAACTAATTGACTGTTAAAGCACATTTAAACTGGTCTTTTACAGTAGTATGTAACTAATTGACTGTTAAAGCACATTTAAACTGGTCTTTTACAGTAGTATGTAACTAATTGACTGTTCAAGCACATTTAAACTGGTCTTTTACAGTAGTATGTAACTAATTGACTGCTAAAGCACATTTAAACTGGTCTTTTACAGTAGTATGTAACTAATTGACTGTTAAAGCACATTTAAACTGGTCTTTTACAGTAGTATGTACCTAATTGACTGTTAAAGCACATTTAAACTGGTCTTTTACAGTAGTATGTACCTAATTGACTGTTCAAGCACATTTAAACTGGTCTTTTACAGTAGTATGTAACCAATTGACTGTTCAAGCACATTTAAACTGTTCGTTTACAGTAGTATGTAACTAATTGACTGCTAAAGCACATTTAAACTGGTCTTTTACAGTAGTATGTAACTAATTAACTGATCAAGCACATTTAAACTGGTTTTTTACAGTAGTATGTAACTAATTGACTGTTCAAGCACATTTAAACTGGTCTTTTACAGTAGTATGTAACTAATTGACTGTTAAAGCACATTTAAACTGGTCTTTTACAGTAGTATGTAACTAATAAACTGTTCAAGCACATTTAAACTGGTCTTTTACAGTAGTATGTAACTAATTGACTGTTAAAGCACATTTAAACTGGTCTTTTACAGTAGTATGTAACTAATTGATTGTTCAAGCACATTTAAACTGGTCTTTTACAGTAGTATGTAACTAATTGACTGCTAAAGCACATTTCAACTGGTTGTTTACAGTAGTATGTAACTAATTGACTGTTCAAGCACATTTAAACTGGTCTTTTACAGTAGTATGTAACTAATTGACTGTTAAAGCACATTTAAACTGGTCTTTTACAGTAGTATGTAACTAATTGACTGTTAAAGTACATTTAAACAGGTCTTTTACAGTAGTATGTAACTAATTGATTGTTCAAGCACATTTAAATTGGTCTTTTACAGTAGTATGTAACTAATTGACTGTTAAAGTACATTTAAACTGGTCTTTTACAGTAGTATGTAACTAATTGACTGTTCAAGCACATTTAAATTGGTCTTTTACAGTAGTATGTAACTAATTGACTGTTAAAGCACATTTAAACTGGTCTTTTACAGTAGTATGTAACTAATTGACTGTTAAAGCACATTTAAACTGGACTTTTACAGTAGTATGTAACTAATTGACTGCTAAAGTACATTTAAACTAGTCTTTTACAGTAGTATGTAACTAATTGACTGTTAAAGCACATTTAAACTGGTCTTTTACAGTAGTATGTAACTAATTGACTGTTCAAGCACATTTAAACTGGACTTTTACAGTAGTATGTAACTAATTAACTGCTAAAGCACATTTAAACTGGTCTTTTACAGTAGTATGTAACTAATTGACTGTTCAAGCACATTTAAACTGGTCTTTTACAGTAGTATGTAACTAATTGACTGTTAAAGCACATTTAAACTGGTCTTTTACAGTAGTATGTAACTAATTGACTGTTAAAGCACATTTAAACTGGTCTTTTACAGTAGTATGTAACTAATTGACTGTTCAAGCACATTTAAACTGGACTTTTACAGTAGTATGTAACTAATTAACTGCTAAAGCACATTTAAACTGGTCTTTTACAGTAGTATGTAACTAATTGACTGCTAAAGCACATTTAAACTGGTCTTTTACAGTAGTATGTAACTAATTGACTGTTCAAGCACATTTAAACTGGTCTTTTACAGTAGTATGTAACCAATTGACTGTTAAAGCACATTTAAACTGGTCGTTTACAGTAGTATGTAACCAATTGACTGTTCAAGCACATTTAAACTGGTCTTTTACAGTAGTATGTAACTAATTAACTGTTCAAGCACATTTAAACTGGTTTTTTACAGTAGTATGTAACTAATTGACTGTTCAAGCACATTTAAACTGGTCTTTTACAGTAGTATGTAACTAATTGAATTTAAACTGGCCTTTTACAGTAGTATGTAACTAATTGACTGTTCAAGCACATTTAAACTGGTCTTTTACAGTAGTATGTAACTAATTGACTGCTAAAGCACATTTAAACTGGCCTTTTACAGCAGTATGTAACTAATTGACTGTTCAAGCACATTTAAACTGGTCTTTTACAGTAGTATGTAACTAATTGACTGTAAAAGCACATTTAAACTGGTCTTTTACAGTAGTATGTAACTAATTGACTGTTAAAGCACATTTAAACTGGTCTTTTACAGTAGTATGTACCTAATTGACTGTTAAGCACATTTAAACTGGTCTTTTACAGTAGTATGTAACTAATTGACTGCTCAAGCACATTTAAACTGGCCTTTTACAGCAGTATGTAACTAATTGACTGTTAAAGCACATTTAAACTGGTCTTTTACAGTAGTATGTAACTAATTGACTGTTCAAGCACATTTAAACTGGTCTTTTACAGTAGTATGTAACTAATTGACTGTTAAAGCACATTTAAACTGGTCTTTCACAGTAGTATGTTACTAATTGACTGCTAAAGCACATTTAAACTGGTCTTTTACAGTAGTATGTAACTAATTGAATTTAAACTGGCCTTTTACAGTAGTATGTAACTAATTGACTGTTAAAGCACATTTAAACTGGTCTTTTACAGTAGTATGTAACTAATTGACGGTTAAAGCACATTTAAACTGGTCTTTTACAGTAGTATGTAACAAATTGACTGCTAAAGCACATTTCAACTGGTTGTTTACAGTAGTATGTAACTAATTGACTGTTCAAGCACATTTAAACTGGTCTTTTACAGTAGTATGTAACTAATTGACTGTTAAAGCACATTTAAACTGGCCTTTTACAGCAGTATGTAACTAATTGACTGTTAAAGCACATTTAAACTGGTCTTTTACAGTAGTATGTAACTAATTGACTGTAAAAGCACATTTAAACTGGTCTTTTACAGTAGTATGTACCTAATTGACTGTTAAAGCACATTTAAACTGGTCTTTTACAGTAGTATGTACCTAATTGACTGTTCAAGCACATTTAAACTGGTCTTTTACAGTAGTATGTAACTAATTGACTGTTCAAGCACATTTAAACTGGCCTTTTACAGTAGTATGTAACTAATTGACTGCTAAAGCACATTTAAACTGGTTTTTTACAGTAGTATGTAACTAATTGACTGTTCAAGCACATTTAAACTGGTCTTTTACAGTAGTATGTAACTAATTGACTGCTAAAGCACATTTAAACTGGTCTTTTACAGTAGTATGTAACTAATTGACTGCTAAAGCACATTTAAACTGGCCTTTTACAGTAGTATGTAACTAATTGACTGTTCAAGCACATTTAAACTGGCCTTTTACAGTAGTATGTAACTAATTGACTGCTAAAGCACATTTAAACTGGCCTTTTACAGTAGTATGTAACTAATTGACTGTTAAAGCACATTTAAACTGGCCTTTTACAGTAGTATGTAACTAATTGACTGTTAAAGCACATTTAAACTGGCCTTTTACAGTAGTATGTAACTAATTGACTGCTAAAGCACATTTAAACTGGTCTTTTACAGTAGTATGTAACTAATTGACTGCTAAAGCACATTTAAACTGGCCTTTTACAGTAGTATGTAACTAATTGACTGTTCAAGCACATTTAAACTGGCCTTTTACAGTAGTATGTAACTAATTGACTGCTAAAGCACATTTAAACTGGTCTTTTACAGTAGTATGTAACTAATTGACTGTTCAAGCACATTTAAACTGGTCTTTTACAGTAGTATGTAACTAATTGACTGCTAAAGCACATTCAAACTGGTCTTTTACAGTAGAATGTAACTAATTGACTGCTAAAGCACATTTAAACTGGTCTTTTACAGTAGTATGTAACTAATTAACTGTTCAAGCACATTTAAACTGTTCGTTTACAGTAGTATGTAACTAATTGACTGCTAAAGCACATTTAAACTGGTCTTTTACAGTAGTATGTAACTAATTGACTGTAAAAGCACATTTAAACTGGTCTTTTACAGTAGTATGTAACTAATTAACTGTTCAAGCACATTTAAACTGGTTTTTTACAGTAGTATGTAACTAATTGACTGTTAAAGCACATTTAAACTGGTCTTTTACAGTAGTATGTAACTAATTGACTGTTCAAGCACATTTAAACTGGTCTTTTACAGTAGTATGTAACTAATTGACTGTTCAAGCACATTTAAACTGGCCTTTTACAGTAGTATGTAACTAATTGATTGTTCAAGCACATTTAAACTGGCCTTTTACAGTAGTATGTAACTAATTGACTGTTCAAGCACATTTAAACTGGTCTTTTACAGTAGTATGTAACTAATTGACTGTTCAAGCACATTTAAACTGGTCTTTTACAGTAGTATGTAACTAATTGACTGTTAAAGCACATTTAAACTGGTCTTTTACAGTAGTATGTAACTAATTGACTGTTAAAGCACATTTAAACTGGCCTTTTACAGTAGTATGTAACTAATTGACTGTTAAAGTACATTTAAACTGGTCTTTTACAGTAGTATGTAACTAATTGACTGTTAAAGCACATTTAAACTGGCCTTTTACAGTAGTATGTAACTAATTGACTGTTAAAGCACATTTAAATTGATCTTTTACAGTAGTATGTAACTAATTAACTGTTCAAGCACATTTAAACTGGTCTTTTACAGTAGTATGTAACTAATTGACTGTTCAAGCACATTTAAACTGGTCTTTAACAATAGTATGTAACTAATTGACTGTTCAAGCACATTTAAACTGGTCTTTTACCGTAGTATGTAACTAATTGACTGTTAAAGCACATTTAAACTGGCCTTTTACAGTAGTATGTAACTAATTGACTGATAAAGCACATTTAAACTGGTCTTTTACAGTAGTATGTAACTAATTGACTGTTCAAGCACATTTAAACTGGTCTTTTACAGTAGTATGTAACTAATTGACTGTTCAATCACATTTAAACTGGTCTTTTACAGTAGTATGCAACTAATTGACTGTTAAAGCACATTTAAACTGGTCCTTTAAAGTAGTATGTAACTAATTGACTGTTCAAGCACATTTAAACTGGACTTTTACAGTAGTATGTAACTAATTGACTGTTAAAGCACATTTAAACTGGTCTTTTACAGTTGTATGTAACTAATTGACTGTTAAAACACATTTAAACTGGTCTTTTACAGTAGTATGTAACTAATTAACTGTTCAAGCACATTTAAACTGGTCTTTTAAAGTAGTATGTAACTAATTGACTGCTCAAGCACATTTAAACTGGTCTTTTACAGTAGTATGTAACTAATTGACTGTTCAAGCACATTTAAACTGGTCTTTTACAGTAGTATGTAACTAATTGACTGCTAAAGTACATTTAAACTGGTCTTTTACAGTAGTATGTAACTAATTGACTGTTAAAGCACATTTAAACTGGTCTTTTACAGTAGTATGTAACTAATTGACTGATAAAGCACATTTAAACTGGTCTTTTACAGTAGTATGTAACTAATTGACTGATAAAGCACATTTAAACTGGTCTTTTACAGTAGTATGTAACTAATTGACTGATAAAGCACATTTAAACTGGTCTTTTACAGTAGTATGTAACTAATTGACTGTTCAAGCACATTTAAACTGGTCTTTTACAGTAGTATGTAACTAATTGACTGTTAAAGCACATTTAAACTGGTCTTTTAAAGTAGTATGTAACTAATTGACTGCTAAAGCACATTTAAACTGGTCTTTTACAGTAGTATGTAACTAATTGACTGTTCAAGCACATTTAAACTGGTCTTTTACAGTAGTATGTAACTAATTGACTGTTAAAGCACATTTAAACTGGTCTTTTACAGTAGTATGTAACTAATTGACTGTTAAAGCACATTTAAACTGGTCTTTTACAGTAGTATGTAACTAATTGACTGCTAAAGCACATTTAAACTGGTCTTTTACAGTAGTATGTAACTAATTGACTGTTAAAGCACATTTAAACTGGTCTTTTACAGAAGTATGTAACTAATTGACTGCTAAAGTACATTTAAACTGGTCTTTTACAGTAGTATGTAACTAATTGACTGTTAAAGCACATTTAAACTGGTCTTTTACAGTAGTATGTAACTAATTGACTGTTCAAGCACATTTAAACTGGTCTTTTACAGTAGTATGTAACTAATTGACTGTTAAAGCACATTTAAACTGGTCTTTTACAGTAGTATGTAACTAATTGACTGTTCAAGCACATTTAAACTGGCCTTTTACAGTAGTATGTAACTAATTGACTGTTCAAGCACATTCAAACTGGTCTTTTACAGTAGTATGTAACTAATTGACTGCTAAAGCACATTTAAACTGGTCTTTTACAGTAGTATGTAACTAATTGACTGTTAAAGCACATTTGACTGTAAATTCAACTTATATCTCTGTGTTGCAGCATTGTTTATTTCCCCATGATAAAATAATATCAAGATGAAATTTTTTAACCAAAGTTCTACATTTCTTAAGTTTGAATAAATGATTGCTCTGTTTCCAAAAAAAACCTGTATTTTCAGTTAATTGACGCTTCATAACTTACGGTGGGCAAAGATTTACGGTGGGTAAAGATTTACGACTATATACAGTAAATATTAAGATGAAACTAGTTCAAATACCACAGTTTTGAACTTGTTGCCGATCAAGCCAAAGGTTGTTGTCAGTTCATCATCAGTAACACATGGACAATCATGCATTGATACTCACCGGAGTAAAAAGTATCGGAGTGTGATCAGCCATGGAATGTGATCAGCCCATGGAATGTGATCAGCCATGGAGTGTGATCAGCCATGGAGTGTGATCAGCCATGGAGTGTGATCAGCCATGGAATGTGATCAGCCATGGAGTGTGATCAGCCATGGAATGTGATCAGCCATGGAGTGTGATCAGCCATGGAATGTGATCAGCCATGGAGTGTGATCAGCCATGGAATGTGATCAGCCATGGAATGTGATCAGCCATGGAGTGTGATCAGCCATGGAATGTGATCAGCCATGGAGTGTGATCAGCCATGGAGTGTGATCAGCCATGGAATATGATCAGCCATGGAATGTGATCAGCCATGGAGTGTGATCAGCCATGGAATGTGATCAGCCATGGAATGTGATCAGCCATGGAATGTGATCAGCCATGGAGTGTGATCAGCCATGGAATGTGATCAGCCATGGAGTGTGATCAGCCATGGAATGTGATCAGCCATGGAATGTGATCAGCCATGGAGTGTGATCAGCCATGGAATGTGATCAGCCATGGAGTGTGATCAGCCATGGAATGTGATCAGCCATGGAATGTGATCAGCCATGGAATGTGATCAGCCATGGAGTGTGATCAGCCATGGAATGTGATCAGCCATGGAGTGTGATCAGCCATGGAATGTGATCAGCCATGGAGTGTGATCAGCCATGGAATGTGATCAGCCATGGAATGTGATCAGCCATAGAGTGTGATCAGCCATGGAATGTGATCAGCCATGGAGTGTGATCAGCCATGGAATGTGATCAGCCATGGAGTGTGATCAGCCATGGAATGTGATCAGCCATGGAGTGTGATCAGCCATGGAATGTGATCAGCCATGGAATGTGATCAGCCATGGAGTGTGATCAGCCATGGGCTACGACGATGTTGTAAGCCTTACGTTTTGTTTTTTTAATTGTAAACATCTAAGAGAGTAAACATCAACACCATTCTTCAAATCATACATAACTTTGGCAGGAAACAATAAACAATACGAGTTCTGATTTTATTTTATAAACCAGACCATAATGTATACACATATAAGTAATAGAATCTATCCATTGTTGTCAGCTTATATCTAGTAATATTGCAAAGATTTTACAAACTGATGAATAATTAAATATTGTTTATTACAACCTTACATATGGTACCTTATATATATGACAATGGATGTAAAAAAATAACTTTGTGTCATGCTTCACTGAACAATAATACAAGCTTTCAACATTTAAATTTATTTTTACAATAGCAATATTTTATCATCATACTTTTTTTTTTTATTATTAATTTCGAAATCAAATTAAATGGTTTTAAACCAAGAAAACCAATATACAATTTGTTGTAAATAAAATAAAAACAGCAACTATATCATGTAAAATTTTAAAAAATTATAAAAAAAAAAATTGTATTGATCACTGTACACAAAACAACAGAAGAAGCACATTGTTGATGTTAATATCCTTGTTTATTATTCAAATATTAATAGTACATCTTTATAATAATGAAACAGAACATCCTGAATGTTCAAATGATGACCATTGTGTCAACAAGATATTCACCTCTATTAGAATTTTTGTTATATCTTTTTTGAATTCTCAAAATCCTACTTTCTAACAAAAATTAAAAGAGATTTCATTTTTGAAAATTGTGTTATCTGATATGTAGTTTGTTATAAATTCACAAAAATAGAGGTTTAATTTTAATGAAATAATAAAATTTTAGCCAAAAAATAATGGCTGAATCACTTTCAAAATAATCACCAAAAAACAAAAACAAAAACAAAAAAGCACTGCGTTTCTTCTCCTATTTGGTATATTATAAATATTTGAAGTTTCAAAAATAATTTGTTTTCAAACAATTTTTTTTCTAAAAATGTGTCATTACCCTGACTTACTGTACATACAATCAAAGATTAATACAATGTATGATGGTCGCTTGTGATAATGATATACATCCTCTAAAATTATTTATTAATTGTTTAAAAAATCCATCCATGTATAGAAATGGCCAGGTTGCAAAGGCATTCATTGAGTGAAATGTGACATGGACATGGTCAGCCAGGGCAAAATTATAATCCAAGTTTTCGAGGTAGATTCATAATGTCAGGTTACACATCTTCTAGATAAATGTAATAAAGTTTCAAAGATCTGTATTTAAAGCCGTGGAAGGAGTTGATAAAAAAAAATAGATGTAGGTGCCTTCTTCTGAAAATGTTGAAAAAAGTTAAAATAGTCATAATTTCTGTAAAAACAATTATTATAGTCATTAAAAAGTATGATTCTTATTTCTTCAATATGTCCCTAATAATTCTGTATACGTTTGAAATGATTTGGTTGTAAATTGTAAGAGGAATTTATTACACAAAGTAGTTACCCTTTTCCCCTGAAATCTGCCCATTGGACATTTCACCATATCATAAAGCTGCTTCAATGGCAGAACAATGCAACCCGACCAAAAATCAAATAATATTTAAACAAATTCTGACAATATGTCAATTAGTTAATTACAAGACAATTAACACTGAATTGCTGCACTTTCATCATTTTGTTCTAGAGATCATATATAAAGCAACAAAATATACAGATAAGATATAAATAATGCAGAACATGTATTACATAAAGCCATGTCACTATATATATCATATAAGGCAAATATAACTGTAGCAAGGTAACTTTGTTTCATATACACCTAATTTGGGTGAATTTTCAAATTTTTCAAGTTTTATTAGTAAACACTCAGACACAAAAGATGTAATATGAGGAATACAAACTTTATAAATTATAAAATGCAAAAGACTTTACTTTCATTTCATAGTATCAAAAGTACATAAAGACCATTAACTATGGCTCATCATTATTGGATATAAAAAAAAACTTTTAAAATGTTACCTCTTTATTCTAAAATAGTATGGGTCAGATTATTTTATTTGAGCATATAGGTACAATTATAATCGTGTTCATATATCATAATCATAGAAAAATGATAAAAAACAAACAAATGTTAAGGCAAGGGAGCAAACTCACATTGAAGTTTTAATCTTTTAATCTCTTACTTTGCTTATTGGTCAAAATCACAATTTTCCAAGTTGATCTATAGTTTGGTATATTATATGCAAGTAGATTTTGAATTAATTTAGAAGAAATATGCATAAAATTAAAAAAAAAAATATCTTATGAAAAAAGAAGGTTTCAAACCCCCCAAACACCTAAAGTCTAAACACATCTGTTATAAAACTAAAAGCACAAAAGATTTTCTATAAAGTTTCAATGTAGAATAACTGTCAGTAGAAGGTACAACAATATTAACAATTATTACAAAGGCATATAAAACTGAACAAATATATCTTAAAATACAGTTTACAGGACAATTATATCTCAATACTTAATTCTTAGCAATTCATTGCTTTAGTAATTAATTTTCATGATTAGTTAAACATAATTTTTGCAATATGTTAACAAAACACTTGCCATATAGCAATTGTACACAGTATGATATATTATGCATTTGTGAATTTTCATTATTTTTACATATCAAATTCACAAAGAAAAGGGAATATTAAAACCTTCTACTGCCTAGAAATCAGGCAAGTTGTGATAAAAATAATAATTTTGAATTCTAAATGCTATGAACAATATAAAAAAACTTGGGAAACGGTAAGTCTTCACACCCAAAAGCAGGTAAAACAACCACAAAAGTCAAACATTTCGCCAAGCAAAGAGCTTTTCCTTTAAAACTTGGATGTTATAATAATAACATATTGATCCCCTCACAAGTTACTTTGCATCAGCAGAGATTAGTTTCTTTCAGGCCATTTAGTATCTGAATCTCAAAACTTCTGCTTGGTAAAAAAATCTTTTAAAAAAATGCAATTATTTCCCTTTAAAATAATCATTATCTCCCTTGATCAAGCCAAAATGAAGACAGCAGGTCAGATCAAATATAAAAATTTCATAATATATGATATATTTAAAACAGAAGTGCATCACTTTGAAATTCCTGATATGTCAGTTAGAAATATTTATTTATAGATTACTTAATTTTAGCATAAGGTTTAATGAAACACATGAAGTTATTGTGCAACAGAACTAGAATAAATCATTTTTAATCAAATTCTACAATAAAAAATAGTCATTTTAATTATCACATGTGAATTCTACATGTAGGCATAGTTTACCATTGTTTTTTTTTAATCTTAATGTAATTTCTATGAAACAAATATCACCAAAATCCCACTTTTGAGCCATTTCAACAAGAATTGAGAAACAAAACTGTCTTAATATGGCCATCCGTTATGCAGCAGTAACCTTGTGAATAAGAATTATGGCTTTTTCTTTTCAAACAAATTCGAAATTTAACATAAGAGATATTTTGCTTGAAATAAAAGATGCCAGGTTAAATCCCTGCCAACTTAAGATCTACTGTTTACATTTGAATATCTACATTTTTGTTTACTATTTGTCTTCATTTTTTAACCAGTTCATTTAATATTTTGATAATCTCTACAGCAAAGGTTTTAAGGAAAATATGTGAAAATAAAATATCCAAAAAGGACAAACAAATAAACCAGCATGTTTTTTTTTTAGGAAACATGCAAGTCTCAATGATTATTGGAAATTCAACCAATGAAATGAAGTTTTAATTGTTGGCGACACTTTATCTAACACAGCTTTATTAATATAGATAATTGTTAATCTTAAAGTTGATTGATTAATTGGTGTTTAACGCCAACTTTAGCAGTATTTCAGCTATATCGTGGTGTGAACAAAAGTCATTTTGTTATATATAATTGTTGATCAAATAAACCACACATTGAAATAAAAGACATGTGTCAAAATAAAAGAATATAATACAGGAAAAAAATTATATATGAAGAAAATGAAGAAAAAAAGTAGTTGACGAAAAGATATTCAGATTGTCCATAACACATCTAGGACTGACTTTTCTTATTGTAATGAAACTTTTGCTGGAGTTTCACTTCTATGATATCAATACCAGACATGTTATAGAAACAGTAGATCTAACAGAAGGTGCTTAGAAACATAGAATCTACAGAAAGTATACAGTATAAGATTTATTATATTGGTCAAGGAAAAGATTCTGTCAGAAAGATAAAAAATATTATATTTTATACTCTTTATTTGCTCAATGTTTTAATAGATTGAGCGGTCATGTCTTTTAGGGGTATTAAATGTTTTAATAGATTGAGCGGTCATGTCTTTTAAGGGTATTAAATGTTTTAATAGATTGAGCGGTCATGTCTTTTAGGGGTATTAAATGTTTTAATAGATTGAGCGGTCATGTCTTTTAGGGGTATTAAATGTTTTAATAGATTGAGCGGTCATGTCTTTTAGGGGTATTAAATGTTTTAATAGATTGAGCGGTCATGTCTTTTAAGGGTATTAAATGTTTTAATAGATTGAGCGGTCATGTCTTTTAGGGGTATTAAATGTTTTAATAGATTGAGCGGTCATGTCTTTTAGGGGTATTAAATGTTTTAATAGATTGAGCGGTCATGTCTTTTAGGGGTATTAAATGTTTTAATAGATTGAGCGGTCATGTATTAAATTGATTCTATTTCTACATTTTTTCAACCATATTTTGTGAACTGTTCTGACAATGTGGTATTTTTTTTTTTCATTTTATTAATAATCCTGACAAACTTTATCACATAATGTTGTAGCGAGTACACCTCGCCATCAGCTGGATTCAAACGCACAAGGTTAGTGGCGATAGGCAATGATTGCACAGTACATCCAACTACCATATGATCATGACCACGACAGCCCCTTTGCCAATAAAAGCAAATTATCAAACACATTATAAAACTAAAATAAAGAAATCTTATAAGTAAATTTTACTTCTTTTATATCATAAATATCCTTAAACAGAATTTAACTCTTTAATATTCCGAAAATATGAGCAAAACTGTTTTTCACATACTTTCTGTAGATACAACCATTCTCTGTGAAGGTGAATAACCATAGATTTTCAGCAACAGGCTAATAAGACAACACTAAGCTTAGGAAATATTTACCAAAAATGTTCATGCAACAAACAAAAATAAAAGCTATTCTTCACTACACTACTTTCAAGAACATAAATTGCTAAACCTTTTTTTTTTTAGAAAAATGATCCCAAATTAATATCTAACTTCCAGCCAATATGTGTAGTCTATATATAAAGTCTTAACAATGTGGCAATCTCTATTAGTATTATAACAATCCTAACCAGTACGGGTGGTGGTGTAATGTGCTTTGAACACAATTAACATGTGTTTTACTTTACCATACGAAACAAAAACCAAGCCTTATAATGAATGTGCAGAAAGAATTATTAAACTTGGACAGAATGAGAAAAAGTTGATCCAACAATTTTTTTTTTCAGAAATACATTTAATTGTCAAGTTTTATGATATACTGATAGATATTTGTTATTATAGGTCTTATATAATATTGATTTTCATAAAAAAATAATTTTCTTGCTTTGATGTTGTAAGGGTTTTAATCAATAAAATTAAATCTTGTTTGTATAATCGCTAGCCTGATCTTAGAAAAGACACGAGTGCCGTAAATTTTCATAAAATATCACTTGATCTGTATATTTCTGTAATATGTTTTAACTAAATATTCTAAACCATCTTGGCCCAAAATCAGATTTCTATACTTTTAAAGTATCAAAATGATCAACTAGAGATATTGTACAATGTTGTATTCCTAGAGACATAGTACAATGTTGTATTCCTAGAGACATAGAATTTGCCTTAATTTTTTTTACCTACTTGCCCGAAAGCAAAATTTAGAAAAATTGTCTATTTATTCAAACAAATTCTTTCATAATTTTCACTTGTTCAAATCCAGTTTTACTTGTGCCGGGCTTCTGACAAGTGGATTAACGCAAAGACTGTAGGACAATATTGTTTTCCTAGAGACATAGTACAGTGTTGTATTCTGAGAGAAATACGACAATATTGTATTCCATACAACAGATTAATAGTTCTGCACCTTATAAATATTACAAAATAATCAACAAAACGTGTGATTTGGGGTAGACATGTATACATAGAATAACAATCTATAATTATAAATACAGTATTGCAACCATAACAAAAAATAAAAGCTAACAGGTACAACAGTTATATAAACTCATAAAAATATTCTACTTTATAAAAAAAATAATATTAAGCTCTTAAAATATACAGGAAAAAAAAATTGGGCTACAAAATGATATGTATATAATTGCACGTTTAAAATTTATATCTTATAGTCTTCTGTTGTTTTTCTTTTTTCTTTTCGTATCTTTCTATCTTAAGACTATCCCAAAAAACAATTGTTGGAAGACCATCTCAACATGCTTTAAAATGCATCATAAAATTACTTATAAATATTCCTTCTTATATAACTATAATGCCCATCTTTATTTAATTTCAGTGCCCCCTGAACACCTCCTTTTTTATCCCCTATACAATAATTTCTGGAAAAGTCCTTTCCGATATTTTTTCAAGATTGGGGTTATATTTCGAAAATAAATTAAAAATAACTGTCTTTTAAGATTTAAAAAAACAAATTCAAAATGTTTTAACGTGACAGAAAATTTTAATATAATAACATTTTGAGGTATATACTTGTTTATATCTAAATATTACATAAGAGTGAAAAGTTAGATAAAAACAGTATTTAGTTATATAAACAATACCACTACTTTATACATGACTAAATAACAATCTCATAAAAATACAACCATTTTTTAATTACAACATTTTTCTCAATATTTTATACAAGTCTAATGTCTTTCCATGTCACCAAATCAATTTTACATTACAATTTTATATGAATTTCTTCATTTTGTCTACAGTATACATATTATATTTGCTTAATGGTTTCTATGGAGAAATATATGAGGGTCATTATTGGGAATCTTTATTTGTCTTAAACATTTTTATGTATAGCTTGTATACATTTCTTATTATGGACGAATTATTTTTAGGTGACATTAAGACACAGTTTCATGTAAATAAATTTGATCATTTCACAAAGAATAATTAAAGACACTGAAACTCCACATATAAACTGATACGATAACATGCATCAGATCTTTCTCCATTTATCTTCAAGGAAATAATACGATGATGATGGTATTTGTTCTATAAAATTGTGTTTATTTAATTATATCAAAAAAAATTATCAAAAAAAATCTAAAGCGATGATGTGTAGGCACCTTCTTCCTGGACAAAATAATGTATAAAATCTCCCACAACCTCCAAGCATGTTCAAACAATTTAAGATTTTTTCAAGATAGTGTTCATTTTGTGAGTGATATAGTCTCTGACTGGGTCAATAAACTCCATTCGATGACGGAGCTCATTCAATAATGGATGTTGAATATTTGAGTTCAGAATCACAATCAGGGTAACAGTAAGTGTCACAAAAATAAAGAAAAATGTGAAAAACATTATTTTACAACATCCGACTCCATTTGACTTCTTGTTGTCAACAGCATTGGTTGGTTTGGCGGTTACTTGTGAAACATCATTTTCTTTGGGAGAAGGCAGAGCAGACTGGTTACTGTTAGACATGACTGGTTCCACTGTTTCCTCAACAACTGGTTCCTCTTGTGTAACTCCCACATTATTAGGCTGCATTGGTTCACTATCTTTCCTTGTAATATATTCTTCTAAATCTTTGATCTGGTCTTCTAAACTTGTGTTTATAACATCATCTTCTGTATCGTACGATTCATCATATTCTGTGGTAACCTTGGTAACAGTATCGTCCAGAATTGTTTGTTCTGGCTCATAATTGGGTAGCGTATCAATAGATGTTTCTAACACATGACTTGGTACACTCCCATTCATTTTCTTTGAACCCATGGATTCTACTTGTACAACATTCTCATGTTCAATAACTTCATCAAGGGAGCTATCTTCCTGAGGTGCCATGGGTGCTACAATGATAGGGCTGGCAGGTAGCTTTGTCATAGGGCTGGCATTCCCCTTCACTTCAACGGGAGCCACGTCAATTGGTGTTTCTGTAAGAATATCAAACAATATTCATTACTATGAAATCATTAAATATTGTACATACTGACATTAGGATTAACTCCAATCTCAACTAATCATGTATTTATACACAAACAAGACAAGTAAACACTGATCATTTAACAAATTTATTTAGAACAACCTAATTGGATGGTTTTTTTAAACAAGTAACGTAACATGACATTTTTATTATGTAAATTCCACAGTTACTCAGAAAGGTCCCCCCCCCCTTTTCTCTGGAATAGTTTTCACAAAATTTCACCATTCACATTATTATTAAAGGGTGTCACCATAATAGTTGGGTATTGTCCAACCCCCCCAAAAAAAAAACAAAAACAAAAACAAAAAAAACAGAACAGTATATCTGAAATATTGTTGAAAGTGGCAATAACCTGCCTTTACCCACACAAATCTACATCTAACTGTAGGATATTACACTGATTTTAAACCAACTATTGAATAAACATTAGCATTCATTTTTGTCAGCATTTTTTTTCCATTAAAGACAACAGCCAATGAATATTCACGAAGTCTGAAAACTTTTAAATATAAAAAAAGTAAATCTAATAGTATTTCAATAGGCTAAGTTATACAAGTATTAGTGTGTAGTACAATGTACTTATAGAGTATGTTATTTTGTGTACTAGTAAAGAATATGTTATTTTTATTATTGTATAAGTACCAACACACAGTGCAGATAACACTACAATTTACTAAACAAATAAAATATTTAGTAAGTGTGGATATTATTTTTGTTCTATTACCGACAAATGACAAATGACAAAACAGAAAAAGTATTTTTAACCACACAGAATAAGATATTGTGCTGTTAGTAAAATGGACAACTTTTCTTACCGATTACTATCTCTACAACATTTAAAAATTTGGAAAACTGCTTTAAGGTGGTTTCAATTAATTTTAAAGAAAATGTTTGACTAAAAACAGAGTTGAACCATTGTAATTAGAAATCAACTCAAATTAATATCAGGTATAATGTTTATTATTTTTTTTTATCTGAAAACTGATAGAATTTGTGAATCATTTCTGATATCATTTTTCAAACCACATGCAATTTACACTCCATGTATCCTTCATTAATATCCGTCACAACACTATCTAACCTATATATTGTCTACATTAGTACGTCTATTAAGATTCTCTCTGGCTTTTCAATTACTGCCTATATCCAAAACCAGCAGGCTAGATATTGGTAAGGAGATTTTTTTTTTGGGGGGGGGGGGGGGTATCTAGGTTCACCTGAACTTAAGGTTCAACAGAATTATGTCTGACTTTAACTGATGCATATCATATTCTAAACATAATTTTTATCACATTGAAATTGTATGTAAATTTACAAAAAAAAATTATGATATAAGTTCCATTTCTTTCTAATTAAGTGTAGTTATTGTATATAATATCTAAAAGTACAATATGCTAAAGATAATACTGTGTTGATATTGAACACCTCTATCTTAATTCTTGTCAGTCTTGTAAAATATTAATAAAATAGGCTTCGTTTCTGTCACAATGACATCTCAAATACCATAAATATAATCTAAACACTTTTCTCAAATTAAAAATCAAAATGCAGGATAATTCCTTTAAAACTTTAAAATATTTACACCAATCATTGAGAGAAAGCTGTAACAGAAACCTGACTTGTATTACACAATATGTCATTTAAAATAACATATCGTTCAAATTTAAAACTTCAAATCAAACTCATTTACCAGGTATTCCAAAAATATATGTATTCCTTATCAAAATTTTTATTAATAGGCCACAATTAAAAATATATTTGTTTCCCCTCACCCTTACCTTAACTGTTAAAAGTAAACCGTACCATTTTAAAAATCATCAGCAACCACAACAAATTGAAAATTCTACAATTTGTGTGCTAATATAATACAATTTTATTTAACTCTTCACTTTTGTCAAACATACTTAATATATGACTATTAGAGGAATCATAGTCAGAAAAATACATTTAGTAGTTGTTGTCACAGATCATTACTGATTCTGACCATCAATATTTAGTAGTCTCTCATATCAGACATCATTGAATTTCACAAATTTTAAATTATGAGAAAATATTATTTTGAAAATAAATTCCATTTTTTTGATTTATGTGGCTTTTTTTAAGATCAACAACAGTGAGGGAAAACATATTTATTTTCCATTTAGGCCTTAAGTCCCACATTTTTTACTTGTTATTGTGAGAGAATCGGAAGCCACATTTTAACAGTATATCACCTCACATGAGCATACCTGTCCAGATAAAACATCTAACAAACATATAAAGCTTGCATGAACAATGGATACTAAAACTTATTCTTTTTTTTTTTTTACTAAAATAAAGGAAACTGAATTTTTAATTGATGAAAAAAATAATTTACGAAAATTCACTGCTTATAAAATATATTTACATTAAAAAAAATTCACTAAGGGAGGTAATAATGAAAATGTGATTTCATTCTATAGTAGTTACTATCACATGAAACAACCATTACTGTAACAATTAAACTATAAGCTAAGGAAAAAGACAAAAATTAATTAAAATATTTAAAAAAAATAAATACATAATTACAAATAAGTCCAAAGGTAAATGTGAAAGCAAACAGGTATGCTTAGTGTAGGTAAAAATACAAGACTACAGCATCCAAGTCGTCTATGCACATTGGGCAACATGTTCAAAACTTGTTTTAAACAAAATTAATTTCAGACATAAGTTGTTCATTAACTACAATTTTTCAAGGGAAATCTTACATCAATGGACCTGTATATTTCTATTCTTAATTCTCTCAAAACCATGGTAACAAATAATAATTTATTTTGAACATGTTGACCTTGTGTAAGACTTTTAAATGTTAACATTTTCTAAACTCACCTTGGTATCTTTTCTTAGTTTTATCTACAATAATGTATAAAGATCACATGCAAAAAAAAAAGAAAGATCTAGCTAGGTCAAAGATGGTTAAAACATGCAAATGAATCATGAATGAACTCTATCTAATCTATATTAAAATATATCTATATTAGATTGACTATCATTATCGTCTAGATTTCACTTTAAATAGATTACCCTAAAAATTTTACAGTAGTGTGGAAAAATCTTTTTTTTCTCACTTTTCCGGGAGTGTGAAGCTCAAAGATATCAAAAGAAGGATTTGTCATAAGTTTGCATTGATAATATACTAGTTCAGAATTTGCTTGTCTTGGACAAGTGGCTGAAAATAATTCACGTGTCTGGGGGAATTTGGGACAATCCAGAAAAGACAGAAGTGAGGTTTCCACACTCTGATCAAATGATGCACAAAAATTAATTTAACATAAATTTAATGGTAATGTTATTATTAAGCATTTTCATTCATGATAAAATAACGAAATATGAGAAATGAATGGTTTATATATAAATGAAATTGAAAAATACATAGTTCACAATTAGTAACTAAATTTACACATTTATATTGGCAGGAAAAATTTATCATAATATTAACAATACAATGCATTTTGACTGTTAAATGAAACAAAAAAAAAACATTATTACAAATAAAATAATGTCTTTGTCAAAAACAAATTAAGGCTTTTTCTATCTGTATTTAGAATAAAATAAAAAGAAAATGTGCCTGAAAAAAATTTGCAAACCACCAAATTAATCTTCTGTGGAAATTAACATGATCCAAATAAAAATTAAATTAATTTGAACTATTTAGAAAATAATCAAATTAACATAAATGCAAACTGACATGTGACAGGAAGTAAATAGGAAGGGAGATAATGGAATTTGAATGGAATCCTCTAAGAATATATCGTCCTTTTATTTGACTGAAAGGTCTGGTACCAAACAGTGAAAGAAGAAGAAAAAGCCTTAATAAGAAACAAGACAATTAAAGCACAGATGATTATATGGCTTGGTATGGATGTTCTGTCTGATGTTAGACTTATACCCACCTTCTTTGATAACATTATTATGTCCAAGAGTATTAAACTTAGGAAGCCCTGATCTACTGTCTGCCTTTCTGGTATAGTTAGGTAATGATGATGTCCTTTAAAATAAAAATATTATACAATAAAATATATATCCTTATTGAAATCCAAAAATAAAAACATTATACAATTATTGCCTTCATATGAGGTGAACATTCAAAGTTGTCACCTCATATGAAGGCACTGATTGTTTTATTATTCAATACCTGAATATTTTGTTTTGCAGACGACTACAAAACAATTTCCGGTATAGAAAATACAATTACAGAACTGGATAGAAAAAAAACAACAAATTTTCAACCTCCTTTGGTTGTTTGGAGTATTAGATCATAAAACAACCTATTGTCTCCCTCTACATTATATATGCTTGGGTTGTTTACCAGGTTGTCTCCCTTGTCAGCAAATTTTACATAAAACATTCAAATTATCTTATTACTTTTATATAGCAAAAAATTATGTAAGGTATAATTATAAATTTAAAGGTTATCTTTGACACAAAAACATATGCATCCCATTACAATTCTTTCATCTTTTGGAAAAAAATACCTTGTAGTTTTCATCTAAAACAGAGCTACCTGGTACAGATATTTATACCCAGATATTAACAATAAGTATCATGTCTTTTACGATTTAAAGATTTACAATAAATATACTGACCAGGATTTATCATCCAGTTTATTTTTTACTTTAACATGACCAACATTAATATCAGACAAATGGGTGTAGATATAGTGCTTAACACCACTTCCAACATTATCAATTATATTTTGACAGTCGGCTATATTGAGAGAGAGAGAGAACTGATCTAATAACTTCCATGATGATGGTAGGCACTGATTGTATAGATGGAAATACAACTATCATATAATCATGGCCCTGACAGATCATTATAAAACAAATAAAAACAGTTATCTAAATATATCCACTTCTTCATCTGTATCAAATATATTTATTTTTATTTATTTTGTTGTTTTAATGCCACTTTCAGCAATATTTCAGCTATATCATGGCGACCAGTTTTAGTGGTGGAAGAAGCCGGAGTACCCGGAGAGAACCACCGACCATGGGCAAGCAACTGGTAAACTTTATCACTTGCGGCTGCGAGTCGAGTGCACCCTTTTTTGTAATTTACAAAGCCGGGCGCAAACCCACGCCGTATTGGTGATGGGCTTGCATGAGTTGCTAGGTAATCCAACTACCTATCTCATTGAGCCACCCAGGCCCTTGCATCTAATATATAAACAAATTCTTCTTTGAAACTATAAATCAATGAAGTTCTGCTATAATAACTTGAATAAGGGTAAGGGTTAAAGTGTTTAACGCCACTTTCAACAATATATCAGCTATATTGTGGCGGTCAGTTTAATTGGTGGAGGAAATCAGAGTATCCAGAGAAAACCACTGACCTGCCGCTGACAAACTTTATCACATAATGTTGTATAGAGTACACCTCACCATGCGCAGGATTCTAACTCACAATGTTAGCGGCGACAGGCACTGATGGCATAGGTAGTTGTAAATCCAACTACCATACGATCATGACCATGATTTTTTTTAATAAAAATTAAATGATAATCTATATACCTGACTAAATCTGGTTCATTTCTGTCAATTTTCTCACTAGCATTGTAAGCTTCTTGTTGACATCGACCACTGAAAAACAACACAATGATAAACATCACTTTGGCAACATTTGTTAAAACTTCCTTTGATTCAGTATTATAAATTTTATTTATGATTTTTTTTTATCTCTTTTTGGCACTTTCTCACATATAGCAAAATAGATCAAAGAGCTTTTCATTCATACAATTATGTACATTTATGACAAACAATTAAAATTCCTCCATGAATTAATTTCAAAATTATTTTTTTTCAAATTCAAATAAAATTTAAATCATTAAAATTTACTGCGAGTATAATGACATTTAAGACATTTTTCTCTTTTTTTTTCTAGATTTTTTTTTGTGTTTCTTTTTAAGTAAGGGTAAAATAATTCTCTTCTCCCATCGGTAGACAGAATTCACATTATTAAGACATAATACAGTATTTTTTTGCTTGCTTATGCTCTATGAGAGTTACTATTATAGATTATATACAATGAATTGATGGTTCCTCAGACAACAGCCATGTGGGGTATTTTCACTTCAATGTTCAAAACTCCATTTGATAATCATAGTCAACTTTTATGATAAAAAGAATGTTTGCTACTGATTTGCATCACTGCAAGGTTCCATGTCATCGTCAGAAAACAAATATGATCTTTAACATACTACAATTATTGCACAACACATGAATGATGTTTTAATGTTTTACTTTTGCCATATTAAGCAATTTTTCATTGCTAAATTGTGGCAACTAGTTTTAATGGTGGAGAAAGCCTGAGTTCTTCAGATAACTCCAGTGTAACTTCAAATACCTGTCAACTATCTTACTTAAAGTTGAGCACACCATCGCTATGGTTACATATTACTAACCTGAACCTGAACTTTGACCCTCGAGAGAAGATATTACCTCCTGACCTCAGTTTTGGAGGATGTTGGGAATCAGCTAACCTGTTAACAATAAGGTCATATAACTATGAGGAAGTTATCAGACATCAAAATAAAATCAATAAATTTTGAGAAATATATATAAAAATGTAAAAATGACTAGCTACACATCTTAAATAAAATGCCATAACTATCTTTATATATTTTACAATATAATATAAAAAAAAAATCAAAGTAAAATTGTATCCCGTGACATTTGTAAACAAACAGCTAAAGAAATGACTATATAAAATGTCTGTCAGATATAACATACATCCACGTTTAACTAAAATATGTTCAATAGTATATCAGAGCAAAAGTCTTTATTATAGTACTTGAAACTACACATCTTATTACTGCTACTTTTCTCATGAAACAGTAATTAAAACGTATGTTTAACTGCATGTGTGTATGTATCTTTATGACTTACGTAAAGAAGAGTTGCTGTTCCACTGCACATCTCCATAAATATTTACAAGCGCCAACAGTTGTACATTTATATCCCACCGGTTGTTGTTTCTGTAATTATCAAGTTTTTAAAACATTAATTACACAAATGTATATATTTTATATGATCAATAATCCATTTCACAATAAAAAAATTAAATCTAATTTTTGATTCAATATTGAAATTTATTCCTGAAATGTCAGAACTATATGAAGAGTTATTCAGAAACAAATGGTTCTGTTTTCTCTTTACCTTTCAATAACTTTTGTTTTTGTTTTGAAAAGTTAAACAAACAAAACACAAGCACATTAAACTATATCTAACTTTCCAACAGAACTATCACTCACGATAATCAAAATTGTGCAGTGTGAAAGTAAACCACTGATGTTATGCAGTAGTGTATAGTTATATATAAATATAGGTAGTGAATTCAACCTGTTATCCCTCTATATTTCTTCATAATATATATACAATATTGGTGAATAGACGGTAAATATAGAATTTATGTGGCGAGGCTTAGAAATGGGGGAAAGACGAGCTTTAGGGAGTCTTTGCTTTGCATCCGTTTCATGCCGAGCTACATAAATTCTATATTTACAGTCAATACACCAATATTGTATTTATCCTGCAATAAAATTTTCCCCAAAAAATGTTATTTAATTTAATAATAAAAAGATAAAATAAGGAAATCCTGTTGATATCTCAATAGTAGTTACGGTTAGGGGTGTGGCTTAATAGCTTTATTAGGCTAATGTGAAAAGTGTTATTATGATAGGGGTGTGGCTTAATAGCTTTATAAGGCTAATGTGAAAAGTGCTATTATGACAGGGGTGTGGCTTAATAGCTTTATTAGGCTATTGTGAAAAATGTTATTATGACACTGTCATAATAAAGCAACAGTTTATTTCAATCCATTTATTTTGACAAAAAATAACCCAATTGCAGGATAACATCTTATAAGAGGTTTGGTATCAAAGTATAATAGGAAAGTACTTTTTTTATATAGAGCATTGATGAAGTAGTAAAAGCTGTCAGTTCCTATATAATATTGTTGTAAGTTTCTATACAAATCTAATTAAAATTAGATATTTGTTGGATAATCTTTTATTTATTTTTTATCTGTTGATTTATTAACATCTACCAACATCCTGTATTGGAAGAAGAAAAAAATATGTATTATATATATCATATAGATAGAGGGCATTTAAAAAAAAAATTATGAAAATTTATTTTATTTATATTGCTTTGTTTTTCTTTTCTTGTTTTTTTTTGTAAGAGTATGGATGTCATCTTATGTAAATAATTTATACATCGTTAAATAGTTCATTTTTCGAAACATGTGTGTATGTTGCAAAAAATAAAGGGAGTTTTTTTTTTTAATATATGCTCATTTGTTTTTTCCCTGTAGAAATGAGTTTGTAAGCAATCAGAGGCCATAAGTGAGCTACCCTGGGCTACTTAGGTTATTATAAATCAGGAGTTTGTACAATAAACTGTATGTATTTAAAAAAAAAAACATCCTGTATTAGGTAATGTCGGGTAACTGTTTGTTCACATTTGGAAGCTCTCTAAACTTTCATGAACTGCTATACTGTCCAATACCAAAAGATTTTGATAAGATCGTTAGAAGATGTGACCCCTAATGTAACCAAATACAGGATGTAGACTGATGTTAGTCGAATCGTTGGATAAAAATAACTAAAAATATCCATCAACCACTTAACATACTCTGATTGGCCCTTAATTTAGTTAAAATTAGATGTTTTTAAAGAATTTTGGTAAACAAACATTTAATATTAATTAAATTGATTCCTTCTATTCATGCATTCATTGAATAACTAAATGCCTATGTGTGTTTATTAGATTTAAGAAATTAAGTATATATAACTAAATGGCAAATGCCTATGTGTGTTTATTAGATTTAAGTATATATAAGCAACTGTATGGCAAGAATTCAGCATTTCATAGTATCATGATAATCTTCATAATAATATAATTACAATATACCTTCTTATTCAATAAAAGGTGCATAACTGAAAATCCACAATTTTATGTTGATTTATGCACAAAAAATTATGTAATCTTAATATTCTTTAATAGTAAATCATAGTTGAAGAACAGCAATTCTTAGACTAGATACAATGTAAAATTTGATTGGATGTTGTGTTACATAAAATACATATGGCTTGTACGAGTATACTACACCACATAAAGATCATTAAATTTCCAATAAAAAGTGGCTTTGATGTTGCATTAGAAAATTTGCACCATCACTCTAACATTTTACTGAAGTAACGTCTCACGCAGAAAATATAATCAAATACAATATACAGTCCAATTTTCACTATCTCAATTTCAGATATCTCATTTTCTTCTCTCTTGTTTGAAGTAAAAAATGGGTGATTGAGGGAAACTTTTAGCTTGATTTATACTGAATAACTGATTTCCTTGGTTGTTTCAAATACATGTATATTAAACTCATTGGTTTCTTTGACTTAGATGTGTGGTTCGACTAAAGTTATTCCATAATTTTCATCCAAATAAATGTAAAATTTGTATGTGCATTAAACAGTCATTTAATGAACCAATGGTCATCAATTGTAAATAAATAAATAATTACATACATAGAGAAAAGAAATCTCCATGTTTTTTGAGAGAAAGTGTAGTTCATTTTATAACAGATTTCATGAATACACTCAATAAAGAAGGTAAAAAGACGAGAAATGCTAGCTATTCACATTTCAAAGTTCAAAAAACAATACAACAGCGGTACTTTAAAAACAAGCTTCAATTACAATATTTAATTTCTAGTTAAGTAGAAAGTGCTGTGTACATTCAATATTAAAACACTATATCAAAGCAAAAAGGTTATACATAGTATACCAAATACAATATGGTTAAAGTCAAATCTTTACCGTTTTTCTGCCCAAACTGTATTTCTATCAACACAAAATACACATATTAATAGTGTGTTATTTCCTTTTTTTTTTATTACTTGTATCAGATTTCTGCTATATAAAAAAAGTTTGTTATATGCGTCTGTCAGGCTTTCTCTCCCATAATGGCTGATAACACATTCTCTTCTCAACCCCAATTATGAAAAGAAAGTTTAAACAGTGATGGTCAACAATACCCCAAATATCTGCAAAACACCTCTGTCCTAGCTTGGGAAAGGCATACAAATGTGGCAGTGTTAAACAGTGATGGTCAACAATACCCCAAATATCTACAAAACACCTCTCACCCCAAATTATTGAACATAAAAAAGACCAACACATATGTCCTAGCTTGGGAAAGGCATACAAATGTGGCAGTGTTAAACCGGTTAATGGGATCCCAATAAACTGATTGATTGATTGATTGATTGTTGCTCAACTTGAATAGATTAAATGTCAACTATATGTACAGCACTTATTACAGATAATTCTACTCACAACTACATTGTGTATATATTATATTTATTAGAGAATGTGTTGAAATTAACAATGCACTGAATACCCCACAGTACAACATAGACTAAGTTTAGTTAAATATACTTCTATTTATAAAACTTTGAATAGGTTTTTTTTCTTTTTAGCCATTTTTGTCTATTTTATTGAGTTAACCAAATTTATCCAATGGCATTTTAATCATAAAATTCATTGCTGTTTAAAGTCTTGTGAAGTAAGTTATATGCTATAAATAACCCATTTTCATAACACATGTTACAAAAATGCCAGAATAAAGGATGACAAACAAAATATGTTGACATAGCAATATTTTTCCCTCCACTAAAAATAAATAACTATGTGCAATTCTGAATATTTCAGGGAAGGTCCTTTTTTGTGAGTTCCTAAAAGTGCACTATTTTGACATTTACTTCACTGAATTTGGTACTGCTTTGACAACTAGTTTACCTATTTTGTTCCAGTATTGTTATAAATACTGTTATAGTGACAGCCGGAACCTTTGAGCCGTAATGAAAGCGGGAGGTTTGGCACTTTAAAATCTGATTCAACCCACCATTTCTTTAGAAATGCCTGTACCAAGTCAGGGTCATTACGGTTTTCAGTTTTCCGATTGTTGACTGATTTTGTCTGTTTATATACTTATGAGTTTTGACTTTCCCTTTGTAAGATTGTTCGGAGTTCGGTAATTTTGTTATTACCCTTATTTTGAAGTGACGGAAGAGAAAATGTGAAAATATGATGATATTGGTAGGAAGTGAAAGAGGCCAGGAAAAAGGGTGATATCGAGCATTAAGTAAAATCCATAAGCCTAATTATACATCTGAAAATAATAATGTAAATGTCCAATGGAAAAACGATGCAAAAATATGAAAATTGGTCTAAATGTAAACAAGACCAACCACTATTAACCAATGAACATAATAGTTCAAAATAACTACTAGTTCAACTTTTCAAGTAAATTTGAACTGAATATAGGCTAAAAGACATGCAAAACGGGAACAAAAGAAATTAGGTTATAAATAGTAAGATTTACATCTGCTGGGCCTGTACATAAATAGGCGTTAGTTAACTGTAAATAAATACATACATTACATTACAATGTGTTAGTAGTATTTCTAATATATAAGAACAACATAAATAATCTACAAACAACAAATAACTTCATTAGATAGATATATAAAGCCTCATGCTATGTGATTACTTATCAAACTTCTGTTTACTTAAAGAAATTGACAGTCCCCTTCCTAATACTAAAGCCTCCCTAGAAATAAACTCTTGTCTAATATTTAATATTCATAGGATTATTTGCATTTAACTCCACTTTCAGTTGCATATTGTGGTGGTCTCGTAGTGGTCAGCCTTATTGGTTATTGATGTAAGTAGCCAGAAAAAATAATATGTTTTTTTCTCAGTATCAAGATTTTATTTACTTATTTCTTATTCATGTTGCAATATGTCATACTAATTTAATAAAATCACAAGATGAGGGGGAAATTTATCTTAATAGGAAGTAACAGATTAATTGTTAAACATAATCAAAATATAACAAGGATTAATAAAGCACTGATACTAGCTTGGATGATAACTACAATGAACGAGGCAGCAGAAAAGATGTTTGTTGAATTAGACGCCATTCTTTCTATTCTTTATAGAATGGTTGCTTAGTTACAGCTTAATATTAAAAGCATCAAGCACTCTTGTTAAAATTAAGTCCCTTCATATGCAAAAATATCAAACCTAAGATTATTTGGGCCTATCTTTTGTTTAATTTTATGCCCATTTCATGCAACCAAACAAAGTGAGATAGAAAATTGATGTAAAGCCAAACATTCAGTGAACTTGCCTCAATTTCTTCCTGTTATAATACATTTACAAAATTAAACAACATAAAACAACTCAGCAAACTCATCATAGATTCACCGAATACTCAACAACAAAGATTTAGGTAGTTCAAAGAAAAATATTATTTAAGTGAACTAAGAAACTGAAATTATATGTCAGACAGAAGGGCTATGACTGGGGTTTATATTGGTGTTTAAAACCACCCTCAACAATATTTCAGCTATATTGTGACAGTCAATTTTATTAGTGGATGAAACCAGAGTACCGGGAGGACACTACTGGTCTGCCTTAAGACAATGACAAACTTCATTACACAATGTTGAATCTAATACACCTTACATCAGGCAGGAATCAAACTCTAAACTTTAGTGGTGATTTGAATATATAGTATAGGCAGATATACCATGTGATTGTAGCCATGACAGCTACTGCCAATAACTAGATATCTATAACTAGTCATAAATCTCTTTTTTTTTAAGCTAGTCATACATTTGTTAAAGACCCTGACTACAATTCAAATCTCCCGAATTTAAATTTTATAACAATCAGATAAATAATTTGAAATTGTACTTACATTTTTATTTTTAAAAAGTTCTGATTATCATTTTCAAAAAAGCCATAAAAAAAAAAACCCAACAAAATTAGATAGAAAGTATGTATATATACAGTAAGCCAAAGGTAGAGATGAAACTGAAAATAAAGATACACTAAAAATCACTTAAGACATGGTGTGCTAGGTTTAACATATACCAGTACATAAAAGATTTTAACTTTAACGTCAAATAATATGTCATATAACATCTAATTAGAAAGACTTAGGGCCAGTAAAATTTATTAAAATCAAACATGATTGAAACACCACCATTAAGGTATCATTGACAATTCCGAATTTTTTTTCTAGCACCAATTAAGGGTTAGGGGTATGGTGTTTAATGTCACTTTCAACAACATTTCAGTTATTTATTGGTGGAGGAAACCACCACCAACCTGCCATCACTGACAAACTTTATCACATAATGTTGTATTGAGTACAACTCGCCTGATTAGGATTCAAACTCACAACGTTAGTGGTGATAGGCACTGATTGCATAATAAAGGGAATTATAAATCCAACTACCATACGATCATGACCACGATGGCCCCAGCACCAAATAACATGCAATATCCTATTTCATATGAACTATCAAAATGCATGATCTAAATGTATATTGCAAAGTTGCATGGTATTCCATGATCTAATTATATATTGCAATGTATTGCCCTATTTTCATTTATGAGAGTCAATGAAAATGTTTGGTATTCAAAGACATATTTTTTTTACACAATTCCAAATCTTGACTTTGCCATCAAAGATAAAAGTCAATTACAGAATTATCTGACATTACAAGACATCTAATGAAAAACTTATTGTTAGTACTGATCTATATTTAGAGTAATTCTGGATATGAAATTCCAGATGGAAGATTTTATAAGCTAGTTTGTTGAAATAATATTTGTAAAAACAGATTTCTAATCACCTTCTTAGATTTATCCTGGTCTTCATCCTTAAAATGGAAGAAAAAATAAAATCACAATAATTAAAAAAAATAAATACACATACATACATAAATAATAAACAGAAATCTTGTCGTCAGATCAAATGTTTTCTCAGTCAAAGAAATTTGACGATTTCATGCTCATGCTAATCATAGTCATGCAACATTAAAAAAAAAAAAAAAATTAAATGCAGGACCACAGACAATTGCAATTCAAACATTATCTGTCGTCTGCTGCTTAATGCAAGGTGGTTTTTTTTAAACATAAACTGGTGATATCAATACAGGTACAACATAATATGCTCAATTGTAATGCTGACAACAGCAAATCTTTCTGGTACAAAAAAAATGAAAAACTTTCTAGGTTAAGGTAACACTGGACTGATTTAGAAACTCATCTACCGACCTCGTAAATTGCACTCCATATACATAGTATCCTCTTAAAATCAGAACTGACCAATCACAAAACTTCATATAAGACAGTTATCCAATACAACTGTACATCTGAATTCATCCATTTTTTTCAATATACCTTCAAGATCCATTGATAGCTTTGGCATGTTTAGACTAGCCAAGTAAAACTGTTGGTAAATTATAATGCACAATCTTTGACCTAACAATCTAAAACCAACTGAAGTATTTCACTTCTGTTACTTCATCTATCTATAAAATCTCACAATCATAGAAAGAATTTTAGCTTAGTTATTGAGGAGTTTGAATTAACACTGAAGAGATCATAATGACTTCAACCATTAACCTTTAAATCCTTAACAAAACTATTAATTAATTTACAGAAACCATACCTCTGTAGTACTGACATGTACAATAAACATCTTTCCTTCAAAAACAATTCTCTTTATCTGTGCCCTGTAATAAGTAGAATAATGTCATTGATAGAATTCAAGATTTTTTTGCAGTTTCAAAGTACAAACAACACTAAACATTAACTTTGTTTTATTATATTCACATTGCATATGTATAATTTTCATCTTCTGTTTTGAAAATGATTCCAGTTTTTTGTCTGGAGAAAGTGTTTGATTTTGTCTGATTCTGTAAAAAAAAAAAAAAAAAAAAAAACTTTATCATAGTTTTACCTCCCCCATCCCTTCCTCTTTATTTTCCAGATATTTGCAGGATTTTTTTTCATTGTTGTGTCCAAAATCACAATTATTTGAAAAAAAAGTCAAAATGACAACTAAATTAATAGAAGCATCTTTGATGTTTGCTTGTTTGTTTTGTTTTTGCATTTTGTTTTGGTTGTGTTTAAAATAAGGTGTATGCTACATTTGTATTTATATTTAATCTTTCCACTTTTTCAATTTCCATTTTCAAAAAATAAAATAGAAAGTTCAATAATTATATATCTGATACAAACAGTAAAGAGTAATACAACAGGTTCCTGGTCTTCATAAAAGGTTATTTTGTTTTGCTCTTTTACATCAATTCTATTGAAGGGTTAGAGTTATGGGTGTTTAAAACACCACTTTCAAAAATATTTCTGTTATATTGTGGCAGTCAGTTTATTGATGGGGGAAACCAGAAGCATCCAGAGGAAAGCATCAACCTTCCACAAGTCACTCACAAACTTTATCACATAAGGTTGTATCAAGTACACCTCACCTTGCGCAATAATCAAACTCACAACAACTAGCACTGAAAGGCACTATTGCACAGGTAGATGTAAACAGGGCTCACCAAACCAGGCGAAGTGGGCGATTTTTTCACCTTGGTTTCAATGAAATCGCCCAATTTCTGTCAAAAAGCGTAAAAGGATGTTCCTGAAATTTAATCCATACAGGATTTGATGTTCAATATTTTATTACAAATTCGTTAATTGCATCCTTTTTAAGATCATTGTGCAGCAGGTTTGTTTTGTGAAAGGTAGGAGGACATGCGGTAGTGAGGAAAGAAACGATAAAATTTTGATAGCTTTTCGGAAGTCTCCCAGATTTTCCCTCACCTCGCCCTTAAGTCAACTGAGACAGAAGTCAAGTTGCCCCGTTTTTACTATGTGTGGTGAGCCCTGGTAAATCCTACAATACAATAATGGTCATGAGCTCTCCATCCCCTACCTATTTTCTAAACTATTTATTGAGAAGGAGAGTTTGGATACAATCAGCCATATTCTTGCATTTGTTCCCAGGTCAGGACCTAGATTTCAATTGGTATATATCATGGTTTCTTTTGTGTTCATTGACTTGACTTGGTCGTTCATTTTGTTGATACTAGTGGAATTGTTGACAATCACTTTTAAATTTTCTTTTCAACAATATAAAATGATTGTGCTTAAATCATTAATTCCTTACCATTTGTATAACTGTGTCCTTCTACTACCATGGAATGTCATAATACCTTGATGAGTTACACCAAGATAGAGTGATGTCCCCTTCTGATCCTAAAAATACATCAGTAATAATTTCACATCAAATAAAGATTGTATTTTTACATTTTATCTGATATGAGTGCTCTCCCTTCATCAATTTTGCATTATATAGTAAGAACTGTTTTTTTTCTTCACATTGGTTTTTTTTATATAATTCTTAACATCAAAAATATCAAGCTGTCACCACCAGTTTAATTTTACATAACATTCTTACATAAATTTAGCATGACACAGAGATAAATATTTTAGTGTTGATCAAACCCTTTGTGTGTATCTGAATTATCTTTGATAATAAAATAAAGAGGACCAGATTGCAATTTTTTCACAAAAATGACACTCCTTTATTTGGCAAATCATTTATAAGTGGTGATGGTAGTCTAGTGGTAAAAAGTGATTCTATATTATCAGGAGAAACTATGATCTCAAGAATCCATCCAATCTTTATACGACAAGAGTTTTAAAGGGGGTTTACTTTAGTGTAAAATAATAATTCCTAAAATATAACTACATTTCTTTTTTGTAATATCAAAAGTAAAAATATGTCCGTTTCAAGTTTCTCGACCAACCCAATTTTTCAGTCCTGAACCAAATGTTTTTATTGTGGAAATAAAGAACTTGCCTAAAAACCACCAGATATTCCAGGGAACAAACATTTGTTCTCTGATTTATATATATTATAATAGTGTACGAGTTATTGATGTGGATTCTACACACAATTAATCTGAGGCTGTATTAACTACACCTCACCATGGGCCGGAATCAAACTCACAACTTGATATATATCACTGACTGTATAGATAGATGTAAATCTAACTACGATGACATCTCTACACCTCAGGACTTCCCTCAACTTGCCAAGTATCTACAGTGTAGATACTCAGCACTACAGTGTAGATACTCAGCACTACAGTGTAGATACTCAGCACTACAGTGTAGATACTCAGCACTACAGTGTAGATACTCAGCACTACAGTGTAGATACTCAGCACTAGTGTAGATACTCAGCACTACAGTATAGATACTCAGCACTACAGTGTAGATACTCAGCACTACAGTGTAGATACTCAGCACTACAGTGTAGATACTCAGCACTACAGTGTAGATACTCAGCACTACAGTATAGATACTCAGCACTACAGTGTAGATACTCAGCACTACAGTGTAGATACTCAGCACTACAGTATAGATACTCAGCACTACAGTATAGATACTCAGCACTAGTGTAGATACTCAGCACTAGTGTAGATACTCAGCACTACAGTATAGATACTCAGCACTACAGTATAGATACTCAGCACTACAGTGTAGATACTCAGCACTACAGTGTAGATACTCAGCACTACAGTGTAGATACTCAGCACTACAGTGTAGATACTCAGCACTACAGTGTAGATACTCAGCACTACAGTGTAGATATTCAGCACTACAGTGTAGATACTCAGCACTACAGTATAGATACTCAGCACTACAGTGTAGATACTCTGCACTACAGTGTAGATACTCAGCACTACAGTGTAGATACTCAGCACTACAGTGTAGATACTCAGCACTACAGTGTAGATACTCAGCACTACAGTGTAGATACTCAGCACTACAGTGTAGATACTCAGCACTACAGTATAGATACTCAGCACTACAGTGTAGATACTCAGCACTACAGTGTAGATACTCAGCACTACAGTGTAGATACTCAGCACTACAGTGTAGATACTCAGCACTACAGTGTAGATACTCAGCACTAGTGTAGATACTCAGCACTACAGTATAGATACTCAGCACTACAGTATAGATACTCAGCACTACAGTGTAGATACTCAGCACTACAGTGTAGATACTCTGCACTACAGTGTAGATACTCAGCACTACAGTGTAGATACTCAGCACTACAGTGTAGATACTCAGCACTACAGTGTAGATACTCAGCACTACAGTGTAGATACTCAGCACTACAGTGTAGAAACTCAGCAAGTTAAGGGAATTCCTGAGAAGACATACCTTAACTTGATGTGGATCTACACCATATGTATTTAAAGAAGACATACCTTAACTTGATGTGGATCTACACCATATGTATCTAAAGAAGACATACCTTAACTTGATGTGGATCTACACCATATGTATCTAAAGAAGACATACCTTAACTTGATGTGGATCTACACCATATGTATTTAAAGAAGACATACCTTAACTTGATGTGGATCTACACCATATGTATTTAAAGAAGACATACCTTAACTTGATGTGGATCTACACCATATGTATCTAAAGAAGACATACCTTAACTTGATGTGGATCTACTCCATATGTATCTAAAGAAGACATACCTTAACTTGATGTGGATCTACACCATATGTATCTAAAGAAGACATACCTTAACTTGATGTGGATCTACACCATATGTATCTAAAGAAGACATACCTTAACTTGATGTGGATCTACACCATATGTATCTAAAGAAGACATACCTTAACTTGATGTGGATCTACACCATATGTATCTAAAGAAGACATACCTTAACTTGATGTGGATCTACACCATATGTATTTAAAGAAGACATACCTTAACTTGATGTGGATCTACACCAATGTATCTAAAGAAGACATACCTTAACTTGATGTGGATCTACACCATATGTATCTAAAGAAGACATACCTTAACTTGATGTGGATCTACACCATATGTATCTAAAGAAGACATACCTTAACTTGATGTGGATCTACTCCATATGTATCTAAAGAAGACATACCTTAACTTGATGTGGATCTACACCATATGTATCTAAAGAAGATATACCTTAACTTGATGTGGATCTACACCATATGTATCTAAAGAAGACATACCTTAACTTGATGTGGATCTACACCATATGTATCTAAAGAAGACATACCTTAACTTGATGTGGATCTACACCATATGTATCTAAAGAAGACATACCTTAACTTGATGTGGATCTACACCATATGTATCTAAAGAAGACATACCTTAACTTGATGTGGATCTACACCATATGTATCTAAAGAAGACATACCTTAACTTGATGTGGATCTACACCATATGTATCTAAAGAAGATATACCTTAACTTGATGTGGATCTACACCATATGTATCAAAAGAAGACATACCTTAACTTGATGTGGATCTACACCATATGTATCTAAAGAAGACATACCTTAACTCGATGTGGATCTACACCATATGTATCAAAAGAAGACATACCTTAACTTGATGTGGATCTACACCATATGTATCTAAAGAAGACATACCTTAACTTGATGTGGATCTACACCATATGTATCTAAAGAAGACATACCTTAACTTGATGTGGATCTACTCCATATGTATCTAAAGAAGACATACCTTAACTTGATGTGGATCTACACCATATGTATCTAAAGAAGACATACCTTAACTTGATGTGGATCTACACCATATGTATCTAAAGAAGATATACCTTAACTTGATGTGGATCTACACCATATGTATCTAAAGAAGATATACCTTAACTTGATGTGGATCTACACCATATGTATCTAAAGAAGATATACCTTAACTTGATGTGGATCTACACCATATGTATCTAAAGAAGACATACCTTAACTTGATGTGGATCTACTCCATATGTATCTAAAGAAGACATACCTTAACTTGATGTGGATCTACACCATATGTATCTAAGGAGGAAGCTTTCTTGAGGAAGTTAGATTCTGCTTCAGCTGGTACTTGACCACTACAATATTAATATATTAATTGAAAAAATGACCATTAAATAAAAACATGACAAGATCTATTTGAAGATTTGTCTGCATCAAGTCTGCATCAATTGTTGATTTGATGGTTGCAAACTGAGCTTCTATAAACTACTGGTGACACATAAACACAGCCAGTAAGACAATCAAATTACAATTGATGCCGGTAAATCTTTAAATATATTACAATTATTGCCATTCCAATCCAATTACTGAAAAATAAGCACCAAATTACATTTTAATTAACCTTATATATTGTTTCTACATGTACGAACTGTTTGTTAGCATAACTGGCGTAATTGATGCTGGCAAATATTTGACACCAATTAATCAGAAAAGGTGGTACATACACAACTGCATTAAAATGCTTGACGTTTTCTTGACAAAATGATGTAAAACATTTAGCATGTACATTCAAAGTTCATTGTGTTGAAGTCAAAGGAGCAACGAGGAGTATATGAGATATCTTTTATCAAAAACGAGGAGTATATGAGATATCTTTGATCAATAACGAGGAGTATATGAGATATCTTTTATCAATAACGAGGAGTATATGAGATATCTTTGATCATTAACGAGGAGTATATGAGATATCTTTTATCAATAACGAGGAGTATATGAGATATCTTTTATCAATAACGAGGAGTATATGAGATATCTTTTATCAATAACGAGGAGTATATGAGATATCTTTTATCAATAACGAGGAGTATATGAGATATCTTTTATCAAAAACGAGGAGTATATGAGATATCTTTGATCAATAACGAGGAGTATATGAGATATCTTTTATCAATAACGAGGAGTATATGAGATATCTTTGATCATTAACGAGGAGTATATGAGATATCTTTTATCAATAACGAGGAGTATATGAGATATCTTTTATCAATAACGAGGAGTATATGAGATATCTTTTATCAATAACGAGGAGTATATGAGATATCTTTTATCATTAACGAGGAGTATATGAGATATCTTTTATCAATAACGAGGAGTATATGAGATATCTTTTATCAATAACGAGGAGTATATGAGATATCTTTGATCAATAACGAGGAGTATATGAGATATCTTTTATCAATAACGAGGAGTATATGAGATATCTTTGATCATTAACGAGGAGTATATGAGATATCTTTTATCAATAACGAGGAGTATATGAGATATCTTTGATCATTAACGAGGAGTATATGAGATATCTTTTATCAATAACGAGGAGTATATGAGATATCTTTTATCAATAACGAGGAGTATATGAGATATCTTTTATCAATAACGAGGAGTATATGAGATATCTTTTATCATTAACGAGGAGTATATGAGATATCTTTTATCAATAACGAGGAGTATATGAGATATCTTTTATCAATAACGAGGAGTATATGAGATATCTTTGATCAATAACGAGGAGTATATGAGATATCTTTTATCAATAACGAGGAGTATATGAGATATCTTTGATCATTAACGAGGAGTATATGAGATATCTTTTATCAATAACGAGGAGTATATGAGATATCTTTTATCAATAACGAGGAGTATATGAGATATCTTTTATCATTAACGAGGAGTATATGAGATATCTTTTATCAATAACGAGGAGTATATGAGATATCTTTTATCAATAACGAGGAGTATATGAGATATCTTTTATCATTAACGAGGAGTATATGAGATATCTTTGATCAATAACGAGGAGTATATGAGATATCTTTTATCAATAACGAGGAGTATATGAGATATCTTTTATCAATAACGAGGAGTATATGAGATATCTTTTATCAATAACGAGGAGTATATGAGATATCTTTTATCAATAACGAGGAGTATATGAGATATCTTTGATCAATAACGAGGAGTATATGAGATATCTTTGATCAATAACGAGGAGTATATGAGATATCTTTGATCATTAACGAGGAGTATATGAGATATCTTTTATCAATAACGAGGAGTATATGAGATATCTTTTATCAATAACGAGGAGTATATGAGATATCTTTTATCATTAACGAGGAGTATATGAGATATCTTTTATCAATAACGAGGAGTATATGAGATATCTTTTATCAATAACGAGGAGTATATGAGATATCTTTTATCATTAACGAGGAGTATATGAGATATCTTTGATCAATAACGAGGAGTATATGAGATATCTTTTATCAATAACGAGGAGTATATGAGATATCTTTTATCAATAACGAGGAGTATATGAGATATCTTTTATCAATAACGAGGAGTATATGAGATATCTTTTATCATTAACGAGGAGTATATGAGATATCTTTGATCAATAACGAGGAGTATATGAGATATCTTTGATCAATAACGAGGAGTATATGAGATATCTTTTATCATTAACGAGGAGTATATGAGATATCTTTGATCAATAACGAGGAGTATATGAGATATCTTTTATCAATAACGAGGAGTATATGAGATATCTTTGATCAATAACGAGGAGTATATGAGATATCTTTTATCAATAACGAGGAGTATATGAGATATCTTTTATCAATAACGAGGAGTATATGAGATATCTTTTATCAATAACGAGGAGTATATGAGATATCTTTTATCAATAACGAGGAGTATATGAGATATCTTTTATCAATAACGAGGAGTATATGAGATATCTTTTATCAATAACGAGGAGTATATGAGATATCTTTTATCATTAACAAGGAGTATATGAGATATCTTTTATCATTAACGAGGAGTATATGAGATATCTTTGATCAATAACGAGGAGTATATGAGATATCTTTTATCAATAACGAGGAGTATATGAGATATCTTTTATCAATAACGAGGAGTATATGAGATATCTTTTATCAATAACGAGGAGTATATGAGATATCTTTTATCATTAACGAGGAGTATATGAGATATCTTTTATCATTAACGAGGAGTATATGAGATATCTTTGATCAATAACGAGGAGTATATGAGATATCTTTTATCAATAACGAGGAGTATATGAGATATCTTTTATCAATAACGAGGAGTATATGAGATATCTTTTATCATTAACGAGGAGTATATGAGATATCTTTGATCAATAACGAGGAGTATATGAGATATCTTTTATCATTAACGAGGAGTATATGAGATATCTTTTATCATTAACGAGGAGTATATGAGATATCTTTGATCAATAACGAGGAGTATATGAGATATCTTTTATCAATAACGAGGAGTATATGAGATATCTTTTATCATTAACGAGGAGTATATGAGATATCTTTGATCAATAACGAGGAGTATATGAGATATCTTTGATCAATAACGAGGAGTATATGAGATATCTTTTATCAATAACGAGGAGTATATGAGATATCTTTTATCAATAACGAGGAGTATATGAGATATCTTTTATAATTAACGAGGAGTATATGAGATATCTTTGATCAATAACGAGGAGTATATGAGATATCTTTTATCAATAACGAGGAGTATATGAGATATCTTTTATCAATAACGAGGAGTATATGAGATATCTTTTATCAATAACGAGGAGTATATGAGATATCTTTTATCAATAACGAGGAGTATATGAGATATCTTTTATCAATAACGAGGAGTATATGAGATATCTTTGATCAATAACGAGGAGTATATGAGATATCTTTTATCAATAACGAGGAGTATATGAGATATCTTTGATCAATAACGAGGAGTATATGAGATATCTTTTATCAATAATGAGGAGTATATGAGATATCTTTTATCAATAACGAGCAGTATATGAGATATCTTTTATCAATAACGAGGAGTATATGAGATATCTTTTATCAATAACGAGGAGTATATGAGATATCTCTTATCAATAACGAGGAGTATATGAGATATCTTTTATCAATAACGAGAAGTATATGAGATATCTTTTATCAATAACGAAGAGTATATGAGATATCTTTTATCAATAACGAGGAGTATATGAGATATCTTTATCAATAACGAGGAGTATATGAGATATCTTTGATCAATAACGAGGAGTATATGAGATATCTTTGATCAATAACGAGGAGTATATGAGATATCTTTGATCAATAACGAGGAGTATATGAGATATCTTTTATCAATAATGAGGAGTATATGAGATATCTTTTATCAATAACGAGCAGTATATGAGATATCTTTTATCAATAACGAGGAGTATATGAGATATCTGTTATCAATAACGAGGAGTATATGAGATATCTCTTATCAATAACGAGGAGTATATGAGATATCTTTTATCAATAACGAGAAGTATATGAGATATCTTTTATCAATAACGAAGAGTATATGAGATATCTTTTATCAATAACGAGGAGTATATGAGATATCTTTATCAATAACGAGGAGTATATGAGATATCTTTTATCAATGTTTCTAATACAGTGAGACCTGCCTGGCTGGGACTTACTTTTGTGCTCGGAATAGACAGACTTAAATCTACAGACTTCTTACATCTTATATTTCAAGTTCGGTTCATACAAGACTCCAATTTATTCAGGGTTCAGATTAGACAGGTTTATACAAGACTCTTAATTTATTCAGGGTTCAGATTAGACAGGTTTATACAAGACTCCAATTTATTCAGGGTTCAGATTAGACAGGTTTATACAAGACTCCAATTTATTCAGGGTTCAGATTAGACAGGTTTATACAAGATTCCAATTTATTCAGGGTTCAGATTAGACAGGTTTATACAAGACTCTTAATTTATTCAGGGTTCAGATTAGACAGGTTTATACAAGACTCCAATTTATTCAGGGTTCAGATTAGACAGGTTTATACAAGACTCCAATTTATTCAGGGTTCAGATTAGACAGGTTTATACAAGACTCTTAATTTATTCAGGGTTCAGATTAGACAGGTTTATACAAGACTCCAATTTATTCAGGGTTCAGATTAGACAGGTTTATACAAGATTCCAATTTATTCAGGGTTCAGATTAGACAGGTTTATACAAGACTCTTAATTTATTCAGGGTTCAGATTAGACAGGTTTATACAAGACTCCAATTTATTCAGGGTTCAGATTAGACAGGTTTATACAAGACTCCAATTTATTCAGGGTTCAGATTAGACAGGTTTATACAAGACTCTTAATTTATTCAGGGTTCAGATTAGACAGGTTTATACAAGACTCCAATTTATTCAGGGTTCAGATTAGACAGGTTTATACAAGACTCCAATTTATTCAGGGTTCAGATTAGACAGGTTTATACAAGACTCCAATTTATTTAGGGTTGCTTAGACAGGTTTATACAAGACTCCAATTTATTCAGGGTTCAGATTAGACAGGTTTATACAAGACTCCAATTTATTCAGGGTTCAGATTAGACAGGTTTATACAAGATTCCAATTTATTCAGGGTTCAGATTAGACAGGTTTATACAAGACTCTTAATTTATTCAGGGTTCAGATTAGACAGGTTTATACAAGACTCCAATTTATTCAGGGTTCAGATTAGACAGGTTTATACAAGACTCCAATTTATTCAGGGTTCAGATTAGACAGGTTTATACAAGATTCCAATTTATTTAGGATTGCTTAGACAGGTTTATACAAGACTCCAATTTATTCAGGGTTCAGATTAGACAGGTTTATACAAGATTCCAATTTATTCAGGGTTCAGATTAGACAGGTTTATACAAGACTCTTAATTTATTCAGGGTTCAGATTAGACAGGTTTATACAAGACTCCAATTTATTCAGGGTTCAGATTAGACAGGTTTATACAAGACTCCAATTTATTCAGGGTTCAGATTAGACAGGTTTATACAAGACTCCAATTTATTTAGGGTTGCTTAGACAGGTTTATACAAGACTCCAATTTATTCAGGGTTCACATTACAGGTTTATACAAGACTCCAATTTATTCAGGGTTCAGATTAGACAGGTTTATACAAGACTCCAATTTATTCAGGGTTCAGATTAGACAGGTTTATACAAGACTCCAATTTATTCAGGGTTCAGATTAGACAGGTTTATACAAGACTCCAATTCATTTAGGGTTCAGATTAGACAGGTTTATACAAGACTACAATTTATTCAGGGTTCAGATTAGACAGGTTTATACAAGACTCCAATTTATTCAGGGTTCAGATTAGACAGGTTTATACAAGACTCCAATTTATTCAGGGTTCAGATTAGACAGGTTTATACAAGATTCCAATTTATTCAGGGTTCAGATTAGACAGGTTTATACAAGACTCCAATTTAATCAGGGTTCAGATTAGACAGGTTTATACAAGACTCCAATTTATTTAGGGTTCAGATTAGACAGGTCTATACAAGACTCTTAATTTATTCAGGGTTCAGATTAGACAGGTTTATACAAGACTCCAATTTATTCAGGGTTCAGATTAGACAGGTTTATACAAGACTCCAATTTATTTAGGGTTCAGATTAGACAGGTCTATACAAGACTCTTAATTTATTCAGGGTTCAGATTAGACAGGTTTATACAAGACTTCAATTTATTCAGGGTTCAGATTAGACAGGTTTATACAAGACTCCAATTTATTCAGGGTTCAGATTAGACAGGTTTATACAAGACTCCAATTTATTCAGGGTTCAGATTAGACAGGTTTATACAAGACTACAATTTATTCAGGGTTCAGATTAGACAGGTTTATACAAGACTCCAATTTATTTAGGGTTCACATTAGACAGGTTTATACAAGACTACAATTTATTTAGGGTTCAGATTAGACAGGTTTATACAAGACTCCAATTTATTTAGGGTTCAGATTAGACAGGTTTATACAAGACTCCAATTTATTTAGGGTTCAGATTAGACAGGTCTATACAAGACTCCAATTTATTTAGGGTTCAGATTAGACAGGTTTATACAAGACTCCAATTTATTTAGGGTTCAGATTAGATAGGTTTCACTGTATCTAACTACTACAAATAGACAACATTTTTAATTCAAGTTATCCAAAGAAGAGATTATTCTGAGTTCAAGACAGACTTGGGGTCAATTACCATCAATTTTCAAATGTAATCGATTAAATTACAATTACTTTGTAAATGTAATCGATTACATTACTGATTACATTTAATGTCATGACAACCACCACCATTAGTGTTTTATGTTATTTTGTCACATGTTTATCTGTTCAATATCTCTTATTTAATGTATTTCTTACTCAGAACTATGAATTACAATTCAGTTTGAATGTGATCATTACATGCAATAACATACAGTATATTGAAAATTATGAACAGCAATTCTCATTTTCTTTTTTTCAAAAAATATGTTGTGTCTTATTACTAACCAATATTCATTCCATCTTATACTATTAGTAAATATTATAACATACATTTGCACATTTTAATAATATATATCAAATAATTTCAAACATCCTGTCAAAAGTTTATTGTGGATAATAAACTAGCAGTTAACCTGTGAAACAGATAAAATTTGTAATTATAGTCTTATTTATGACACCAAATTATGTAACAATCACCATTACTAAATTTCACACCATTTCAATGTGATATATAAATCAGAAGATACAAAAACAAGTTATTCTGGTTCTAAAAACTTGCTTAAAAATATGCACAATTTCTCAGTCTAAATATGAAAACTAAATCCTTAATTTATGTAAATAGATTTAATCAAATATCCATTACAGGTTGCATAGTAACTCACAAATAATGAAAATGATCATATAATCCAATATTAAAAGGAAAATCAGCACCAAAATAAAAAGCAGAAATATCACATATCTCTGAATATCAGATACATTGGAATATTCTTTAAAAAAAATCCAAAATTTTACAAATATTACAACTTGCTATTTATCACTTAATTTGTAATATGTATGATTGAAAATATTTTGTTATTCTACTATATAATTTACATTTTGCTTTTCATATAATATCTTTATTGAAATTTAGATCTCTTTTTAAACTTGTATAAGAAATCTTCATGAGATACCTATGTTTTAGTTTATATTTCTTTTATCTTATGGGAATCATGAGGACATGGGATAGTCTTTCATAGAAGCAATTTCATATAGGAAATCTTGAAAGTTGTGGCAGATAATTTAAAATTTTAGAGCTTGTTGTGTTTTACACAAGCCGACAAACTGTTTTCACTGAAATTTTGAAATCCTAAAGTAATTGAAATTGAGATATTATTTGTTTGGATATCAAGTCTTTGAAGCCATAGTTAATACATAATATTTGTGGTACCTGTGATAGCTTTGATTGCAATTAAACATAGAATAATATCTTTTGATCATGTTGTGATTGCCGCTTAATTTTAATAGATTTTTTTTTGGAGTTTTTATCAATTGAATTTCATAACATATATTTTTATTTAGATGTCAATAAACTTTATATTTTGTCTAGTAAACCATTCTACATTATTTGTTTAATAAATTTCATGAAGAAAATTCATTTACATAAATCATACATTAAATATCTAAGGAGATATGTTTCAGTCAAGACAAAATAAGTCAAAATGATGAAAAGTAATCTAAATGTAATCAGAAAGTAATCATGATTACAGGGTCAAAATGAATGTAATCAATTACATTACGATTACATGTAATCTAAAAAATGGCCGATTACAGATTACATCTGATTACATGAAAAAATGTAATCGATTACAACTGATTACAATTACAAATTACGATTACCCCATGTCTGGTTCAAGATAACAAGATTTTACTGTATGTCATCTAACAATTATTTATCACAAAGTCAGAGAACCACAGGACTCTGTAATTGCTCTTCTAGGGATCAGCTGTCACAAGTTTCAAAAGGAATTATTGATATCATTATCAGACAACTTCAGTTAAAAGTCTTGTCAATACAGAATTAATTTTCTGAGGTTATGACGAAGAGAATTCCCTGGAAAACAGGGAAAGAAGTCATTACCATGTACATGTAGCTACGATTTCTGTCAATTACAACTTATATGTAAATTTATTTTTAGATGTCAATTTCTAAATTGAGTACCAGTGCCTACCTGAGATTGCAGCTGGTGCTGACAGATTTACGTAAGACAATCCAATACAATGTATATTAAATTAACCACATGATATGTTGATGGTTGGGTTAGGTTTAGGTTTATGGTGTTTAATGCCACTTTCAACAATATTTCAGCTACATACGTATATCGTGACGGTCAGTTTTATTGGTGAAGGAAACCGGAGTGCCAGGAGAAAACCATCGACCTGTTGCAAGTCACTGATAAACTTTATCACTTAAAAGTTGCATCGAGTACACCTCGCCTGAGCGAGGTTTGAACTCATAACATTAGTGATTTTTTTAATATAGCCAAGATTTATTTCAAGTTACCTCAGTGTTTTATGGAGTTCCATGATCTGTTCTTCTTGTCTTGAGTTTTGTTTAGGTAGCATCTTAAACTCTGTGACATATCCTTGTGGATGATCCTGGGGGTCATAATCTCCAACTTCAGCTGTAAAATATCAAACTTCAATACAAAAAAAATGTTAAATAATTTAATGAGAATACAAGCCTTCTAATAAAACACCAATAAATCACAAAGAACAGAGGACAGGTAGACTGCTGGTATGAGAGAAAATTTAAAAGTGATTTTCTACTGCTTGGTATTAAGAAAAATTTAAAGATATGAAAGGGGCAATCAGAAATCGTAAATTGTCAATCAAAGAATAACAGACAATATAATGACCAAAAGAAAAAGCACAATAGGACAAACAACAATCTACAAAACACTACACAGAAAACTAAAGATTGAGTAACACGAACCCCACTAAAAACAAACAACGATCTACAAAACACTACACAGAAAACTAAAGATTGAGTAACACGAACCCCACTAAAAACAAACAACGATCTACAAAACACTACACAGAAAACTAAAGATTGAGCAACACGAACCCCACTAAAAACAAACAACGATCTACAAAACACTACACAGAAAACTAAAGATTGAGCAACACAAACCCCACTAAAAACAAACAACGATCTACAAAACACTACACAGAAAACTAAAGATTGAGTAACACGAACCCCACTAAAAACAAACAACGATCTACAAAACACTACACAGAAAACTAAAGATTGAGCAACACGAACCCCACTAAAAACAAACAACGATCTACAAAACACTACACAGAAAACTAAAGATTGAGTAACACGAACCCCACTAAAAACAAACAACGATCTACAAAACACTACACAGAAAACTAAAGATTGAGTAACACGAACCCCACTAAAAACAAACAACGATCTACAAAACACTACACAGAAAACTAAAGATTGAGCAACACGAACCCCACTAAAAACAAACAACGATCTACAAAACACTACACAGAAAACTAAAGATTGAGCAACACGAACCCCACTAAAAACAAACAACGATCTACAAAACACTACACAGAAAACTAAAGATTGAGCAACACGAACCCCACTAAAAACAAACAACGATCTACAAAACACTACACAGAAAACTAAAGATTGAGTAACACGAACCCCACTAAAAACAAACAACGATCTACAAAACACTACACAGAAAACTAAAGATTGAGTAACACGAACCCCACTAAAAACAAACAACGATCTACAAAACACTACACAGAAAACTAAAGATTGAGCAACACGAACCCCACTAAAAACAAACAACGATCTACAAAACACTACACAGAAAACTAAAGATTGAGTAACACGAACCCCACTAAAAACAAACAACGATCTACAAAACACTACACAGAAAACTAAAGATTGAGTAACACGAACCCCACTAAAAACAAACAACGATCTACAAAACACTACACAGAAAACTAAAGATTGAGCAACACGAACCCCACTAAAAACAAACAACGATCTACAAAACACTACACAGAAAACTAAAGATTGAGTAACACGAACCCTACTAAAAACAAACAACGATCTACAAAACACTACACAGAAAACTAAAGATTGAGCAACACGAACCCCACTAAAAACAAACAACGATCTACAAAACACTACACAGAAAACTAAAGATTGAGTAACACGAACCCCACTAAAAACCAGGGTGAAATTGTCTCCATTGTACATGTGTATATTTCATTAAAATCTCCAGCAGAAACAGCACTTGGTAATCCTGGGAAGAGCCAATAGCTAACATTCAAATTGTAAAAATGTTTGTATATGAATATTATAACTTATAGGAACAGGATATGATGTCCATTACTTTTGAAAATATAAACAAAATAAAAGAATGTGCCATAGGACACAGACGCCTCCTCCCAACTAATATTAAACAAGAACCTGTGCCTTGTGCAGCAGACAATATTTTTTAGCTTGTCAAGAGAAACTATAGTTGCAGTACAAAAACTACACAAATTTCCATTTTTTAATTAAATATGGTAACAGGCTCAACTCTGGAGGGGAAAAGGTGCTGAGGTCCAAAATAAAACTTGCACTGCCTTTCATGATCCCTAACCTTGTGTATAAATATTTCAATGATTTACTGGTGAGGAACTGAAGTTAATGAGACAAAACCAGAAAAATTGATATTTATCGGCCTATCAAACCTAAAAGCATAAAAGCGGGTATATATTCATATACCGTGGGGGCTTGAAAATTCATCACATTTTCACTATAAATAACAATTTGATCAATACTACATATTTTTTTGCTGCTAAACTGTAGCCATGTTGTAATTATTAATAATTACATTACTTCCGTTTTTCATTGAAATGTTACAATATGATTGGTTATGAAGTGGTCACATGATTATAAAAGAGATGTTTTACATCCCAATAAAACTCAAACCCAAACTTGTACATGCCTCCATGACGACGTCAGATGTAAACAATCAATGGCGTTAAATTTTGGTGTGATTTAAATGTAATTATAAGAATTGAATGCATTTTTTTTGTAGTTTTATAGGCGTGTAAAAGCGTGGACCGAGGCACATTTTTTGTATGAAGTGCTAGCGTGCTTCATACAAAATGTGCTTCGGTCCACGCTTTTACACGCCAATACTGAATAAAAGTACAAAATACTGCATTCAATTCTTAAATAAAGGTTCTATAAATGCTATTTTTCCCAATAGTAATTACAGAATAATCACCTTGAGGAAATTTTGTGTAATGTATGTATTTATTACAACTTTACAGTCAGGACCAAATCTGATACCTTTCACAAGAAAACTGCACTTTATTTCAGCATTTAATGGACAAAGTCTAGCAGATTTCAAGGAAATTAACAAAAGAAAAATAATAATTTCTATTTCTCTAGAGGGTAAATATCAATATAGCCATTTGTTGTCATAAAATACCAATTAACTGATCGTTTTCTATGCCATCGCAAAACATAACAAATTGTTACTTCACATTAAAGGTCAATAATAATTTTTTTTAAACTGAGAACTTTAAAGTTAATATATGTAAGTTGATTCCTGTGACAATAGATCCAAATGTAAAAAATTTATTGACTAAACATCCCCTAGGATAAACTTAAATGGATATAAATCCAGATTTTTAACATCTTAATGCAAGTTTTAGTGATGGAGGTATATTTTATGATGTCATGGTTTTTGATTCCATCTCTTTCAATGAACATGTACACATATCTACATAGTGGTAGCAATTAAGTGTAACTTGCCATTTCAGCAACAAATAAACACAGGACCAGCTATCTTGACAATAATCAATGTCAACCAATGATGCAAATATATGCACCTGTATCTAAGTCACATAATGCACTATTAGCAGAAATGGTAAACTGTATTCTGCACATTAAAAATTCAATATCTGCAGACAAATCTTTACAGAAACTAGAGGCTCCCAGGCACCTGTAATCGCTCACCTGGTTTTCAATTTGACATCTAAAGTTGATAGAAAATGGGGGTGTTACACATAATTTTGAAAGTGGGCACCCCAAAGATCATTTCAACTCAAATTTCTGAGCAAAAATTTTGATGTGATTTCTATCTCATAATATTCCTAAATGGAATAAACTGGCTGAAAAAATTTCACAGAATATATGTTAAACTACTCATTGCCATGTAGCTGCAGTTAAAATTTGAGTTCATTTTGATTTGTAATAAAGGAGAAATTGACAACTAAAGAAATTTCTATTTTTAGTAACAGCAGCCATTTTGAATGGCTGTCAGACACAATTTTGAAATGGGACTACCCAAGGACTATCCCAGCCAAATTTGGTTTAATTTGGTTCTGTGGTTTCAGAGAAGAAGATTCAAATGTGATCTTTTATCAAAATATGTCTAATTTGTATAATCGGCATAAATCGGTTGAAAGAAAAATTTCACAGAAAAACCCAGAATATATGTTAATCCACTCATTGTCATGTAGCTGCAGCTAAAATTTGAGTTTATTTTGATTTATAATAAAGCAGCAATGGACAATTGAAGAAATTTCTATTTTTAGTAACAGCAGCCATCTTGAATAGAGGGTGGAGCTGTCCGACACAATTTTGAAATGGGACTACCCAAGGACTATCCCAGCCAAATTTGGTTTAATTTGGTTCAGTGGTTTCAGAGAAGAAGATTTAAACGTGATCTTTTATCAAAATATGCCTAATTTGCATAATCTGTATAAATCGGCTGAACGAAAAATTCCACAGAAAAACTTGGATTATATGTAAAACTATTCATTGCAATGTAGCTGCAGTTAAAATTTGAGCTCATTTTGATTTATAACAAGGGCAACGCAATGCGTGGCGTATCCCCTCGCCTAAAAATTTGACCCGGTGATCTTGACCTTTGACCTTGAAAATCAATAGGGTTCCAGATTCTCTCAAGGACTAAGTATGTACCAAGTTTAGTCAAAATCCATTGAAGGATGTTGATTCTAGAGTGTTCACAAGGATGCTACGGAAGGACGGTAGTGTTTCTATATCCCTTCGCAACTTCGTTGGCGAGGGGATAACTATGTATCAAGCTTGGTCAAAATCCATTACAGGATGTTGATTCTAGAGTGTTCATAAGGATGATACGGAGTATAGATTTGACCCTGTGAACCTTGACCTTTAACCTATAACCTTAAAAATCAATAGGGTTTCAGATTTTCCTAAGGACCCAAGTATGTACCAAGTTTGGTCAAAATCCATTGAAAGATGTTGATTATAGAGTATTCACAAGGATGTTACGGGGTAAAAATTTGACACTGTGACCTTGAAAATCGATAGGGTTTCAGATTTTCTTAAGGACTAAGTATGTACCAAGTTTGGTCAAAATCCATTGAAGGATGTTGATTCTAGTGGTCACAAGGATGCTACGGAAGGACGGACGGACGGTAGCATTACTATATCCCTTCGCAACTTCGTTGGCGAGGGGATAATAAAGCAGCAATGGACAATTGAAGAAATTTCTATTTTTAGTAACAACAGCCATCTTGAATGGAGGACAGGGCTGTCAAGACATAAATTTGAAAGGGACCCACCCAACCAAATTTGATTTAATTTGGTTCAGCGGTTTCAGAAGAGAAGATTTAAATGTGATCTAATATCAAAATATGCCTAATTTGCATAAGCGGTATAAATCGACTGAAAGAAAAATTTCACAAAAAAACCCAGAATATATGTTAAACTACTCATTGCCATGTAGCTGCAGTTAAATTTTGAGTTCATTTTGGTTTATACTAAAGCAGCAATGGACAATTGAAGAAATTTCTATTTTTAGAAATAGCAGCCATCTTGAATGGAGGACGGGGCTGTCGGACACAATTGTGAAAGGAACCCACCCAAGCACCATCCCTGCCAGGTTTGGTTTAATTTGGTTCAGCGGTTTCAGAAGAAAAGTTTTAAATGTGATCTTTTATCAAAATATGCCTAATTTGCATAATCAGTATAAATCGGCTGAAAGAAACATTTCACAGAAAAACCCGGAATATATGTTAAACTACTCATTGCCATGTAGCTGCAGTTAAATTTTGAGTTCATTTTGGTTTATACTAAAGCAGCAATGGACAATTGAAGAAATTTCTATTTTTAGAAATAGCAGCCATCTTGAATGGAGGACGGGGCTGTCGGACACAATTGTGAAAGGAACCCACCTATTTTTAGTAACATCAGCCATCTTGAATCAGAGCTGTCGAAAATCGTCGGACCTATCGGACCGTCGAACAAAATATTGACTAGGTCCGATTTAAACTACTTCGCGTCAGACCCGATGTCCGGAGCAATTTTTCAGTAATTTGGGACCGACAAAACACTTGAAGATGACCGGCATCATTACTTACTTCGCTTCTAAAACTTGTCGTTGTTTCCAATCTCCGATTTTTGTTTATTTTTGCCTATATAATCAAATTTTGACTTCACATCGACGAGTTTGACTACTAAATGTGTAACCGATTCCGGACGGACGCGCATCGATTTTCCGGAAATTACGATTTTATTTTTAAAAAAAAAAAATTTTTTTTGGCAATAATTTTTTTTTGACTCGGCGGCTTTTTTAAGGGTAGGTCGGTGAAAGCCCAGGGGAAACAAACTTAATTTTAATTTAGGCCTAGGTTGTCAGTCATCCAATTGATTCGGTCCAGACCTAATGCTACTTATAAGAGTTAACACCTTGAAACATGTGCATAGCTAGCATTATGCAAACTTGGTATCTTTGTTTATTTCATACATAAGTTTATTGTATTGTATGTATATTTCCACATGTCACACAAAAATGTGTTGTACTAACTTTGAGTATTCCAAGGTATCACTTGAAGCTGTAAACAAACCATTTTATGGATTTAGCCAATATATGTGTAATTCAGTTGAAGTTGTAAAAAAAATGTAGGTCCGGCAAATGTTTGATAGGTCTGACACATTGTCCACATCTGCCAGACCTATTGTCTGACAAACAGGAAAGAGATTTCGACAGCTCTGTTGAATGGTAGGCGGTGCTGTCAGACACATTTGTGAAAAAGACCCACCCAAGGACCATCCCTGCCAGGTTTGGTTTAATTTGGTTCAGCAGTTTCAGAGGAAAAGATTTAAATGTGATCTTTTATCAAAATATGCCTAATTTGCATAATCGGTATAAATTGGCTGAAAGAAAAATTACACAGAAAAACCTGGAATATAGGTTAAACTATACTCATTTCCATGTAGCTGCAGTAAAAATTTAAGCTCATTTAGATTTACAATAAAGCAGCAATGGACAATTGAAGAAATTTTTATTTTTAGTAACAGCAGCCATCTTGAATGGAGGGTGGGTCTGTCGGACACAATTTTGAAAGGGACCCACCCAAGGACCATCCCTGCCAGGTTTGGTTCAGGGGTTTCAGAGGAGAAGATTTAAATGTGAAGGTTTACGACGTACGATGGACGGACGGATGCCAAGTGATGGCGAAAGCTCACATGTCGAGCAAAACTGAAGTTATGCTAAGGAAACCAGAGATGTTTGAAACTGATTATTTTTAAGATCCTTATAAACTGCCTGTTCAACCAGAATCATAAATGTACAATGTAGATGTACCTTTTGTAGATTTCATAATACATGTACATGAAATTAACCATAATTTCAGTTTCAATTCCGTTTTTTTTTCTTTCATTTTTTTCATTTTACACTTACTTAATTTTGTTGCTGAATGTAGGGTAATTTAAGTTTTTTTTCTTGTAATTTTATAAAAACAAGGGCAACGCAAAGCGTGGCGTATCCCCTCACCTAAAAATTTGACCTTGACCTTTGACCTTGAAAATCAATAGGGTTCCAAATTCTCTCAAGGACTAAGTATGTACCAAGTTTGGTCAAAATCCATTGAAGGATGTTGATTCTAGAGTGTTCACAGGGATGTTACAGGGTAAAAATTAGACCCTGTGACCTTGACCTTTGACCTTGAAAATCAATAGGGTTCCAGACTCACCTAAGGACTAAGTATGTACCAAGTTTGGTCAAAATCCATTGAAGGATGTTGATTCTAGAGTGTTCACAAGGATGCTACAGAAGGACGGATGGACAGTAGCGTTACTATATCCCTTCGCAAATTCGTTGGCGAGGGGATAATAAAATCCATTAATGAAATCAACATATACGAAAAAGACAATTGAAGAATACTTCCTATGAAAGTAACAAATGTTTCTAAATATAGATATGAGAATTCACTGATAACTTATACAATCATTTATTTGATTACAGTGAAATTTAAACCCTCGATCAGTCAATACATCATTAATATGTTTTACTAGTTGATCAGACAGTATTATGTAGATTTAGTGTGATTGGAGAATTGATATATAGATTTTAAATGACAAACTAATATTAAAGCCAACCTGAGGACATTAATATTTCAACAATGTTTACTTTTCAAGATAAGTCTAATTGATTTTATTTGAATTTATTTAAGAAATACAATTAAAAAAATTCCTATTATTCATTCAATTGGAAAGTTTTATTTGTGACACAACAAAATATCTGACTTCGAAATTTTTTATGAACCAGAATTTTGATATAGAAGAAATCCATGTTTGTTCTCAATTATCATAATTAAATGAAACACAAAAAAATCTATCAGATTTGTTATCTTAGGCTTAAGTAATTCAGGGTAACTACTGTCCTTAAAACTTTTATATGATCTTCAAAAATAAACTTAGGTTCTGGGTGTCTCATTACATTTTTGTTTTTAACCTTATCTATGATTAGGTAAGCTCTGTCTGAGGGAGAAGAACCTTACATAGCTAAAAATACTAATGCGCAGTGAAAGGCAAAATGAATACTAGAAATTAAACCTACTGTTAGAACTGATGTATTGGTTCAAACTCTATCAGATTGTCAAAATGTGTTTGTTTTATTTATAATTTGACTGATCAAATAAAAATGTTTATTAAATTTCTGGAAAGTTCCAGTTCTGTATACATTGAGAATAGTTTACTAAAATTCCATGTTATTGGTTACAACCTGTCATGAAATGTGCATTAACATATTTAAAAGATAAAACTGACATATTTTGTCTTAAAGCAATTTTTTTTATAAATAATATATTAGAACATATACATTTAAAGATTGATCACAATTTTTGTTTGGTTCATGAAGAAATAACCTCAATCTGGTTGTACACACTGTGTAACCCGCTATTAGTGGGTTACGCAAGAGTGTGTACAACCTGATTGTGGTTATTTCGAATAAATCGAACAAATAATTTCGATCAATCCTTATAAATTAATTCAAATTATTTTTTGCTATGATATTGAAAAATATATTTATTTTTTCAAAACAAGGCAAATAATCGGAAATAAATTTAAATAAACCCAAAGGTGCCTCATTTAAAGAAAATCACCTGATGACCATTGAATATTAAGATAGTGTTATTTTAATGTCATGCGATCAGTTTTTTTTGTACAATACCAACATGCTAGTTGGATTTTTATAGTGCTAGCTCACTGAAACAACAGTCCACGGGAACACCTGTTGCTGCACTCAGACACATAATCCTGACTGTAAGCCAACCAGTCTATACCCTTACCCCCTAATGCTACAGGCTTAACAATAAAGCAGTAAATACTAATTTTATAGTTTTTGGTTTAACAAACTACAACAAGCATGCAAACACTTGGTTACTCAGTTGGTTTGATAAATAAAATTAATTTAAAAAAAAAAAAAAATGATTACAAAAGCTTTTATGCATAATTGTAGAGTAAAGAATAGAGTATTTGACACTCATAGTCAGCCATATTTTTCTTCTATCCTTTAATGGTATATTAAGTGTAATATTTGACACTTCTGACAGACTTCACCGTTTCCTATTTGAAATGTATATGTAATATACAGTACATGCATTAAATATTTATTGATGTAAAGAAAACATTAGCTAGACTAGTGAGAATTCAACCTTTATTAAACCTAGACTTAAAGGTGAATTTGAAAGAACTTGACAAACAGCAGTAGTCATTCACATTTAAATCAATTTACAATTGTAACTACTGAATATTACATTTATACATCCTATCTTTTTGGTTGTAGAAATGTTTGTTTGCAAGACGAGATTTATTAATCAATATCTATTGATGATAACTGTATTAGTTTATACATTATACATGTACCTGTAGCAGGTGTAAATCAGAATGAGACTCATAAATAAGAGTAATTACTGTCTAAACAGAATCTTTGATGAAAAAGATATTTGGTGCAAACAAAACCCTAAATAAACAGGAGGGGGTGTTATGGTGTTTAATGCCACTTTCAACAATTTTTCAGCTATATCGTGCACATGGCGGTCTTTTTTTCTTTTCTTTTTTGGTGGATGAAAATGGAGTACTTGGAGAGAAAATCACCGACCTGTCGCAAGTCACTGACAAAACTTGATCACATAATGTGGTATAGAGTACACTTCGCCAGGAATGAGATTCAAACTCACTTTAGTGGCGATAGGCACTGATTGCATGGGTAGTTGTAAATCCAACTACCATACAATCGGATGTCAAGTTTTTTGGACACATTATCCTGAATCCTAGTAAACCAGTCTTTGATCTTACTCTGTAATGCAGCAAATACCAATTTCATAGTCTTTGATTTGACCCAAACAAGACAACGAAATCAAACTGATATTAAACAAGTCCTAACATATATACAATTGTGTCATCATCATATTCTACTTGCTGTGATATAACTTGTAAGGTTTTAACTGAGTAAAAATCTGATACAGGTGAAGCATATTGTGATGTTTGATTATCATTTCCTCACACAGTAAATAACAGATTTTACTACTATTAGGTAACCATGTTTTACTTGGTGTAAAATGCCCCCTCTGTCCATCTATTTAACTCAAAATATGTTAATTCTTACACTGAACAATGTAGGCAGCCAGAAGATTGGCATCCGCTGGTGAACACAACAATCGCCCATGATGTAGATCTCTTCTTAGCTGTAGAAATAAGTGATACCTACAAGAAAAATCAAATTTATGACATGACATTTCACATACAGTATTTGTTACATTTTGTATATAATTTTACTGTAAAATTCTTGGTTTCAGTTCCAGACAATTTGTGGAGTTTGTTTTTGACAGATCTGAGATTTTTTTTGGTACTTTCTGGACCATTGATTTTACTTATATAGTTATACTGAAAAATCAACAAGTATAAAACTTAACAGGGACCCAGTCGCTAAGACTACAAAAATTTGGCCTTGGCCTTTGAAAATTTGTAGACAGTAGCCCAGCTGGTTACTGAAATTTTGAATATTTCATGTAAAAAGTCAGTTGCTAGAATTTTTCTGGGCTATTAAAAATTGTTATTTTATGGAATCCAGCTGACAACTGTGCCAAAAATGTTCAGTTTTGTCAGTCCCTGCATCAACACACAGAATAAGACCATTAACAGTCTACAAAGTTATAATGAGGCTAATGATAATAACTGTCAATTCTATAATGGTCTAAAATATCACTGTTTTGATATAATTAGCTCAATAATGTACAAATCTAAACTTTTTTTTTTTTATTTAAAGGCTATTTAATTGTCCTTTAAAACAGCGTTTTTTACAACTATTCAAACTCATGGGTATTCAGTTATTTTATCTAAAAAATCAAAACAAGAAGTCTAGCCATATCCTAAAAAAACAAAATCCTAGGTCCTTGGTTGTTATGATGTTCAATCTCACATGTTGGTGTCATATTATTTGCTTCCTGTGGTTGAATTGTACCAGGGTGTTGTAAAATGTAATATTGTACCAGGGTGTTGTAAAATGTAATATTGTACCAGGGTGTTGTAAAATGTAATATTATACCCTACAACAATCATACTTTATCATAAGGATAAATTCCTTTAAGACCCTAATGTTAAAATATCAAAAGCTATCATTGTGCATCAATTACATATACAGAAGTCAATAACAGAATCGTGGTACCAGTCAATTATACCTCATCTAGCATCTCTTCCCTCCTGAGGGGAATAATTACAAATTGCACTTCTATACATGATGAACCTCATAATCAATTATGCTACATACGACCTTGACCCCTCAAGTTTAATATTAGAAACAGCAGCAGACAGATAATCATAATTGATTAAAATGGAAGCATTGGTTTAGATATCAAAGCAAAATTATAATTTTCATTCCTAAAAGAAAATTAATTTGTTACAGTAAAATTTCACATTGAGATGGACAAATTATATACTTTAATACAATGTACATGTTTGCAGTCTTTCCGCTAACCCACTTGCCTGAAGCCCGAAGCAAGTAAAACTGGATTCGGACAAGTGAAAATTATGAAAGAATTTGTTTGAATAAATCGAAATGTTTTCTAAATTTGGCTTTCAGGCAAGTAGGTAAAAAAATTAAGGCAAAATCTGTATTTGTATATCTGCTACACATAATTAACACTGACTTATTTAAGTAATATGCAACATCAAAGACAAATACCTATATACAGGTGTTGGGAGTTACCTATGTGTATTATACCTGGTATCTAACTGGTTAATTAATTAATCAATTACATTTACTTTGTAGTCAAGTCAGTGACATCAAACACAATCCATAATAACAAATTTGAATGTGAGTTTTGTTTATGTTTTTATTTTTTATATTGATTTATTGAGCTAATGTGTGTACTGTATAAAATAAGTGTTTCTGTACAAAACAAAACACCTTCAAGGATACATGTTCTTTTTCTATTAAATAACTGGTGTTAGATCATATGATACAGATACAGGCTGAATTTATTGTTTGTTTGTTTGATGGTGTTTAACAATATTTCAAATATTTCAGTTATATCGTGGCACTAAGTTTTATTGGTGGAGGAAACCGGAGTACCCAGAGAAAATCACCAACCTGTCACAAGTCACTGACAAACTTTATCACATAATGTTGTACACCTCGCCCTGATCAAGATTCAAACTCACAACATCAGTGGTGATAGCCACTGATTGCATAGGTAGTTGAAAATCCAACTACCATACGGTCAGGATCATGACGGCTCCTCAGGTTGAATTTACATAATTTACTAGATTTAACAATAAACAATGTACATTTTTTACCTGGTGATCTCTTCATGCAGTTTCATGGGATCTGCAGGGTAAAACTTCACACGAAAACATAACACTGTTGGATTTACACCTGAAAAATAGGAAATAAAAATCAAGATAAACAGTCTTAAACAAACATCAAATTATTAAATATCTATCAGTCATCATTCCTTTAGAGTTATCACATTCTGAAAATAAAAATGTTGGCAAATACCCAGTATGTCAAGATGGTAGAACTTCAATGAAATTAAAATCATATTGATAGTAGCCACAGTCAAAGAACCTGATTAACAGGATGTCAAACACTAATTCTTGACAAAGTACAAATATATGTCCAAACAGAAGGTATAATCATTTTATAAATCAGTTGGTAAATAATGTTGTGATTAGGTTAACTAGATATACACAGGTACTAAGTGAATGCTGTTTTCTTTACATTACTGAGTATAATGTCCACAGACAGTTGTCAACCTCTAATGAATGGCTACAGATCAACATAACACACTAACATCAACAAATAAAGAAATACAACACATTCTGATATTTGAACCTTCTAAAAAACCAGAGGATAATTTTATAGCAAATAGAAATTTTTCGAAAGTTGCTACAGTAAAATTATGAAAAGAATATGGGAAAAAATATACGTTATTTGCATATAAGGGGACAAGTGTGCAAATGGTCTATTAAAAAGCCAATTCCTTTGATCAATTCCTTTTTGCAAACTCTTAACTTACAGGGTTAGGGTTGAAATTGTACATGCATTTAAACAGGGTTTTAGTGATCCTCTACAATTACTCTATAAACTTTGCCCACTTTGATAGGACTGTAAATTATAGCCCAATAAAAATTCTGACCTGTTGCAAATTATTCAATATCAAAATATACATTGTATACTTGATTTATTCAGAGATCAAGGTAGACTGATAACAGTTATTGTTAAGGTCAAGCAGGTGAATTGTGTTTGTAATATTAAATAAATAATGAAAACAATTCTATATCAAGTTTATACAGATGTCAATACACTGTCTGGAGAACACTACAAAGGTTTGCTTATCTTTATAACTTAAACAATGGAAGAATGTGTCCATAGAATATGGATGCCCCAGCTTACAGGTGACGGGCACAACTCCATCACGGAAAAGTGATCAAGTCCGAAATACAATTTGGTATACCTTTTATGGTACCGTTCCTGACCTTGTGTATAAACTTCAAATGATTTACTTAAGTGAATGAGCGTAGACTAAATCTGGGAAGGATGAACATATGTAAATCTTAATTTCCCCGATGTCTGGAAGTAGGGGCATTACAAAATTAGTGCTGATCTTAAAAATCAGTTATCTTGAGGAAAATAACCAGTAACTTGTCATTTTTATGACAGCTTGCCAAGGTATATGTATTGCCATACAATATTCCACCATCTTATAATAAATCAATATAAGATCAAAGAAACTTCCTAACCAAGCTAAAATTTAAAATATTGTTCCCTACATAGAACTAATGTTATTCCTGCAATGAACCTCATGGTGTTGAAGTCAAAGGGACCAATGATATTTTTGAAAATAGTGCTCTATTCAAATTATCCTTGGATAAAATAAGCTTAAACCTACAACAAAAGCACAAATTATGTCTCTGAATTAACCAAGGGAACAACTAATCATAGTGTGTTACAATGATGTTTGCTGTATAACGTTGGCTTTATATAACAGAAATAGGAAAGACGGTACTTTTAATAACACTGTTGAGATTACACATCATCTCATTCTTAGTAAATAGAGTATTTAACCAACTGAATCATAGGATCCATTACAACAACAGTACTATATAGTCCAGTCAATCTATGATAAAAATATCCGAACCTTGAACAAATTGCAACAGAATTTCTAAAATGTGTTTTAGCAACTTTACTACATCCCCTTTAACAGAAATTAAGTCGCCATGGATATATTGAGGATTAAGTATATTTTTTAGCCTTTATAACTTGGTACATTTTTACCCTTTAAAGGGAGATAACTTCTTCAGTTCTGTTGTACAAATTTGTATATTAAAATAATATTGACATCTATTCTAAAGCATATTTTCAGAAACAAATATGGTTTTATTTTAAATATCATACTTGATCAACATTACCATATGATGATACACATTGCAGTTACCATGATATCAAGGAGAAACTGCTAAACTACGGTCATGCGTTTTCACCCTTGAAATTTCATATTTGTAACATTTCCTCTCTAAATCGGCTTGGCCGATTGATGTTTAAAGTAAATCAAATTATGTATGGGAGGTCCTCTACAAAGATTCCTCTTTTTGTTTATCTCCGACACTACAAAATTTGTGAACTCAAATGCTAGTACTTAGTGCACGAATAACTATGTGAGCGATTCAGGCTCAGATGAACTTCAAGTTGTCATTGAACTTATTTTTCTGACAGCATCACATGAACTGTTAAGATAAAAGTTGTATTTAATTTGGTAAAAGTCTTCTACTAAAATCCTGTGAAATCAATCAGCAATGATTCATATTAACTGTAGATATCATATGCTGTACAGCTTTGACCAGTTGTCACTTTCAGTTATACCAATGACCAATATTTGGTCCTCAGATTAGGTCAATATAAAACAGTTTTTTGTGTTTTTTGTTGATACTTGGTTGAGATATAAAAAAAATAGATCAGATTTCAGCACCTCGTCTTTTACTATATTAATATATAATGCAGGGGCATAGGAGCTGGGACGGGGGTGTTCAATGGTAGCACTTTAAATTGTTTGGTATAAATTTAGTTTAAGTGGAATTGTTTGCATGGAATTCATAAATGTACAGTCAATTAAGATGTTTTTCGATAGTTTTGATTCCAAAAGACCCATTTTTGTGTGATAATTTTTGAAAATTTCACCCTTTTCAGTCATGGTTTGAAGATTTCCCCACACACTTTTAGACTTGCCACTCACTCCCCGGTCCACTTCTGAAGCTTGTTCCCTCACTTGCCTTCCACTTTTAAGCTTGCACCCTCCCCCTGCACTTTCCGGTCCACTCCTACGACTCTCCGGTTTCCTTCACCAATAAAACTGACCGCCACGATATAACTGAAACTCCACTAAATATTTTTTTCCAAACAAAACTGAACAGTGACTGACAAGAAATGTATCGCTTTTGGTAATCATAGGTAATATAGCGAGCGATTCGTTGCTCTGATTGGAAAATATTTTAAATAGACTGTTTATAGTTTAATTTTCATTTATCAAAGAGCTATACTGTCAATGTATGTATGCAAAGCAAATTGAGAACAGACCAAAAAAAATCATCAAACTTAAAGATGTATTAAATGGAAAATGCCGATCAGCATTCAAAAATGATATTCAAATGTTATTTTTTTTTACATAATTTAATCAGCATTGAAATGTGTTATCTCTTTCGGTTCATTTATTATGTGATTTTCTCTGATATTTTTTTTGCAATTGTTGCTATTTTTAACCAGTCACAGCATTTGTAAGATTTTCCAATTTTAAGAAGTCGACTTTATAAGCCGAAACTCAGCTTTAGCCAAAAGTTTTTTGTTGAAAAGATTTTATGCTTTTATTTATATTTATTTTTGTCAATCTCGATGCCTGACAAAATTTACTAATCAGTTACATAAATGATTGCATTAATCTGAATTTGAAGCTCTGGTGGAAACAGAAAGGAAAGTAAATGTAAGAAGGACAACAATGCCCTAATGATGTACGGACAGTTATAAGATTTTCTTCCTGAAAATCATGCAGGAAACAAATTATTCTGCATTATCCAAATAAAAACTAAAGAAAAAACAAACACCATATGATCTGATCTTCCTAGTCTCCTAATATAACTTTCTTTGTATAGGAAGATTTAATGTTAAACATCATAAGTTTTAATAGAAGAGTTGATGTATTAGTCTGCACATAACTTTTAAACATATCGCAACGTTATTCATGTCCACGACAGGCTGCCATAACATTCAGAAACAATTTGCATTTATAAAACAATTTTATCTGTATTTTATTTATATTTATTGAAAATATGTGCTATGTTTGCAAATTTAAAGTTTTAACGTTTTAGATTTTAATGTTTATTTTGTGAAATAATCATGTTTAAGGAGCGTTTTATAAAAATATGTCAGTCCGGAAAAAATCGTCTGCTTTCCGTCAGGTAAAATGTAAAAGATCGTACATGTCTGGTGCATTTATTATATCTTATTTCGACTGTAATGTGTTTTTTTTTCTTTTATATTGATATATACTTAACAATTCATGAATAATTTTTAATAACAATGTGTTTAATTCTATTCATTGTCTGCAAAACCCAAGACGATTCCGTATTTTATAATATCGTACGGAGCGCAATGGCCGTCAATAATTTTCACGACCAAATCATTAATTTTTCGTGATTAAAATTCATGCATTTTCCCATATTATTTTGATGGCGACTTTTTATATTTCTTAAGACATATGTATATAAAGATAATAGGCTACTTTAATTTTCTGTTGCAATTTGTTCTTCGCAAATTGATTGGACTAATATGACCTGCCAATACACTGCTGTTAGCCATTACCAGTTAATTGAGTAGCTAGACATGTAATTAAACATCAGTCAAAAACAGGCAGAAAATAAATAAGACAATTAATTTACTATAACATCTCATTAAGCAAGAGAAAGACAGTATCAGTTACACTGACAGCATAAAGTTAGACCAGATCAACTTTTAACTAGAACTGTAAGTCACCTCACTGAGTGATACCCCCCCACTTGCAATACTATGATGTTCAAACTTTGGAATACAGATATATTAGCAAGTTAATTATCTCCCCTTCTAAATTTTAGACAGTAACGTTATTCCTTCATGTACATCTGCAGGTTGTGTACTACAACTGTGTAAAGTTTCATAAAAATTCAATAAGCAGCTTAGTAGGAGTTGCGCTTACAAGGTACATGCCCTCCCCTTTTCGTGAAAGTATAAGTTGAATTATCTCCCCTTTTAAATTTTGGACAGCAACCATATTCCTTCATGCACATCTGCAGGTAGTGTACTACAACTGTGTAAAGTTTCACAAAACTCCAATAAGCCATTTAGGAGGAGTTGCGCTTACAAGGTACATGCCCTCCTTCTTTTCGTGAAAGTATAAGTTGAATTATCTCCCCTTCTAAATTTTAGACAGCAATGGTATTCCTTCATGCACATCTGCATGTTGTGTACTACAACTGTGTAAAGTTTCATAAAAATTCAATAAGCAGTTTAGTAGGAGTTGAGCTTACAAGGTACATACGAACGGACAGGGTGATTCCTATATACCCCCCCAAACTTTGTTTGCGGGGGGTACAATAATGTTTCTTACTAAGACATGTATTATAATAAAGTGTCCATATAAGACAAATGGTCTCTTTATCCAAGTTATTTTAACTAGAACTGAGCTGAGGCATCGTCTACTTTACATGAATGATTATAATAATGGATATATTTAGTCACTATATAAAATGACTGTTGTCTGAAAGATATATACAAGGACTCTCCCCCGCGGTAGCCCTGGGCCTGGGGAATTGAAATAGAACCTAGATACTCTACTGCTTGGTACAACCAGACAAATAATATTAACTGATTATAATAAGTAGCCACTAGGATGTCAAGCAAATGAGAGCCTTGTGTTTAGAGAATGCCATGGTCCTTGTAAATAAAAGTCAACTTACAGCAGTTCATAATGAGCTGTAGATTGTTAGATGTGGTCTTAGGTGGTCCTTTAAAAGGCAAATTTTCCTGAAGCTCTCTATTAAAGCCTCCTGTGGCAATGTAAACTCCCACCCAATGACTCAATCCAGAGTAACTGTTTACCTACATGATTTATCAAAATTTATGTAAACTTACTGTTGTCATGAATATTACTGAAGCATAGCAAACAGAAACTTGACATTAAAGAACAACATATCAATCTTGTGATGATTCCCTGTATTTAGTATATATGTGTTGGTGATACTTTATTAAAGGAGGTTGGGATTCCCCCTCCCTAAGTGTTCCACTAAGTAATTCTCAAAATACAAAGGATAATCATAACCCTCCCTGATGGTTTCGCTATGGAAATCTTCAAAAATATAATAAAGTAATTGTCCCCCACCCATCCTTCGTGAGTTTATTTAGGAGTTTGATTGACTGTTGTTTAACGAGGAATTTACATGTAATTAAAGGGAAATAACTTGTTACTTCAAGTTTTCATGAGGTCATTTTATTGTTTCGTCACTTCATGAGGTCACTTGTTTTGTTACTCCAGTTTTTATGAGGTCACTTGTTTTGTTACTTAAGTTTTTAAGAGGTCACTAATTTTTTGTTATTTGAGATTTTATGAGGTCACTTGTTTTGTTACTTGAGTTTTTCTGAGGTCACTAATTGTTTTGTTACTTGAGTTTTTCTGAGGTCACTTGTTTTGTTACTCCAGTATTTCTGGGGTCACTTGTTTTGTTACTTGAGGTTTTATGAGGTCACTTGTTTTGTTCCTTGAGGTTTTATGAGGTCACTTATTGTATTGTCCTGAATCATTTGGGGATTGCAACTGCTTTTTTTCTTAATAAAAATACATATTTATAGTAAATCAATTACAAATATTGGGTGTAACTGGTTTACTGGATGTTGTTTCATACTTTTTTTAATCTTCGCTTCTATGGCAACAAAACTATAAACTTATAATCAAATAGATATTTGAAGTATTTATAGAAACTTATCATAAATATGATTTATATTGAATATAATAATTAATATTTAATACATTTACTCTGGAACTTCAGATATTCTTTAAAAAAAATATGATTTATCCTAATATGCAAATTTTTACATCATTGAAATGACAGAAATATACATTTATTGATATATATTCACCTAACAACCTTGACATTATACAAATTGTGAAATTAGCATTAATGTAAATATGAGGTTATGTAAGGGGTGGTCATGAATTAATGAGAATAATATACAAAGTATGGTACAGTTAGTTTGAATTTAGAATTTTTACAACTATTGTCCTCCATTTCCATCTATGATTGTGAAAATTGAGGTTTTCCTCCTGTTCCATAGAGATTGATGTGAATATTTCAATTAGGATCTATATGGACTCCCACCAATAGCTTGCATTGTTTATAATCACTCCTTGATTTACAGTAGGCTTCAAATTAGATAATATTTATATAAAACACAAATTGCACTATTATCATTCAAATTCAGTAAGAAATTGATTCTATTTTGACTAAATAATATATATATATATAGGCTGTTTACCAAAATAGACTCATTATTATATACTTATTGTTTAGATTTCTGTCTATTCTGGCTTGAAATGTAAAAACAAACAACAATTTGACGAAATTCAAGTGTATAGTAACATTAAGCTGGAGTGAAGATTTGTTAATACAATTTTTAATTGATTGATTGTTGCTTAACTTCCAGTGTAAAATATGCCACGACCACGACAGCCTCATGTTGTATATGTAACACAATAACAGGTTCAACAATAACATAGAACTATAACGAGGGAGGAATGGGACAACCAGCTAGGGCAACCACTTTTTACTGCCATTGAAAAAGTAGGGAGATGTGGACTAGGGATTCAAAAAAATCACTCTGCTGTATATGTAGTTATAAAAGTTAGAAATGACCATTTAACTCATTTCTGATTTATATTGTCTCAGTAGTTTCATATAAGATTTTTTTGTCACAAGCGAAAAAATTTATGAAGCCACTCAACATTTATTACAAAACACAAATATCTATATACACGGTACAAAAATTGGGTGCCTGTGTGGGTAATTAAGATTGTGGACAAGCTCAACATTACTAATACGAGCTTGGTGCCCACAAATTCTACCAAGGTTTCAATATATACATGCATACCCATGGCCTGATAAGCTTGAAATGAAAAAGTTTTGGCAAGCTGGATAAATCTCTAATTAGCAAGAACTACCAATTTGGATTAAAAGAAGGTTTGATAGATATAATTTTACATAATTATAACACATAAATTTGACAGAAAAAAAAATGTGGTAAATATGAAGACATTAAGAAAACAAATTTATATAAGAGATTCTAGTTAACAAAGAAAAACCTAATTATAGTAACAGTGACTACTTTAGATTGATTATTGGTCTAGTTGTCTATAATAATCAGTCAAGGACTACAACTTGCTCTTAGTTGTAATTGAATCAGAACTGATTAAATACCTACAAAATCTTATAAGAACAACATCACAAAGACATTTGTCATCTTATAAGACAAATTTAATTCAACTAATAAATGTTAGGATATGGTGTTTAATGCCACTTTCAACACTATTTCAGTCATATTGTGCCACTAAGTCTTACTGGTGGTGTTTAATGCCACTTTCAACACTATTTCAGTCATATTGTGGCACTAAGTCTTACTGGTGGTGTTTAATGCCACTTTCAACACTATTTCAGTCATATTGTGCCACTAAGTCTTACTGGTGGTGTTTAATGCCACTTTCAACACTATTTCAGTCATATTGTGGCACTAAGTCTTACTGGTGGTGTTTAATGCCACTTTCAACAATATTTCAGTCATATTGTGGCACTAAGTCTTACTGGTGGTGTTTAATGCCACTTTCAACACTATTTCAGTCATATTGTGGCACTAAGTCTTACTGGTGGTGTTTAATGCCACTTTCAACACTATTTCAGTCATATTGTGGCACTAAGTCTTACTGGTGGTGTTTAATGCCACTTTCAACAATATTTCAGTCATATTGTGCCACTAAGTCTTACTGGTGGTGTTTAATGCCACTTTCAACAATATTTCAGTCATATTGTGGCACTAAGTCTTACTGGTGGTGTTTAATGCCACTTTCAACAATATTTCAGTCATATTGTGGCACTAAGTCTTACTGGTGGTGTTTAATGCCACTTTCAACACTATTTCAGTCATATTGTGGCACTAAGTCTTACTGGTGGTGTTTAATGCCACTTTCAACACTATTTCAGTCATATTGTGGCACTAAGTCTTACTGGTGGTGTTTAATGCCACTTTCAACACTATTTCAGTCATATTGTGGCACTAAGTCTTACTGGTGGTGTTTAATGCCACTTTCAACACTATTTCAGTCATATTGTGGCACTAAGTCTTACTGGTGGTGTTTAATGCCACTTTCAACACTATTTCAGTCATATTGTGGCACTAAGTCTTACTGGTGGTGTTTAATGCCACTTTCAACACTATTTCAGTCATATTGTGGCACTAAGTCTTACTGGTGGTGTTTAATGCCACTTTCAACACTATTTCAGTCATATTGTGGCACTAAGTCTTACTGGTGGTGTTTAATGCCACTTTCAACACTATTTCAGTCATATTGTGGCACTAAGTCTTACTGGTGGTGTTTAATGCCACTTTCAACACTATTTCAGTCATATTGTGGCACCAAGTCTTACTGGTGGTGTTTAATGCCACTTTCAACACTATTTCAGTCATATTGTGGCACTAAGTCTTACTGGTAGAGGAAACCACAGAACCTGGAAAAGTCCATCTACCTGTTGTCAGTGTCTGACTAACTTTACATAGATGACTTTCTCCAGCTTCTGTGGTTTCCTCTATCAGTAAGGATCCTTACACATCACTAGGGGCAGGGACTTTATGTGTTAGGCATCAATTATAATATAGGTAAATTTAAACCCTACTACCATACCATCACACCACGACTCCAAGACAAATTTACACAAAAAACAAAGGAGCATGGCTGGAAACACAAAACATATTAAATTTCATCAGAAAACACTAAATTTGCATTATTTCTTCATATATTGGATGACTTACTTTCTTAATTGGAAGCCAAGAAATTGCCATTGACCTAATAATTCTTATAAAGCTATAATTACACAGTTTATTAGATTATCCTTAGTGATAATGTGGAAGAAAATTGATTTCATACAAATTATGTAAAACATATAATGGTACCACTACCTATATATAATAGAAGTTTTATAGAGGAGATGTCAATAATGATTGTCTTATCTTCAATACAGATGAATAATATTAACAATAATCAATGTTCTAGTAACACTATACACATAATAATGTGTTATATTTCTGCACCTAATGAAATAGAAAAATGGTAGCTAAAAGAAAATACAACTAGAAAGAACTGTTTTAGATACCTAAAACTTATGTCTCCCCTTAATGTGGCCATCTGTACAACAATAAGTTACACATTATGAGTTGAATGATACTATTTAAAAAACAATTATTTGACATTGAGGTCAACGGTCAAAGTCACACGAAGGTCATTACGGTATGCGACACACCGCCTTATGGTCATGCACCCACATACCAAACATAATTGACCTATCTGGAAAGACAAAAAAGTTATGGTGCAGACAAGCTTCGCTGAGAAGAAGCAGAAGAAGCGGAAGAAAAAATCAAGACTAAAACAACATGTCTCCTTTCGTTCGAAGGGGAGACATAATTACCAGCTTGTAATGTTATCTAACCAGGTATATTGTATCTCAGCAGATATATAATTGAAAATATGACAGCCATTTCACATTTCATATTCATGTACCTGTGCAGGGCTTTAAACAATCTTAGAATGTGTATACATATGTATCATACTATGGTTTTCACAGTAAAGTTGTTCATAAGGCCAAAAAAATATATATGTGTGTTTACTGCCACATTTCAACAAAATCTAGGGTCGGTCGGTCGGGATTAGTATTTTTTTTTTTTTTTTATTATCGGCAAAACCAGAAATAGTCGTTCCTGGTTCCGGAATCCGATTCCGGTATTTCTATTTCGATATTTCCTGTAAAATGACGAATTATGCAGTTTTTCTACCTTCTTTGCTCTCAATTTCAACAAAAAGCTAGCAGTTGAATAAATAAAACATTGCTGCTGGTTAAACAACAAAAATGGTTATCCGAATTCTGTGCAAAAATTCATAGGGTCGCTAGCAAAAATTAGGGTAGATCGGGTGACCGTAAACACACATTTTTTTTTTGGCCTAATCATATTGGTATTACATTTAGCAAATGATTCCTTAAAAGCTGAAACAAAAATTCTGAAAAAGAAATATTTGTATATAATAAACCCTATATGATCTTTTGTAAGTTTTGATGATTTAGATATACCAAGTACTCCCAAATCCCCACCCCGGCCCTTGGATGTTGATATTTAGAAAACAAATGTGTTACTAAGGAAATCTTTGTTATTTTCTTTGTTGAAGGCTTGAAATGAGATTAAATTAGTGTTTAGAAATAAGATTGTTCAATATCATAAATCAATATGGAAATGTCTATAAAGGTGATGATGATGGATTAAAATGATTACAACAATATTTTACTTAACCTAGGTGTGTGTATGAAGACACAATAACTGACATGTAAATACAAACGTTTATTTATAAAGAACACAGCTTTGTTTTTTTATGAAATATATATTCATATTTCATAAAGACAAAAAAAAAAGCTATACTGGGTGCAGCATGATACCTAATAATTATAATTTCAAGCACTGAGTTACACCACTGATGACTTTATACTCTGTTGTATAACCTAGGTATGAAGAGACATCAAAGAAATCACAAGTTTCCACAATTATAGCGATTTCAAATTCTTATGCTGCATCAAAAAGTTTAACAGTGGATTTTTGTAATTTGTTCTTATGATGATATAGGTAGTGCTTTAATTTTTCAAGATCAATTTTATAAATTTCGATATCTATGTTTTTTCAAACCATTTTTGCCAAGACAGTACTCAATCCCAGCTCTTAAAAGAGATTTGCTACAACAAACATACAGCTATAATTATGGAACTGCACACTTATAACTGATCTTAGAAATGTAAAAAGTATGTTATGGGTGTTTAACACAATATTTAAATCAAATTGTTGCAGTCAGTTTGATCAATCAGAGCCACACTGGTCTGCTGAAATTAAAATGTAGAAGAAAGAGAGATATATTTTGGCATGCTTGAGACAGTAAAAATAAACATTGATAGTACAAATATAAATAATTAAAAGTGTGGATAAATAAAAAATAATAATAATCAAGAATTGTGATATTTCCTACTTTTCTATCTCAATAATAATATGTGGGTAAGAAATGTTCTATTACTTGTAATCTATGAATATCAAGGAAAGTCACTGAGAAATGGAAGATTGCCCTGAATATACAAGGAATTGTCCTAGAACAATAAAAAAAATGGTTGAAAGACTTGATTGGCCGGATTGCATCCTCATATATCTACATGTATCCAATGTGATGATTACAACAATATCTGTTAGATAATGCTGGAGGAGTCGAATACACCATAGATAAAAGTGTTCAATGATGAAAAAAGAAGAAACCTCCTATTCAGAACCCACATACATTGTACCTCCATTTGCAGGTTGACATGCTCTATATCCTAATATTTTCCTCTTAAAAAATGAGGAAATCTGGTGTTCAGAGAATTTTTTTTATCTCTGATACACACTGTAGTTACTCTCTGGTTTAAATGATGCTGATAATAGTTGCAAAATATGGAAAAATTTGAAGAAAAAAACTTCTGAAAATTTGAAAAACAAATTTTGCATCCTTATACAATGTGAAAGATGATTACACAAAATAGGTACCCCTTTTCCACACCCAAAATACACAGTCAACCCACGGGCTAGTTATTAACTATATACATGTATACTACAATTATAGCCTATAACTGAACTCTATGCAACCCGGCCAATAAGTGTCCTTGTATAAACTAAGACATATATTGAAATGTTCAGTAAGTTATAAAACACAATTTGATAATAAATGAGATTTCAAACTGATGAGACAGTCCAACTGGAATCTTACCCCATTCAATATCCTGTAGTCTAAGAAGACCTGAAAAATATACTACCCTTTACACAAATACTATCAAAAACACATAATTTTAATTTTCCAGACTGATTAATTTGTCCACCTGATCATGACCTGTTTAAGGTAACCACATGTTGTAAATAATTAATAAGATTTGAAAAAAAAATACTTCCTTGATTGCCTATAAATTTAAATATAACCAGTACATGTATGTACTTCCACAAAACACAACTAACTTCACACAAATTAGAGATTATGTACTTTAATATTGATTACTTTGATTATGTACTTTAATATTGATTACTTTCCAATTTCTCTTAAAAAATATTCTTAACATGATTAAATAGAGACATACAACATGCACTACATACTGTAGGTGTATTGCAGTAATAGGGTCCAAAATTTTAATGTGAGGAGGGAACAAAATTCTAAAATAAAATTTTAATTGTAGAGAAACCAGTTATTTCCCTTAGATGTAAATGAAAAATAAAGAACTTTATTATCTCAGAATTTCTGTAAAGGTATAAATAAAGAAATGCTAAGTAATGACATTAAATATGGGAAGTTGTAATTTAGTTCAAGAACAAAAAGGTGGAGGAATATTTATATTTTAAAGACATAAGGCATACAAATATACTGTATGAATGCTTTTGCAGTTCCTGATCATGAGTTGATTTTGAAGCAAGTTTTTTTTCTCAACATATTTAAGCTAAAATGAGTGCAGAAGAAATAAATGATGTTACATACAGGTACATGTATACAATTAATATATACATAGTTGATAAAATGAATCAAATCAAAAATTGACAATAAGGAAGATATAATAACATTAGTTTATACAAATAATATATATATTTAAAAAAACTAATAATAATAATAATAAAATAAAAAAAATAAAAAATGATTTGTTCTGGGTTCAGTTTGGACAGATTTCACTGTTAAACCTTACAGAGTTTCCTGACACTGGTGATAACCTATTTACCACATGATTTTGTCAAATTTATTAATATCTTTTAATAAAAATGGGGGGGGGGGGTTCTTCATCATGGATTTGCCATTACCATGTTATTGATATAAAGTAATGTATGTGATTAATGTTCACTGCACATTAAACAGAATATTTTAGTATGATGTTCTATAAAGCCAAGCGATTTGAATAAAGCAAAGCCTATTTTAAATCTGTATATTTAGAAGATACCCACCTTTCAACTGTTTATAAACTGATTTCAAAGGATCTAACCAATGCTGAAACAAAGAAAACAAAGTTTGATTAATCACATTAATGGGTGTTGATCACACAATCTGTAATAATTATGTCACAGGTTATCTCCATTCTAATCTTGTAGAATCAATACATATTGGTACACCAGTGCTGTAATGCTAGCTAACAATTTATTTACATGTTGCATGCTGGAGATGGATGGATAAAGACTACTTTACTTCATGTCTAAAGGAATGTTAAAGTGCTTGATCAAACTACAAAAAAAGCCATGGAAATGTTTATGTAGCAACAGTACAAATAGACAAGACTCTGGAAACTGATATGCCATACTATTAATAAGTAATCTACACGTCTGAGTTCATCTACCTCAACTATTTTAATTAAAAAAGAAAGTTGTTAACTTATATCAAATTACCAGGTGATAGACAGAAATGTTTTGAAGATTTGTCCAACATTGCAAAATAATATACAATCAACAACAGGACTCTCATCAAGTTATTTGAAATTTCTTCTACATGTAGTAATAATTATTCTATTGCTATTATGTTAAAACAACATTTAACATTCTTATAAACATTTGCTCAAAAGCATCTAGAAAAACAATAAGCAGCTGCATCAAAAATCATTTGATAAACACTAATAATAGCTAATATTCTGTACATGTTTTAAGTGCTTTCACCTCCCTTAATATACAAAAGCATCATTAAATTATTCACTGATTGTAGACAACACTAGCTACACTTTATAACACAGGGTTATCATGGAGTTATTTGTAGATGCCTCTATTTCATTATTTTGTCAATGAATAGGCCATTATAGGGATCTCAATATCTAATATCTAATTAAAGTTGATGTAGATTCACATGGATAAACATACATTACCATCATTAGCATGAATTTGGTGTGTTTATGAAATGTCTTGATGTACAATAAACAAATCCACTTCTGCCCCCCCCCCCCCCCCCCCCCCCCCCTCTCAACAAATATGTATGTATAATACTGCTTGAAAAGTCAAAACATGAATCTCTGATTACATATACATTGTACATTGTATATCAAATGGATTTTCTATCTTTATGGTTTTCATTCTAAGTAAAACTTCAAAAGAAATTATGTTATTACATGTACCAGTATAAATCATAACTACTAGTATTATAAACATTGCATTACAGCTAATTAGAAAGTTTAACTCTGCCACATTTCAGTTCCTGTCCCATGCCAGGACCTACATTTCTCTTTTTTGATTTTTTTTAAAATATTTCAATGTTTATAGATATACAGTACATGAACAAACAGTCTGTTATTTTGTCAACCTTTACTATTTATACCATGTCTGGTTTTTTTGCAGATAGGAGTGAAAACTACAAGGGCTTGACATACATGTACATAATATGTAAATATACAGCATATATTGTTAATGGTCAGGGCATCAGATATTATGTTGTGAAATTAAGAATAAAAGAACAATAACCATGTCAATATACAAATGTACCTGACATTGATACATCAAAAACACATATAAAGATGTCAATCAAAATAATCTACCAATAGGGATTAATATAAGTTTTTTAACTTGTTTTCCAATCCTATTAATTACTTCTTATTATGTAATATATATAGCTGAATATTGTAATGTTATATTGAATTAATTAATAAAATATGCTTAAACTAAAATAATCTCACTATTTACACATAACTGTTAAAAGAGCTGCAGAACTGAACATATTAAAAGCCTTTTCTTTTAGTAACAAAAAAAAAGACCATTCCATAGCTACTGTTAAAGAGAAGATAGTGTAATATATCTATTTAATTGTGGAATTTGTTAATTTTCTTCATTAACTAAATGCAAGATACTTCTAATTAAAAAAAACCCTCTTTTATACATAAACCCAATTTCCTCCACCAATAAAGTGACATCATGATATACCTGAGTACATGTAACTGACATATTATTGAAAGTGATATTAAACATACCATTTTAAAAGTACCAAGAGGGACAAGACATACTAAAGATGATACAGGCCACCTTTGGTTGAGATTGGCATGATGATTTTAGAGGAGAAGGTATATGAAAATATTATGACGGACGAACAATGACAGACACCAAGTGCTGGCAAAAGCTCACATACATGTATGTACATGTACATTGTAATCCTTTCAGTCAGATGAGTTAAAAACAAATTGTTGATAGTATATTTTGTATGTACTACTGTACAATGTCCTTGTATAATTACTTATAACAATATTATTATGACTTAAGTTGATTGACTTGTGATGATCTAAAAAACATGTGGATGTACATTGTACATGTACATGATGAGGTATATTCACACCTTGTTTACAGTGTAACATCTTATGATGTACAGGTATGTACTAATTAACCTTTAATACATGTCATCTTTAATTACCTTAGTTCAAGTTTAACACCTACATACTCAATCAGGATTTGTTTTTCTTCCTTTAACATTTCAATGTTTACATATATTTGTATATAGTAAAAGATTTTTGCTTATAAAATGTAATGTGAGCATCATCTTCGCCAGCCAACAGTTACTATACTATATATAGTATACATGTACATTGTATGCCTCCTCTCCTGAAGTCAGAAGAGGAGGGGGGAGGATTGTTGCCCTTGTCTACTTAAGATGTGTCAGATTTATTTAAGCTACTGTATATCATGGAGTTAACAAGTAACTTTTTGATGATATATAATATCTGGTTTGTACTAGACTAACATGCCAAGTTAGAATTTTATAGTGCTGGCTTACTGAAACAATATTCAACATGTAAGACTTGTCGCTCTACTACATATGATATACAATCTTGACCATGATGAATACAATGGTCCTTGAATACAAGGTCAATGCCATGTGACAGATAAATGACATGTATACACTTTAATAGGATGAATGGCCAGCTGACTATTTATGCTTTACCAATTGTGTATTGTTTGGAAGAGAAGACATTGAATCACTAATATCTAAACAAATATTCAACAATACAATGTAGCTGATCTTCATATATTATCTCATGGATGTTAAAATATATTAAAAAACAGAAATAATTCTGTTTTTAAAGTCAATGAAGCATAATATTGTTGAAAAAACAATTTAGTTACAAAAAAAAAACTAGACTTTGAATCAATTCAAGCAAAATCAATGGACCATGAAGAAAATGAGGTCAAATGATTGATTGATTGTTTGGTATTTAACATGAGCAATGTGTCAGCTATAACCATGACCAGAACATGTTTATAAACAATAAAGTCATGTACAGTACTGTATGTAAATACACATGGCACTGGGATCATGTTGATAATAGGGAGAGTTGTGCATCAAATTTGTCCTAAACATACAGCAGATAACATGGGTGGGAAGCTTTGAGTGAAACCTTAGTGATGATTAAGTATATAATAATATACATAGAGGTCAAAGTCTAATAAAATCTGAAGTTAAAACTCCAAACAATACTGAACTAGGGCTAATCACATTGTATATGAAGGATTACATAAGATTGCTGTGAATTCATTGTTATTCGTACTATACCAATATTCGTGGATTTTGTGGATAGTACATACAACATGTACAGGTATCTAAACCCAAAATTAGCAATTCAACAAATTTCCATATGTGTCCCCAAATAAATGGTATGGACCAACTGTAGCAGAAGATCCACATATTGACGTATCCATGAAAATACAACTATTTCTCAAACCACAAAAATTGGAAGCTACGAAGTTAAATAAATTAACAGTACATGTACATGTATAGTCACATTCAACAATTGTTCTGCTATATGGTGACTACCAGTTTAATGGAGGAGGAGGAGAAAGTAGACATATATAACAAACTCACCAATTAAACCCTCTGGCTATCACTATCAGTACATGTAGGAGGAGGAGAAAGTAGACATATATAACAAACTCACCAGTAATACCCTCTGGCTATGAGTAGGTGTTATTGTATTAAGTAACTTTGATTTATTCATGTATAGATGTAGAATCTTGTCGTAACAATTAGAGAGGTTTACATCTTTTTAATGGGCTATGAAATTTTCAATTTACAAAATGTATATCAGATACAATAAGGCTGTCCCAGGCAATGGTAAGACTGCCAAGTAATATAATATACATATATCATACCTGTTGACAGGTAATTCAAAGGTAATACCATGTGTGACATCTCCTTTTTAAAGAAATAAAAATTCATTGATGTTTTAAATTCTTGTCAAAATTCAAAATGATGAATGTGGGTGTAGACAGGTCAGACTAGACCAACTACATGAACATATTCAGTTATATATATCCTGTTCCTTCTTATAAAAACAGGTCTTGAATTGACCACTCAGGGAAAGTGTCACAATTATATTGCTACAAGATAATTGTTATATTTCGATACATACAAAGGTTGTTTTCTTGTTTACTACCAGTGTTATTGGGGGAGGAAAGCCAGGCAATGTTTTCACAAAATTGTAGGAGTTACCACTTTATTGGTAGAAGGTTCACAGACAAAGTGCATAAATGTTTCACAATGCTTTCAAAAAATTTGTATTACATCTTTCGACCTCCGACTTTCAGTTGTTATCTTCAGGTACATTTGGATGCTGAACAAATTCCAAATCTTGAAATAAAATGCACCACGCCTTCATATTGGCTGGAAAGACAAAGCTTATTGAGGTAGGGCCTTCCATCAAGTTCTTTACAACAGCCTCTAAAATATTCCATCTGAGCTTCCTATGGTCCTCTACCATTTCAAAATCAGATAGACAGTCCTGTTCCTAATTTTTGTTACTCTATCTCAGTTCCAATTTTTGGAGCATTACTTGTTGTAGGTCACAAATGGCAATTTTATGTGAAAAGGTCGTACAACTAGTCATACAACTTTTTTCACAATTGATGACCTTTCAAGAAAAGATGGTCTAGATAGATAATATGTAGTCACTTGAAGAACCCCTAGATCTACACATACAGTTATCAAAAGGTACATAATTTTCAAAACAGTCCTACATGTACATGTAATGTATGCTAAATAATATACGCATGCATGTTTGTATTGTACTGTATATGTCCAATAGTGGTATACATGTACGTAGCACCTCTGACTTTCAATGGGACAAAAATATCTTAGAAATCAAGTTTCCAGAGAAAAATCAAAGAAATTTTTCCTACCTCACTAAGAAAGGATATGGATCTAAATGAATATGAAAAACTACCCAACATTACATAAATTAAAGTAAATGATCTGCACTTTTAAGTTGTATTGCAGTTCTGCACTTCAGTCGCAGTAGGGTCTTAAAAAAAATAATAAATGTGAACCAGCCCCTAGCCTGCAGTTGAGTGGCATGTTTAATGTACATGTAGTATTCTGAAATAAATGTGAACCAGCCCATAGCCTGCAGTTGAGTGGCATGTTTAATGTACATGTAGTATTCTGAAATAAATGTGAACCAGCCCCTAGCCTGCAGTTGAGTGGCATGTTTAATGTACATGTAGTATTCTGAAATAAATGTGAACCAGCCCCTAGCCTGCAGTTAAGTGGCATGTTTAATGTACATGTAGTATTCTGAAATAAATGTGAACCAGCCCATAGCCTGCAGTTGAGTGGCATGTTTAATGTAGTACCGGTATTCTGAAATGAATGTGAACTGGCCCCTAGCCTGCAGTTGAGTGGCATGTTTAATGTAGTATTCTGAAATGATTGTGAACCAGCCCCTAGCCAGCAGTTGAGTGGCATGTTTAATGTAGTATTCTGAAATGAATGTGAACTGGCCCCTAGCCTGCAGTTGAGTGGCATGTTTAATGTAGTACCGGTATTCTAAAATGAATGTGAACCAGCCCCTAGCCTGCAGTTGAGTGGCATGTTTAATGTAGTACCGGTATTCTAAAATGAATGTGAACCAGCCCCTAGCCTGCAGTTGAGTGGCATGTTTAATGTAGTATTCTGAAATGAATATGAACCAGCCCCTAGCCTGCAGTTGAGTGGCATGTTTAATGTAGTACTGGTATTCTGAAATGAATGTGAACCAGCCCCTAACCTGCTGTTGAGTGGCATGTTTAATGTAGTATTCTGAAATGAATGTGAACCAGCACCTAGCCTGCAGTTGAGTGGCATGTTTAATGTAGTATTCTGAAATAAATGTGAACCAGCCCCTAGCCTGCAGTTGAGTGGCATGTTTAATGTAGTATTCTGAAATAAATGTGAACCAGCCCCTAGCCTGCAGTTGAGTGGCATGTTTAATGTAGTATTCTGAAATGAATGTGAACCAGCCCCTAGCCTGCTGTTGAGTGGCATGTTTAATGTAGTATTCTGAAATGAATGTGAACCAGCCCCTAGCCTGCTGTTGAGTGGCATGTTTAATGTAGTATTCTGAAATGAATGTGAACCAGCCCCTAGCCTGCAGTTGAGTGGCATGTTTAATGTAGTAATTCTATCAGTCATATCCTTTCTGACAAGATTTTATAAATTTTAGCAAATCAGAAGACATACCTGTACATGTATACATTTATATGTTATTTAAAACTGATCTGAATGATCAACATGTACTTAGTTATTGAAAGAAAGGACTAGCCTAAGAGGATCCTGTTAAATATGGTGAAGTTCTGGTCAGATTTCTGGTCAAGTGTGAACAATTTACAGATCAAATATATTGGTAATGGTTAGTGTGTTCTCCTCGAGTGTGGAGAATCATGAGTTCGTGCCCCGATCAGGTCAAACCAAACACTATAAATTAGTAAATGCTCCTTCTTCATTTATAAGCACACACTCAGTATTAAGGATTATGAGCAAAATTGGTTGGCTCAGAATTAGGATAATGTGTCCAAGTAGAGCTGAGAAATTGGTCACATGACATAAAACAACAATCACTCACTCAGTAGACTCACTATAACCCTGAGTATAACGCACAGACAATGCCAGCCTTCTAGTCATGTCAACACAAGTACCTGTATGACCTTCAGGTTATGTGAGGTCAATGTTGCACAGTTTTTAACCTTTCTTCAGATTTTAATTTCATAGTCTGTTGCATATAGTACAGTTTATTCAAACATACAAATTAAATACCTACATTTTCATATTAATATATTGATTAAAACTAAATTAAACCCAATTCTGATCCTTTGAAAATCAAATATGTAATAAAATACACCATACATCAAAGAAATCACCTTGATACACACAGCACTGAGGAGAATTAATAATTAATGAAGAAAAAGTAACTCATACAGTAATTCACACCTTATACAGGTAATATCATCAGCTGGTTCATTAGAAAGTAAACATCAATGATAATGATGTGTTTCAGGTGAGCTCAGTGCCATCAGTGGCTGAGTCATCAACAATAACTAACAAGATGTTCCACTATTATCTGATTCACCATCAATGATGTATCAAACTCAAGTCAAATACAAAATTTACAAGAAAAAAAACCATAAGATTTTTAATTAGTAGGTTGTCTACAGATTTCATTGTACCTTTATATTTATATGTCAAACCTGTCTAATGTTTATACCTTCCAAGGCAATGTTGAAATATGGTCATTAAATACAGGTTTCACATACATGTAATACAAATGGTGGTCACTAAAGCAGGTTTGACTGTATATGTATACCAGTGCCCGATTTACCATTGTGCTTATGTGTGCTCAAGCACAGGGCTCCGTTGGCCAGGGGTGCCCATCTTCCTGCCAAGATGTCTGACCTAATATTTTAACAATTCCTAATTAAATTTCTTGAGAATGTATGTCTGACTGCCTGTGTAGGCCTACCGGGTCTACCTCCTTCAGGGCCCAAGTAAGGGGCCTCATAACTTAACTAGCACAGGGCCTCATTTGTCCTAAATCCGGCACTGATGTATACTGAATCTTAAAATTGTGCAGATATAAGAAAAATTGCAGTCATGTTACATTTCACAAAGGAGATTACCAGATACCATACACATACCAACAACTAATTATAAGATTATAGCAGCTGTGTTGTTATGAAATGTGGAACAGTCATAAGTTAAAATTACATTTTCTGAATCAATATTTCTGATCATTCTGGTCTTATCAGATTTATCATATCTATAACACTACTCTTCTTTTATCATCAATCATTCTGTAGAACTCTAAACATAATCAGAAATAGGAATAAAAGAAACAGGATTTCCAATAGAAAATATCCTTGATCTACATTTTACATGGTAATATATTGTTGGCCATCACTGTAACACATGAATCCCCTAAGACAATAATTTGTATTGTATATCTTTTTCTTACAGTACATGTACAAGGTAAATAAAAAGCATCAACCAAAGTGAAAACCCACTAATCTCAAAACAGGACCAAAGCCTCTATCACTTGATCAGGATCAAATTTAGATGTTTGTCAGATTTTTCTTTGTTCCACTTAGAAGTTTAATGAAAGCACAGATACTTAGAACTTTTCTATGTGAGTTCTGGACTCATCACTTGTGCCTGTGACTCATCACTTATGCCTGTGACTCATCATTTGTGCCTGTGACTCGTCACTGAATAAAAATGAACAAGTGAGATTCATCAATATTTGGTTGGGAATCAGAAACGTTTATCCTACAAGGATCTCTGTTAATGGTTCCCTGACATTACCCCTATATGGCTAGGATATGTTTTATCCTACAAGGACCTCTGTTAATGGTTGCCTGACCTTACCCCTATATGGCTAGGATATGTTTTATCCTACAAGGATTTCTCTTAATGGTTCCCTGACATTACCCCTATATGGCTAGGATATGTTTTATCCTACAAGGATCTCTGTTAATGGTTCCCTGACATTACCCCTATATGGCTAGGATATGTTTTATCCTACAAGGATCTCTATTAATGGTTCCCTGACATTACCCCTATATGGCTAGGATATGGTTTTTTTTAAACATTAGATGGCCAAAAAAAAACTAGACCCAACAAATATTTAAAATAACTTATGTAGAATGGTCACCTTATTGACAGTGTCCTTCTTCCTTAAGTACTGGTACTTTTAATTTGAGACAAGAAATGGAGTACTTATTTATAGATATTTTAAATCTAAGTTTGAATGATAAATAACTTTAAAGTTTCTTTCTAATATTATACATATCTCAATTCATAGGATTCTATTTAATTCCTACTTGAGTATTTAATCATTTCTATAATACTAATAGTCAAAACAGAATGAAAAGCATCCCCACACCAGTATTGTTGACAGTGAGAGTCATGCCTACATTGTAGGTCTGTCCTGTGATGTTTGTGTTTTTTGACAGTGAGAGTCATGCCTACATTGTAGGTCTGTCCTGTGATGTTTGTCTGTGTACAAGTACCATTATTAATAAAAAAATAAATTATTCCACCTATAATTATTAATACTATATATGTTTTACATGTGTAAATATGAACTTTAATTATATAAACAAGATTTATTTTTCTCAATCCAACAAACATTTTTCTGTAGTCCAGTGTTTAGTCAGAGTGTTATTAAAGTAAATGTCCTCTTAACAAAGGATCAACTTGTAACATACAATGTACCTGTATATGTCAGACACAACAAAAATATGGTGTACATACTTTTGTAACCACTTTCAACAATATTTCAGTTTGGAGGTCAGTTTTATTGGTGGAGAAAAGCAAAAAAAAAAAATTGGATATTTCCAGTAAAAACTACCAAATTCACATCTGCAAGTCACTGTCAACTTTATCAACAATTCAAAATTTAGAAGTGAGTAGCTATAGGTAATGGACACTATTTTTTTGCCCTCAAAAATCTGAAAAAAAAAACTTCCAAAAAATCTTTCGGGGTAGAATTTCTTGATTTTTCTTTGGTAAGGACAAATGACTTGATGGACATCATGCATGGCATGGGCCAGTCCATGTTACTGCAAACAAAAAATATTTCATACATAGCCTTAGCTTTCAGTTTATTCTACTGTAAACAATCTTAGGTTTTTTTTAATTTATAAATCTGTTATGACCCAGAATAAGCTAACAGAATCAGTTGTTATTAAATTAATCACATGTATTTATTGTAATGTCAAAAACCTGGACACAATTGTATTAAGTACACATGATGTACAATACAAATGTATGTATATTGCCAAATATCTTTATTAACATATACCATTGATTGATTAATTACTTCTAGAATTCTAGAAAGTTTTCTTTTGGTTTGTACAATTGTCTGTTTTCTTTTCATTTTCATTCACAAAATTTCATATTAAAAAAAAAATTATATATATTAATCATGGTCCTTAAGCACTATTTTTTGGGAAGTATCCTGCATACTTTGTTACAAAGCTTGTACAATGTTAAGTCAGCTGGTGATATGATTGACCCAATGATATACAAGGTATATGGCCCTTAAATCTAAACCAGAAGTTTGACATGTGTCTGCATTATATACCATATGACTGTCAATAAACCAATATATCTGTACTGTGACTTGTTACAAGACTGACATACAATTGCAATATAAATGTTAAATGTATGTAACATATAAGTATAACTCACCCTTTGTTTTTCTGCATCCACATATCTTAATCCAAAATAATCCTTTTCCACAAGATTCAACTTTGCACAAACTTGGTCAAACAATGAATGGCCTAATGTATCTTTCTGTAAATATTAAAATATAATTAAATAATTGGTGAAGTTTTTTTTAATTTTTAACCTACAATGTACTTCAAGGTTACCATATTGGTCAAGGTCATGTATTCATCACACATTAACCTACTTTAAGGTTACATGCATTATCAAGGTCATGTGTTCATCAAACATTAATCTACTTTAAGGTTACATGTACATGTTTATCAGACATTAATAATATAACCTACTTCAAGGCTAAGTGTATTTGTCAAGGTCGTGTATTTATCAGACATTAGCCTTCTTCAAATTTACATGTACAATGTATTTATCAAGGTCGTGTATTCATCAGACATTAACACTCTTCAAGGTTACGGGGTACATATCTTTGTCAATGTCTGTAGTCATCAGACATTAGCATTCTTCAAGGTTATGGGGTACATGTATTTTATTAGTTTTGGTATTACATGTAAATAAAATTGAAGCATTTAAATTCCCTTATTTTTGGCGTTGAATTTGATATCAGTTTGAAGTAAAAAGATTCCAAAAAAACAAACTAAAAATGAAACAAATATATAAAGTAAAACTGTGGATTACCCGTATTAATCCTAGCTAGTTGTATTTGTGATATCATAAACATTCAAAAAACGAACATGAAAGTGTCCATACATTTTAGATAATATTAGGAAGACTCAAGAATGTAGTCGTACACATATTCTTCCAAATACAGGACTAGAATCTAAGGATAGAGTTTTGTTTTATACATGTATAAGGGCCCGGGTGGCTAAATGAGTTAGGTAGTCGGGATTACCTGACAACTTATACAAGCCTATCACCAATACGACGTGAGTTCGTGCCCGGCTTTGTAAATTACACAAAAAGGGTGCACTCGACTCGCAGCCGCAAGTGATAAAGTTTACCAGTTGCTTGCCCATGGTCGGTGGTTCTCTCTGGGTACTCCGGCTTCTTCTACCACTAAAACTGGTCGCCATGATATAGCTGAAATATTGCTGAAAGTGGCATTAAATACAATCAAAATCAAATCAAATATACATATATACACTAAACATACTGATGCATGCAACTTTATTTTTATGTCTCATTTTAAGAAAACATTTCTGATTCTATCATCTCCTCCCTTTTTATTGTGGTCCATAATGCAATCAAAACATCCTTACATGTACATGTAGATCTAGCCCCTCATAAGTATTATTCATTCATGCATGCAGTTAACATAAAAGTTATATCAAATTAACCTTTTTAATCATGTGTACACCTGAGATGTTGTTTAATGTATACTAGACTACTAGAGAGACATATTATATATATTTGTTATTTTTATGTGTTTTGAATAAATTTACAAGGCGGTACATCATTATGATATTACATGTACTACCTTTTGTGATTTGAAGAATAGTAACAAGGGATACTTCAATTACCACCTTATCACACATGTATGGTATATATATATATATATATATATATATATATATATATTTCAATATGTAAATTACTATAGGGATAAAAGGTTAATGGAATGTCTAGATTTTATCACCATCATAGACATAAAACATCAGTAGGTCTTATTGGGTAGACACATCCATAGAAATAGTAATGATGTTACAATTAAGCTGTATATATATAGGATGCTGTTGTGGCAGTGATTGTATGGTAATCAGACTGCTGTTGTGGCAGTGATTGTATGGTAATCAGACTGCTGTTGTGGCAGTGATTGTATGGTAATCAGACTGCTGTTGTGGCAGTCATTGCATGGTAATCAGACTGCTGTTGTGGCAGTGATTGTATGGTAATCAGACTGCTGCTGTGGCAGTGATTGTATGGTAATCAGACTGCTGTTGTGGCAGTGATTGTATGGTAATCAGACTGCTGTTGTGGCAGTGATTGTATGGTAATCAGACTGCTGTTGTGGCAGTGATTGTATGGTAATCAGACTGCTGTTGTGGCAGTCATTGCATGGTAATCAGACTGCTGTTGTGGCAGTGATTGTATGGTAATCAGACTGCTGCTGTGGCAGTGATTGTATGGTAATCAGACTGTTGTTGTGGCAGTGATCATATGGTTATCAGGGGGTTGTTGTGGCAGTGATCACATGGTTATCAGAGGGTTGTTGTGGCAGTGATCACATGGTTATCAGAGGGTTGTTGTGGCAGTGATCACATGGTTATCAGGGGGTTGTTGTGGCAGTGATCACATGGTTATCAGGGGATTGTTGTGACAGTGATCATATGGTTATCAGGGGGTTGTTGTGACAGTGATCATATAGTTATCAGGGGGTTGTTGTGGCAGTGATCACATGGTTATCAGAGGGTTGTTGTGGCAGTGATCACATGGTTATCAGGGGGTTGTTGTGGCAGTGATCACATGGTTATCAGGGGGTTGTTGTGGCAGTGATCATATGGTCATCAGGGGGTTGTTGTGGCAGTGATCATATGGTTATCAGAGGGTTGTTGTGGCAGTGATCATATGGTTATCAGGGGGTTGTTGTGGCAGTGATCACATGGTTATCAGGGGGCTGTTGTGGCAGTGATCACATGGTTATCAGAGGGTTGTTGTGGCAGTGATCACATGGTTATCAGAGGGTTGTTGTGGCAGTGATCACATGGTTATCATAGGGCTGTTGTGGCAGTGATCACATGGTTATCAGGGGATTGTTGTGACAGTGATCATATGGTTATCAGGGGGTTGTTGTGACAGTGATCACATGGTTATCAGGGGGTTGTTGTGGCAGTGATCACATGGTTATCAGAGGGTTGTTGTGGCAGTGATCACATGGTTATCAGGGGGTTGTTGTGGCAGTGATCACATGGTTATCAGGGGATTGTTGTGACAGTGATCATATGGTTATCAGGGGGTTGTTGTGACAGTGATCATATGGTTATCAGGGGGTTGTTGTGGCAGTGATCACATGGTTATTAGGGGGTTGTTGTGGCAGTGATCACATGGTTATCAGGGGGTTGTTGTGACAGTGATCATATGGTTATCAGGGGGTTGTTGTGGCAGTGATCATATGGTTATCAGGAGGTTGTTGTGGCAGTGATCAAATGGTTATCAGAGGGTTGTTATGGCAGTGATCACATGGTTATCAGGGGGTTGTTGTGGCAGTGATCACATGGTTATCAGGGGGTTGTTGTGGCAGTGATCATATGATTATCAGGGGGTTGTTGTGGCAGTGATCACATGGTTATCAGGGGGTTGTTGTGGCAGTGATCATATGCATCAGGGGGTTGTTGTGGCAATGATCATGACAGTGGTGGGTTATACACTTATACTATTGTAGCATATAAATGTAAATCTGGTTATAAATTATAATTCATGTATACATCAAAGTATACTTGTTTCAACATTGTCAAACAATGTAGTAAATATTACTACAATGTATATATAATGTATACATTGTATGCTTGGTATAAGTTATGTACATGTGATTTTGTAAACATACAAGATTCCTCAAAAGATGGATTGATCAAAAAGGGAACAGTCTGGATCTTCTATTAATACTTGTATATGTACAAAAAAATGTAGATGTAAGTACAAATGTTAGAACATGTACTGTCATCAGAATTATTCACCAGAAACTGATCAATCAAACTTCATACCTCAGGTACATTAAATTTTGTATAATAAATTGACTTGTTAACTTTACATAAGACAGTATGGAATCAATTAGGACCTAAAAAGCTGTAGTATAGATCTAAACCACCTCAAATACTTAACATTCTCCTTATTATAATGTACCAATGACTCACAATCATCACATTACATATGTTACTGGGAACAGCTTGAAAGAACAAATCTAAGAGAAGATATATATATATACATTTACATGTACTTGATTATGATTCAAGACATTTGGATATATTATAATAAGTTGTTTTTAGTTTTTGTCTCATTTTGACATTTATATGTACATTTGATTTTGTACAGGTTGTAACCCTGTATATCCACAATTTGACTGATTAATTGTGAAATGTCATGTGTCATAACTGTATGGAGGTGTACAATTTATTTAAACATGAATGAAGGGCAAATGTGACCGGTACTGAATAAGAAAACACAGATTCCTCAAACTCAAATGTTTTTTTTTAAATATTGCCAAAAATAGCACATGTAGCAGCTAGCTGTAGATTTGATTAATTAGTATGTAATACGGTAGTCCAATCTATACAATACATACTAAGGTCAATTTCTCTCAAGTATATTGTATATAAACATGTCATTAACCTTAGCAGATTTTAGGTATCATGATTTCAGACTCCTTGGATCATTTGCTCCCAAAGAATTATTTAACTTTTCAATCTTTTGACCTTGAGTGTACCTGATGAAGGTCAATCAGAAATGTGTACTAAATTAGATATCTATACTTTTATTTCATACAATTCCATCAGTCTTATTATTTTATCCAAACAGATAATTAGGGTTAGGGTTCTGGTGTTTAACTTCATTTTCAACAATGTTTCAGTTATATCGTGGCAGTCAGTTTTATTGATGGAGGAAACCAGAGTACCTGGAGAAAACCACCAACCTGTCGACAGTCACTGACAAACTTTGTCATATATTCTAACATGAGTCCTTCTTTCGCTTTGCAAACAAACGAGCGATTTATCGATTGGGTATAATCTCATTAGCACATGCACCGGTGCATGTGACTGACTTTTCCGTCATAAATGAACTTGTTGATGAATTATCGTCTGCTCAAATTTGGCAGCATAAATTGTGTGTGACATTGTCCGCAAACATAAATATAAATTACCGTCTTCCAATCAAAGTATACTACCGTATTTGTACTCTTAGAAATATCGGAATCGAAATAATTCATGGAAGCCAGAATGTGCTTTGAGTTTTAACATGGTTTGGCGGATATTAGTATTTTATCCCGAGCCAGATTTCTTAAATCTTGTATCAAGTAGTAGTACACCTTGCTTGAGCAGGATTCAAACTCACAACATTAGTGGTGATAGACACTGATTGCATAGCTACAAAATGTAGTTGTAACTCCAACTACCATACGACCACGACAGCCACTCAACAGAAAAGCTATGTACAGTACATGATACATGTACATATACCTTAACATTTTGTAGTTTACATAAATCATTTAATATAAATAGCCATCACTATAAGTGACAAGCCTACTCAACACCAATTGCACATTTAGTGACCAACTAATAATCTGTATATAAAATGCCATTATTATGTCTACTAATATGTAACATATTACCTCAAAGTACATACAAATGTAGTACCTGTCAATGGGGGGTGATATATACATGTACATGTATGATAAATGTGAACTGTAATAGATTGTCCATACCTAACCCTATTTACTTTTAAATACAATGTAGAGTTACATGTAGCTATACAGCGTTGTGGGTGTTCAATGATACTTCAGGTATATCATTAGCTGTCGGTTCTATTGGTGGAGGAAACTGTTTCCGGAGTGCCCCGAGAAAACCAACTGCCTGCAGCAAGTTACATTATCACATAATAATGTATAAAGTACCCTGAGAAAACCAACTGCCCACATGTACAGCAAGTCGCTGTCAAACTTTATAACATACTGTTGTATGGAGTACACCTCCTTCACATGTGGAAATCAAACTCACAACAGATTAGTGTTGATGAGCAGATTGTACACATGTACATGTACATTGTACATCTTTGTAAATGTTTCCTTTAAATCAGTAAATGGTACATACATGTACATGAGAAATATTAATATTGGTAACCTATTAAGGATATTTAAAATATTTTATCCTCAAGGGTGAAGGCTAAAAAATATCCTTCCTGATTTAATAAACAATAATCTTATAACAATTAACAATATTACCTACATTACATTGTATACAATATATTTAATGGTATTTTGCCAAACTACATGTAATGAATAATCTTGTCGTCAGATGTTTTGCAGAGGAACATGTATACTTTTACAATACAGGGGATGGAGGTGTATTTGTTTTTTGTATCATAATACATGTACCGTGTACACATGTACAGTAATCAGTATTCCCACTCCCTAGGATAAACTTTGAACTCGATACTGCACATGCACTTTGTATATGCTGTGCACCCAGTTGCAACATTTATCCTTACACATCCTTTTTGTGCCAGATGAATCACACCTCTTGCCCTAGGGATGGGATGAAATTAATGCCCCCCCCCCCCCCTCCCACCACTTGGTGAATGTCATGTTCATTGCAGGTGAAAGACAATCTACAACCGCTACTGATGAGCAAGTTTGTTAGGAGTGGTCATCTGTGGCCTGTTGTAGATATAATTTTATACCCTATTGAATATCTCAACATTTCCCTACTTGTAGACATCAAAATCTCTGTTCATAAACCCATCCCAATTCTATCTTTTACTTACATGTACATTGTATATATAATAAATTGTTTCTAAACTTGTACTAGTCATGAACACTGAGCTGATATACTGCTCATCTCATCTGACAATCTTTTTTTTTAAATCAAACTTTATTGACATATCAATAATAATTTGTGTCCGACAGAACATATATACAGGTGCATTGCTAGTTAGAAAAAGCAAAGAAACAAGATTAATACCTATATTAAACATTTTCAAATTTTCATGTACTTTGATTACAAAGCAGTGCATGTAGATGACCTTTAAATTTTTATTCCTAAATTTTCATGCTTTTAAATATTTTTATTATTTTTTGTTGTTGCTTAAATGCATGAGTCTCTTATTTTTAGCTTGCTTTTTGTTCAGTTGATATCTGCTTCTGTAACTTTTGTCTGTATTGAATTGCATAAATTGATGTATGTTTTTATTTAATATGTTTGTATGCATGATTGTATGTGTTGTTATATACCATAGTCGATTTTAAAAGCTCATTAGAGCTTGTGTTATAGGTACATGTATGATTTATATCGACTCTAAATAAAGCTTTGAATTGAATTGAATTGAAAACATTTATACATGTACAGCTGCTGGTACATGTACATGATGTTTCTATTCAAATGTGGGATTCCAAACTTGTGCAGAGGGGATAACTGAGACATACACTGTACATGTACATTGTATACATTGTAAGCATAGTTTTATTCTGGGTGTAAGGCTTCCGATTTACTTAGTTTTGTTTATTTATACTTGAAGGAAATCTTACCTCTCTGTACTTTATTTCCTCTATGTTAATTAACTCCCTATTATAGGGCGATTTCGGAAACTATGTCAAGGGACAGGATTCTTTCCAACGTGAAAGAATGTAGGTGGTGGAATAGATTCACTGTTAATACATGTTATGTACATACCTGTAGTATTGCTTAAGAATGGCACAGACCTCCATACATTTAATCGGTAAAGACATATAAAAAAAATGAAGTACAATGTACATGTAAATATAAATTTGTATTAATTAACGATTCTATATTTCCTTTAGTATTTAATTTTTGCAGTTTATCTAACTGGAATGTGTATCTATTTAGCTCTGCTTGAGGTTGATAAATGTACCTTCATTACATTAGATATATCAGCAATGGTATTTATAGTATTTTTTTAGTCCTTCATCCCAGCGAGATAAATGTTTTAAAGATGTTTTCTTCATTTTTTTATGATGTGGAAAACAGTATGCTCAAGATAATCACTTATCAGTGTATTATGTTTTAAGGTAGAAAATTTTAAAAAGAGATACATGTACATGAAATTATGATTAATTAATGTTAAAACTTTAAATTGATTGTGTTGTTTTATTTAAATGTCAGATGGTTTTACTTTGCAGTGATTTAACTGTACATGTATCTCCTGGTATAGTCCAAGATTCATCTGCCGTCCGACGGCTTTTTCTCTCGACTTGCTGGAGCCGTGGCACGTCAGAGAGCTCTACATAAGGAAAACAGCGGATTTGCCCATGCAACTCTGCGTTGGCACATTTCCACGTTTCATGGCTATCAGATTTTATTTTCTATCCGAAACCCTTATATAAATCGCTTCACCAATCATTTTTCTATTCATTCCTAACCATCTTACCCTCAGAAAGTGGTGTTACACTCGATTACAGCACGATTTTCCCTTAGTCCCTATGATTTCGTCATTTCACATCCATTTTGGAACATTTGTCACGCGACTTTGAGAAAACTATGATTACCGCAATGTATCATGGGAGATGTTTGCATATAATAAACAAACAAACAAATATTTTTATTGCCAATCATAGGCACCTGTTAAGGCAGAACAATTAACATAAAATTTAATACAGTTGATTACATTGATTGGTAATGATTTTAACAGCAATAGTGAATTACAGATAACCCAAATAATTTGGCATGCTGCATTAAGTAGCTCCCATCATGCAATGCGTTGCTGTCATCATACAGTTAGTATCACGAGATCACGCTTGTAGGTTCGAAAATGAAAGTCAACATGGCGAAATGATGGTCTAAGACAAAATCGTGCTGTAATGGAGTGTTAACACCACTTTCTCAGTGTTTTCACTACAAATTTTGATAGGGGGAGATTTTAGAATTATAGACGGAGAGAAAATTTGACCGAGAGTCAGAAGGCCCCCAGTGGGTTCAGGGGGTTTCCTAGCTTTAAAATTGTTTCTTTTTGCTTAAATTTACACTGATTAACTTTGAGAAAAAAAAAAATGTAATAAACCTTTTTTCAGACAAGATTATCAGGATTTTCTTGACCATTGAACAATTTTTCACTAGTAGTGCATTGAGAATGATTTCTCAAGATTAACAACCATCAGTCATTTTCCATTGTTATTTCTTAGAAAGATGTCACATGGTTCTGCATTTTTTCAGGTCAAAGACAAATGTATAAGTTTGGTAGAAATAAATTTGATCATTCAGAAAAGAAATATGGACTTCCCCTATGATTATATACTCTTGAAAATAAAGATTTGATAATATTGGTGTTTGCTTCATTTCCTTGACATAGTATGAAGTTATATCAACATTCAGATTCTTTGCAGTTTTTGAATAACTAAAATAGCATCATTATAGGAATTTCTTATCTTAAAGCTTATATTATCATATTAAATGCACATTTAAAGAATATACTTGTTAATTTGCTAGCCTTTTCTATATTCTTAATGTAATTTCTCTCTTAAGATTTTGAAATAAAGTATGCATTTATCTTTTTTTAATAATAGAAAAGAACTTTCAAAAGCAAGTACTATTCAAGAATCTGGTTGTTAATGTAACCACAAACCAGTATCAATACAAAATGAAGAATGAAAGTAGTCAAAGACTCATACATTTCAATAAACTTTTATTTTGTTGAAAATATACAATCACAAATGAAACAAACCCCCATAAAATATTTAAAGGGGGAACTCATGTGCTTCAGAAGGGGATCAGTCAGTTCCTTATATTCTTGACATCTGCAGATAGTCTATAGTTTGACAAACTAGAGACCTTTTCATGTTAATGCATTTACATGTATATCCCATGTCATCAAACTGAAAATCAAAATAATTTCAGGCAGAGGACTCTTGAGAATGACTGGACATCAACATCAGAACTTGGCCTAATGCTAAAAATTTACTTCATTTATAAAGCTAGTAGCTGGAAAAAAATCCAGAAGGGTTATATTAAATTGAACTATGTCGTCTGCCTCTCAGACACCAGCTCTTCCTGTCATGGGGTCACTGATCGTACTTGTAAACAAAAGAGCTGACTGAAATGTGCCTGTTTCTTATATAAAATTGTTCAAGGTTGGAGTCCTGTTTATGTTCCAGAAATAGAAACCGGAAGACACGTCAAAAATAATGTGTGCACTGTGGAAATCAAAATAAAATGGATGATACGAAAACACATACTGTGACGATACATGTACATCTCAACATCCCTCATCAGTGGCCACTGGTTTAATTTTTGAACATCATCATATTATACTACAAAACATGCAACTGGGGGATAGTTTCCATACAGCCATATATGTACATAAATTTCACAACCCCACTTTGCGGTGAAATTATCAAAATATCCCCCCCCCCTTTTTTTTTAAACCCAAAATGCCTTACTGTCTTTAATTATATATTTTGTTTTACCAATTGTAGTTGTATTAACGAAGTTTAGACAAGAATATGTGAGTATATGATTCCAATTGTAATTAATTTTATTTCCCTGCATATCTGACATTGTGTTGTAGTGAATGAATTGTACGTGTGTACATAATTTTTGCATATTATTGCATGCTTGAGTTGAACAAACCTTGAAAAATAACTGAATCGGTTCTGAATCATCCAAGAATCTGATGGTACACTGATATTCCACTTGTGGATCACCTTTCTTACTGTTCTTTCGAAACATTTCAGAAATGCAAATACAAATCCAACCGAAACCCTTTAAATGTTTATATTTGCACTTTTGATATCCACATCAATGCAAAATGGAGAAAACCGGCTTGGTCACATGACAAGAGTTCAAGGTTATTGTTTGCCGGGAAACCATGATCTCACGAAAAGCACCTGTCGACTTTGATAAGTGATTACCGGGTTAATATTAGAAATGATTGTTGTTTTGATGGGAGTGTGTGGTGTCGGAAAGTTAGTACTCGAATTAAAAATTGGTTTAAATAGTGCATATTAGTTGTAAATCGGTGTAGTATTTTATTTTAAAACAAGGGAAGTAAATCTAAAATTAAAAAATGTAAAATATTTAGAGTAGCCTCCCTTCTTATTTCTTTTTGAGAAAAGTTCAAAAATGCAGTTTGAAGAGTTCTCCTTGAAAGTATTCTATAAAGATTGGGACTTTGTTTCCTGTCATGATATAGATAAAAATGATTTTAATTGATTTCATTATATAATGCATTTTTAAAGCCTGTCATTTGTGATAATACATCACAGTTGGTTTGCAAATTAATGGAAGAAGAAGAAGATGAATAATAAAATTATCATTTACATATTGATGGTTACTGGCCAGGAATAGTTTAGTTTTCTTGTTTCAAAACATCTTCACATAATATTTGGAACATATCAAATTTTAAATGAATGTAGTTCAATTATACCATCCGTTTCATTCAATTTTCAAATATACTTTATATAGATTATTGAAAGAAACACTCGAATTTTAATACTATTTTAAAGTTCTACCCCTAATAGATATCACCGATAGTAGAATTTTCTGTAGATTTAGACCAGATATTAGCAAAACATACTGTGATGACAGAATATGTACTGTATGCATAGCTCCAGAGTTATTGGTGATGAATTACACTTTTTACTTACATGTGAACACTTGAGTGACAAGAGTTGTATTATTTTATTTGGACACAAAATTTATTGTTAAAAGAAATGTCATAAACGTCAAAAACTGAAGATGAAAAAAAAATGTCTAAACTTAAAAAACTACAAAAATGCAGTAAAGCTATTACTAAATCAGTAAATGTTAAAAATGTGGAATTAGATCAGATAAAACTTAAAATACATTAGCTGTACAATAAAAACTATAATAACATTGAGGCTTTTAGGTAATTGCATTATTGTGACACATGGGAAAGTGAGTTCTTTGTCTTTCTGATTTAATTTAAACAAACAAAAATGATAAATGTTGGAGCTTTTTTTTTCAATAAACAATTGATAAGAAATTTTTGTTGTATAATCCATCATGCAATACATGTATTAATGAAATTATACAAAATATAATGATATTAACAAACCAGTATTTAATTGATTACAATTGGCATATTGTATACTTAATTGGACATGCCATATATACTGGCAATTATATTTACACACTATTCAAACATTCATAAAGCTGTCTATTCAGGGACAATTTCTTTTTCTTTTTGAGAGTGACCCACAAAAAGATTACCAATTAAGTCTATTTAGACAATAAATCATGTAGTTTTTTACACCTTAATTTTTTTCTATGTTATTTCAGAACTATGTTAATTTTCTGAATTCTTTAATCCTATTAGTACATTGTATGTATATCAATATATTTTAATTTCTAGGTGGCAAAGAAAAATTAATTTGAATTCATAGTACTGCAGTAAACTGATTTAAAATAAAACTTGATCAATGATGTAATGGTTATCATGCCCGCCTCGAGTAGATCGTGGGTTTGAGGCCTGGTCAGGTAAAACCATAGACTATAGAATTGGTATTTGCTGCTTCTCCATTAAGCACACAGCATTTAGGAGTAAGAGCAAAGATTGGTGTAAACATATTTTGTTGTTCAAATATAATGCAATAGAATTAAACAAAATTATTACAATATGATTTAACCTAATTTTGACAACAGGATTTGGAAACAAGCACATGCTTAATAACAATCCATTTCCAAGATATTACACACACTCAGACAGAATAACAGATAATCATAATTTAGAAGAAAAAAAAGACATTATGAGTACAATTTTGAAATAATATATACCTTTGTACATAAGGATTTTGAACAAAACATTTGCTTTGAATTAAAAAGTTTTGAATATTATTAAAAAGTACTGTGATTGATTGGCTAGGAATCAGGATAATTTGACAGAGTTGAGCAACATATCTTCCTGCTAACTGTTGTTTCAGTGAACTAGCACAATAAAAATCCAATTAAGTGTGGTGGACTAGTACAATGTAGACATCATCATCATTTCATTGAATATAACTTCTCGCCATGATATACAATGTAGCTAATATTGCTCATATTGCATTGAACAGCAATCGCTCACTCACTCCATATAAAATAAACTTTATAAGACATATAGAGACTATGGGCATTTAACAGAACTTTCAGCAATATTACGATTATATTGTGTCAGTCATTGAGTACTCGGAGAAAACCACCATGCTTTTATTAAAATCGAGCAAGAATTGATATAGGATTTTTTTTTTTTATATGAAATATAGAGTGAAACATTAAAGTGATAAATATCTTTTGCATGTCTCTGTATTATTAAAATAAAATTTTAGGCTACTTTAACTTTTTTTTACAGGACGGTTGTTGGAGAGGCATTAGCTGAAAAAGTATGTTTATTAATTGAATATCTGGTTAATACAATGAAGACTATATGTGCCAAATAAAAACAAAATCATGTGTTTGTTCGGAGTCAGGATAATATGTCCAAGTGGAGTGATGGAGAAATTTATACCTGTAGTCTGTACTTTCAATGAGCTACCACTATAAGAAGAGTTTGAAGATATCAAAGGAGTAATCAGAATCCGTAAATCAAAGAAGGACAGACAACATTATGGCCTAAAGAAAAAGGACAAACAACGATCTACAAAACATTACGCATAAAACAAAAGATCGAGTAACACAAATCCCACTTAAAACAAGGGTGAACTCTGGTGCTCCAGAAGAGTGAGTAGTTCCTGCTCCACTAATAGCACCCGTTATGTCACTCTAGTTACAAACCCAGTGATAAGTCATGAATGAGGAAAGGACTGGAAAATGTTGATGACAAGTATCCGTGGTCTGTTCTGTAACGGTTAACCAAGTCATGGTGGCGACCATAAAACATTCGAAGCGATGACTTCAACTTAACCAGTAGGAACCCTTGGTTGAGTAACTTCTAACCCAGCGTGTTGGTCTAGTACAAGGCATAATTATCATCTCATCAAAAAGGTACTTTGTAATTGTTCTTGTCATGATACAGCCGACTCGAGGCTTTAAACAACTATCAATCGCTCTCTCACTCCTTTGTAACAATATAACATAATGTTTGTCTTCATTAAAAAAAAGAAATATAGTATAGCTAATCGTAGATTTTGAATATCAAAATAAGACCACAAGTGACCAAAGTACGCATAAGGATTAAATGAGTGGGCGGAACTTGTTCAGTCCACGAGTTTAATCGTTAATGCGTATTCGGTCACAAGTGGTCTTATTTTGATTTTCAAAATGTATGATTTAGTTATACTGTTTATTATATAGACTTTCAAAATTTCTTATATATTATTTTTTTTATTTGTATATTTCATTCCACACGTATGAACCGACAAGCAATGATACCAAGGGGTTCAGCTGGAAGGATCTGTCATCTTGAAAATATGAAATCCTACATGTCATATTTACAACAATGCACAAAAATAATTAAAATGCCTACCTTGAAAACTTAAATTAGATCACAATTGAAGCATACACGAAGCCAAATAACGTCTAATCTTTATGTTTCAAACTGGAAGTCTTCATATGACGTCAATGACGTCATGTTGATTATGTGCCAATGTCGTCAATAACATTTCACAGATTTTTTTTCAGTTTACAATCGTATGTGTATTCACCGTAACACAACAAGGGACATAACCACCACACTTATAGTTGTGTAAAAATAGTTCCGGCAGGAAAAAACTGATATCTCACATGTGAGATACCAGAATTTATTTCACAGATAAATCCCCATAATTCACACCTATCTATATAATAATACATTGTACTTGAATGCAATTTATTTTTCTTCACATAATTCTACAGTTTAATATGATTCATGTACAACTGTATATTTTATGTCTCCCCCTTCTGGTTAATGAATCTGCTGTCAGTAGAATCTAAGACAAGATGTATCAATTGTATTATTGAATTTGTAATTTTTATGTGTTATCATTTTCTTCTACTTTTAAGCTTGGTATTACATTTCGTGATGCAGATGAATTTCATTCCACAGAAAACAAAATAAAGATGACAAACAGTATTCCATTAACAGATGAGGTAGGTAATGTTAGCCACAAATATTTTAGTTACATTTTTGAAGAGTTATACTGTCTAATTTAACTACCATACAACTGTGGCCACAAATATCCCATGAGTTAAAGAATCAAATGTTTTTCACACAAGGTGATGATTCCCCATGTATGAAATTTTTAGTTACAAGCCAAACATTGTAGTCTCCAGAACAAGACATGACAAAACTTGTCTATTGTTCCTGGGGATTGTTATTGAGATGATGCAATTTACAGGTTTAGAAGAAAATGTAAAAAAAAAATAATATAGAACTATCGTTAATAGATCATAATTTTATCTTTTGTACGAGTGACAATATGCAAATTAAGTTCTTCTTGAGTAATTTTGACAGACAATTTTTGTTGACAGACTTATACTGAAAAACATTACCATACCTCTCCACAGCTCCTATTTGGGAGGTATTCCTCATGTGACTTTACTTGATGAGTTTGTCAGTTATATGTACTTATATGAGTTTTAATGGGTTTCTTGGGGACATTTCATTCTGTGATTAAATTGATTGTCATATGATTGAAATGTGGTGGAAATTAAGCTGAAACTATATTTACAGGATAGATTACCATGGTTGCAGAGTATAAACAAGTATATTTTACAGTAAGTAATTGTATTTAGAAAGAGATACTTCTTTCCAAATCTTCAATGAATTATGACGTACATGTATGATACTGAATCCTCCAATCACCATCCTGTCTCTATATTTTTGTTTGGTTTGTAACCTGATATCCGTTTTCACCCATTTCTAAAGCTGGTTTAAATCGTGCGACACGACATAGTCTGTAGTCTGAAATACGCCACTTTGTAGTTACCTTTGTCCTCAAATTATTAATACACTGCTTGTTAAGTTGTTATTTTACTAATCAAATGTATTCCGATCCCGTTTTAGAACAATTGCAGATGAGAGGTGATTGTTCATTGGAAGATTTGTTGTCCACCACTGTTTAAAATTCCTTTTCATAACATGATAAAAGTTATGCTGAAAGATGATCTATGACAATGGCACAGATGAGACTGAAAATAGCAGTGCCAAAGAACATATTTAAAAGTATTCATCTCCTTAATAAAACATCTAACACAACATAAAAATGTACACTACATTTGAATTTAATGCATTAAACAGTGTTCTATGAAATAAATTTATTTATTAAATACTGGTAGATGCCAGTGAAATACTTAGATTTATCAGACAGTCTCTCTTTGATCTCACCAAGGGATATTGTCAGTATCAATGGACAGTCTCTCTTTGATCTCACCAAGGGATATTGTCAGTATCAATGGACAGTCTCTCTTTGATCTCACCAAGGGATATTGCCAGTATCAATGGACAGTCTTTCTTTGATCTCACCAAGGGATATTGTCAGTATCAATGGACAGTCTCTCTTTGATCTCACCAAGGGATATTGCCAGTATCAATGGACTGTCTCTCTTTGATCTCACCCAGGGATATTGCCAGTATCAATGGACAGTCTCTCTTTGATCTCACCAAGGGATATTGCCAGTATCAATGGACTGTCTCTCTTTGATCTCACCAAGGGATATTGCCAGTATCAATGGACAGTCTCTCTTTGATCTCACCAAGGGATATTGTCAGTATCAATGGACTGTCTCTTTTTGATCTCACCAAGGGATATTGCCAGTATCAATGGACAGTCTCTCTTTGATCTCACCAAGGGATATTGCCAGTATCAATGGACTGTCTCTCTTTGATCTCACCAAGGGATATTGCCAGTATCAATGGACAGTCTCTCTTTGATCTCACCAAGGGATATTGTCAGTATCAATGGACTGTCTCTCTTTGATCTCACCAAGGGATATTGTCAGTATCAATGGACAGTCTCTCTTTGATCTCACCAAGGGATATTGTCAGTATCAATGGACTGTCTCTCTTTGATCTCACCAAGGGATATTGCCAGTATCAATGGACAGTCTCTCTTTGATCTCACCAAGGGATATTGTCAGTATCAATGGACTGTCTCTCTTTGATCTCACCAAGGGATATTGTCAGTATCAATAGACTGTCTCTCTTTGATCTCACCAAGGGATATTGTCAGTATCAATGGACAGTCTCTCTTTGATCTCACCAAGGGATATTGTCAGTATCAATGGACTGTCTCTCTTTGATCTCACCAAGGGATATTGTCAGTATCAATGGACAGTCTCTCTTTGATCTCACCAAGGGATATTGCCAGTATCAATGGACTGTCTCTCTTTGATCTGACCAAGGGATATTGTCAGTATCAATAGACTGTCTCTCTTTGATCTCACCAAGGGATATTGTCAGTATCAATGGACTGTCTCTCTTTGATCTCACCAAGGGATATTGTCAGTATCAATGGACTGTCTCTCTTTGATCTCACCAAGGGATATTGTCAGTATCAATAGACAGTCTCTCTTTGATCTCACCAAGGGATATTGCCAGTATCAGTGGACAGTCTCTCTTTGATCTTACCAAGGGATATTGCCAGTATCAATGGACTGTCTCTCTTTGATCTCACCAAGGGATATTGTCAGTATCAATGGACTGTCTCTCTTTGATCTTACCAAGGGATATTGTCAGTATCAATGGACTGTCTCTCTTTGATCTCACCAAGGGATATTGTCAGTATCAATGGACAGTCTCTCTTTGATCTCACCAAGAGATATTGCCAGTATCAATGGACTGTCTCTCTTTGATCTCACCAAGGGATATTGCCAGTATCAATGGACTGTCTCTCTTTGATCTCACCAAGGGATATTGTCAGTATCAATGGACTGTCTCTCTTTGATCTCACCAAGGGATATTGCCAGTATCAATGGACTGTCTCTCTTTGATCTCACCAAGGGATATTGCCAGTATCAATGGACAGTCTCTCTTTGATCTCACCAAGGGATATTGTCAGTATCAATAGACTGTCTCTCTTTGATCTCACCAAGGGATATTGTCAGTATCAATGGACAGTCTCTCTTTGATCTCACCAAGGGATATTGTCAGTATCAATGGACTGTCTCTCTTTGATCTCACCAAGGGATATTGTCAGTATCAATGGACAGTCTCTCTTTGATCTCACCAAGGGATATTGTCAGTATCAATGGACAGTCTCTCTTTGATCTCACCAAGGGATATTGTCAGTATCAATGGACAGTCTCTCTTTGATCTCACCAAGGGATATTGTCAGTATCAATGGACTGTCTCTCTTTGATCTCACCAAGGGATATTGCCAGTATCAATGGACTGTCTCTCTTTGATCTCACCAAGGGATATTGCCAGTATCAATGGACTGTCTCTCTTTGATCTCACCCAGGGATATTGTCAGTATCAATAGACTGTCTCTCTTTGATCTCACCAAGGGATATTGTCAGTATCAATGGACAGTCTCTCTTTGATCTCACCAAGGGATATTGTCAGTATCAATGGACTGTCTCTCTTTGATCTCACCAAGGGATATTGCCAGTATCAATGGACTGTCTCTCTTTGATCTCACCAAGGGATATTGCCAGTATCAATGGACAGTCTCTCTTTGATCTCACCAAGGGATATTGTCAGTATCAATGGACAGTCTCTCTTTGATCTCACCAAGGGATATTGTCAGTATCAGTGGACAGTCTCTCTTTGATCTCACCAAGGGATATTGTCAGTATCAATGGACAGTCTCTCTTTGATCTCACCAAGGGATATTGTCAGTATCAATGGACTGTCTCTCTTTGATCTCACCAAGGGATATTGCCAGTATCAATGGACAGTCTCTCTTTGATCTCACCAAGGGATATTGTCAGTATCAATGGACTGTCTCTCTTTGATCTCACCAAGGGATATTGTCAGTATCAATAGACTGTCTCTCTTTGATCTCACCAAGGGATATTGCCAGTATCAATGGACTGTCTCTCTTTGATCTCACCAAGGGATATTGTCAGTATCAATGGACAGTCTCTCTTTGATCTCACCAAGGAATATTGTCAGTATCAATGGACAGTCTCTCTTTGATCTCACCAAGGGATATTGCCAGTATCAATGGACAGTCTCTCTTAGATCTCACCAAGGGATATTGTCAGTATCAATGGACAGTCTCTCTTTGATCTCACCAAGGGATATTGTCAGTATCAATGGACAGTCTCTCTTTGATATTGTCAGTATCAATGGACAGTCTCTCTTTGATCTCACCAAGGGATATTGCCAGTATCAATGGACTGTCTCTCTTTGATCTCACCAAGGGATATTGTCAGTATCAATGGACAGTCTCTCTTTGATCTCACCAAGGGTTATTGCCAGTATCAATGGACTGTCTCTCTTTGATCTTACCAAGGGATATTGCCAGTATCAGTGGACAGTCTCTCTTTGATCTTACCAAGGGATATTGCCAGTATCAATGGACTGTCTCTCTTTGATCTCACCAAGGGATATTGTCAGTATCAATGGACTGTCTCTCTTTGATCTCACCAAGGGATATTGTCAGTATCAATGGACTGTCTCTCTTTGATCTCACCAAGGGATATTGTCAGTATCAATGGACTGTCTCTCTTTGATCTCACCAAGGGATATTGCCAGTATCAATGGACTGTCTCTCTTTGATCTCACCAAGGGATATTGCCAGTATCAATGGACAGTCTCTCTTTGATCTCACCAAGGGATATTGTCAGTATCAATAGACTGTCTCTCTTTGATCTCACCAAGGGATATTGTCAGTATCAATGGACAGTCTCTCTTTGATCTCACCAAGGGATATTGTCAGTATCAATGGACTGTCTCTCTTTGATCTCACCAAGGGATATTGTCAGTATCAATGGACAGTCTCTCTTTGATCTCACCAAGGGATATTGTCAGTATCAATGGACAGTCTCTCTTTGATCTCACCAAGGGATATTGTCAGTATCAATGGACAGTCTCTCTTTGATCTCACCAAGGGATATTGTCAGTATCAATGGACTGTCTCTCTTTGATCTCACCAAGGGATATTGCCAGTATCAATGGACTGTCTCTCTTTGATCTCACCAAGGGATATTGCCAGTATCAATGGACTGTCTCTCTTTGATCTCACCCAGGGATATTGTCAGTATCAATAGACTGTCTCTCTTTGATCTCACCAAGGGATATTGTCAGTATCAATGGACAGTCTCTCTTTGATCTCACCAAGGGATATTGTCAGTATCAATGGACTGTCTCTCTTTGATCTCACCAAGGGATATTGCCAGTATCAATGGACTGTCTCTCTTTGATCTCACCAAGGGATATTGCCAGTATCAATGGACAGTCTCTCTTTGATCTCACCAAGGGATATTGTCAGTATCAATGGACAGTCTCTCTTTGATCTCACCAAGGGATATTGTCAGTATCAGTGGACAGTCTCTCTTTGATCTCACCAAGGGATATTGTCAGTATCAATGGACAGTCTCTCTTTGATCTCACCAAGGGATATTGTCAGTATCAATGGACTGTCTCTCTTTGATCTCACCAAGGGATATTGCCAGTATCAATGGACAGTCTCTCTTTGATCTCACCAAGGGATATTGTCAGTATCAATGGACTGTCTCTCTTTGATCTCACCAAGGGATATTGTCAGTATCAATAGACTGTCTCTCTTTGATCTCACCAAGGGATATTGCCAGTATCAATGGACTGTCTCTCTTTGATCTCACCAAGGGATATTGTCAGTATCAATGGACAGTCTCTCTTTGATCTCACCAAGGAATATTGTCAGTATCAATGGACAGTCTCTCTTTGATCTCACCAAGGGATATTGCCAGTATCAATGGACAGTCTCTCTTAGATCTCACCAAGGGATATTGTCAGTATCAATGGACAGTCTCTCTTTGATCTCACCAAGGGATATTGTCAGTATCAATGGACAGTCTCTCTTTGATATTGTCAGTATCAATGGACAGTCTCTCTTTGATCTCACCAAGGGATATTGCCAGTATCAATGGACTGTCTCTCTTTGATCTCACCAAGGGATATTGTCAGTATCAATGGACAGTCTCTCTTTGATCTCACCAAGGGTTATTGCCAGTATCAATGGACTGTCTCTCTTTGATCTTACCAAGGGATATTGCCAGTATCAGTGGACAGTCTCTCTTTGATCTTACCAAGGGATATTGCCAGTATCAATGGACTGTCTCTCTTTGATCTCACCAAGGGATATTGTCAGTATCAATGGACTGTCTCTCTTTGATCTCACCAAGGGATATTGTCAGTATCAATGGACTGTCTCTCTTTGATCTCACCAAGGGATATTGCCAGTATCAATGGACTGTCTCTCTTTGATCTCACCAAGGGATATTGCCAGTATCAATGGACTGTCTCTCTTTGATCTCACCAAGGGATATTGCCAGTATCAATGGACAGTCTCTCTTTGATCTCACCAAGGGATATTGTCAGTATCAATGGACAGTCTCTCTTTGATCTCACCAAGGGATATTGTCAGTATCAATAGACTGACCCTGATACTGAAAATAATCTGTCAGAGTGATATCAAACACATTATTATGTAACCAATAAAAACAATTACGTTAGTTTTTAAGATCTCGACATACATTATCACAAGTATCACAGCTTGTCCGATCAGATTCACTGTGGTACTAATGATAATGTCTGTCTTGACCACCATAACTATCGGTATATTTTATATTTCCAAGTGAAAGAAAAAACAGTATTTGACATCACTGTAGCACCATCGAGACAATGGTAAATATCTAGTTGTCTAACAATGAAAAGCAAGTTCCTTTTTTAAATGTCTTGTTAGCTCAAACAAAATGTACAATCTGTGTTATAAACAATATGTTTATCTTGCCTTCAGAATATAAGGGGCTGTCATGGCCGTGATCGTATAATAGTTGGATTTACAACTACCTATGCAATCGATGACTATGACCACTGATGTTGTGGGTTCGACTCCCGCTCTGGGCGAGGTGTACTACATTATGTGATAAAGTTGGTCAGTGACTTAAGGCAGGTTGGTGGTTTTCTCTGGGTCCTCCGGTTTCCTCTACCAATAATATTTACCACCACAATATAACTGAAATATTGTTGAAAGTGGCATTAAACACCATAAAACCACAACCAACCTTCTGAATATCAATGATAAATCACTCGTAACCAATTATGATATTTCACTCATTTGCTAACACACATTCTTGATTTAATCTGTTGGTTTGTTACTTGTGATTTCTGTTGAAATTCAGAATGCAGGAGTACCAGTAGTAACTTATACTATGATTACAATAGATGCTCTTCACTGAGGTAAGGAGGTCACATTAACAACACATGTAGCAGGCATCCACTTTTTAGCTGACCTGACCTAAAGGGTCATATAAGTTATTACTATCATTTGATGTCTGTCTGGTCTCCTTGTTCTTCATTGATGACTATAACTTGTATTTCCTATAAAAGTAAGTATGCAGTATACCTCCCCAACTCCTCCTCAGTAGAAATTGGAGTACTGGTAGTACTCTGTATTTTCATTTCATTATTAATCTTTTATTTCATATTTCAGTTAAGCTTATTTATTATTTCCAATATACTTATTGGGTATTATGATTGAATAATATAGCTACTTATTCTTTCAGAATGCTGCATGATGAAACTTCAGCCATCATAGCTTGTTCTGCACTAAAGAGAAAATACCGTAACATTCTGTTGGAAAATTGTTCAAACACTTTGAACGACAGTTATCCAGTAAAAATTGTCTATTTGAAAGGCAGTGAGGAGTTAATACAGCAGCGTTTAGATAAAAGAACGGGACATTTTATGCCTCCAACTCTATTAAAGTCACAGCTCTCAACATTAGAGGAACCAAATTTAGGAGAGATAAATTGTGTTACTGTTAATACAGATAATAAATCTATAGCAGAGATTACTGAGGAAATAATTAATTTTGTAACAGTCATGTGACAGACATTACTGAAGAAATAATATTTGTAACAGTCATGTGAAGCAAGTGAACGGTTGTGATTGAACACTTTTATACAAAATTTTAAATTATGAACTAATTTGTGCAATATTAATCAGAGTACATGGGAGTATTGTTTTTAATTAAAATGGTGCTTTTATTTTATATTATTTATAGAATTATTGATTAATTCAATTAAAAATATGTAATGAAATGTATTTTATCATCATTGAGATTTATTCATCATTCTGATAGTTACACATCTGTGAGTCTCATAGCACAGTTTGTAGAAGCTAAAGAGTATCAACACCTATCTTCATTGATTGTTTTTGCTTGATGGTGTTTAACGCCACTTTCAACAATATGTCAGTTATATCGTGGAGGTCAGTTTTATTGGTGGAGGAAACTGGAGGAAGTCACTGACAAACTTTATCACATAATGTTCTACACCTCGCCCTGATCGAGATTCGAACTCACAACATAAGTTGTGATAGGCACTGATTGCATAGGTAGTAGTAAATCCAACTACCATATGATCACGGTCATGACCCCCCGCCCTATCTTTAGACTAAGGGTTTTCTCATATTACTGTAAGATGTAGAACAGCAATATAAATACTTTTCATTAACTTTGGATTTTGTTAAAACAACAAACATTATTGACAATATAAGATACAATGGTTCTAGTTTAGGTCTATGAAATCTCACTCTGTCAAAAGACCACTATTGTCTTGCATTAAAATGGTAATATAGAACTATTATATGGCCATCTCGTCAAATGCTGTATTACCAAAAACAACTTTCTCCAACAATAAAATGACCATCACAATTTAAATGAAATATTGTTAAAAGTGGTATTAAGCACCAATTCATATGGCCAGAAATAATTTGAGCTTTTGACATCACTTTTTTTATGAAGGGACACTTTTTTTATGAAGGGACAAATCTAATTCTCTAAGAAGAAAAAAACACTGATTCTGACAAAAACAATTCTCTAAAACTGATATCATCAAAATGCTTCAACATCATATTGTGTTATGTGTGGTGGATATGTTTTTCTAAAAAAACCAGTCAGCATTCCTATGGGTAGCAACTGTGTTCCCTTCTCATGGACTTGTTCCTTTATTCATATATTGCAGACTTCATCTATGTACTTTAAAAAGAAGTAGCTAGCCTGGTCTTTTTTTTTTCACATTTGTTTTTAAAGATGATATCTGTTTACTTCATAATTCAATGACTAGACTAAAGTTTAGAATAAAAGATAATGGTGGTGCTGTTCTAATAGGTAGTCAACATTGTCATTAATTAGATGACATTGCAAATGTTTTCAATTTTGTAGATCGTGGGTTCGAGCCCCAATCGGGTCAAACCAAAGACTTTAAAATTGGTCTTTGTTGCTTCTCTGCTGAGCACGCAGCATTAAGGGGAAAGAGCAAAGATGGGTTGGCATGGAATCAGGATAATGAGGTAACATGTCTATCCATGGACTGTTGTTTCAGTGAGCTAGCACTATAGAAATTCAACTAAGCATGTTGGTCTAGTACAAGGTGGACATCATCCTCATTTCATTGAATATTAACTTGTTCTTCCCATGGTATAGCTGGAAAATGGCTGAGTTGGCTTTAAACAACAATCACTCACTCCTCATCTAGATTACACTTACCTCAACTCTTTTTAAACAATATTACAATAGAGTAAGCAGTGGTGAAGTTTGTATGTATGCTTTTATTGCTTGAGCATCTACACCATCTCGAACAAATAAAGAGAGTGAGACTGCAGAGAGGAAGAATAACTTGAATTTCTGACACAGTGTGGTTTACTTTCAAGATTTAAATAGATGATAAAATATATGCTTCAAATTATGTATCTTGTGGTATTGAAATAGCAATAGTTAACAAAAGTTTTCTCACAAAATGTGAAAAGAAGTTAATCAGGTCCTTGAGGAAATAACATAATACTTAATTTTTTAACTCGCCTGTTAACAAAATACCTGAGACACACAGGTAAGCAAAACAATTAATCCAAGGTTCCCTGTTTTACAATCGATCCCTTACCCAGGTTTGGTAAGAGATTAGTTAAAGTCCACCTGTTCCCATTTGGTGACTATGTTGATCACATCCATCCCATTGACAACTTGGGATAAAGGATACCACAGATGTAGCTAGCTCTGCTTTATACCTAGAAATTGACAGTGAGGGGCCAGTTAAGAATGAAACTTTAATACAAAAAGAGATTATTTCAATTTTCCTAGTGTGAACTTTTCCATTTATATGTAACAGCAAATCAAAGACATTAAATTGATATTTACTGATTCTCTGCTAAGTATGCATCATTAAGGAGTAAAAGCAAAGACTGGTTGGCTGGCAATCAGGATAATGTGTCACGACATATCAACCCTGCTAAGTATGCATCATTAAGGAGTAAGAGTAAAGACTGGTTGGCTGGCAATCAGGATAATGTGTCACGACATATCAACCCTGTGGAATGTTGTTTCAGTCAGCTAGCACTATACAAATCCAACTAAGCTGTTGGTCTAGTACAAAGCAGACATCATCATCATCTCATTGAAATGTAACTTGTTCTCCCATGATATAACTAAAAAAATGATTATTGCATTAAACAATAATCAATATTGCTGGATTTTCTTTAAGTTTTGTAACATTGTCAGTTTTTTGGGCAAATTAGGCAGATTTTATCAAAATTATTATGAAAGTATTCTTCTCATAAATGACATTGTCAAATTAAACCAAACTTGGATGGAAAAGTCCTTGGATAGCCCTCCTAAAAACTATGTCCTGTAGCCTTGTCATTACTGACAGTAAAAATTAGTTTTGTTTATCATACCTATAGTTTGTCTGGGGAAGGACTGTCTCGTCTTGATCTTCGTGATACCAAATTTCAATATATTTGAATTCTAAATTTGGTAAATGTCCTGGAAGAATCTAAGATCTACTATCTTTTCAGAAAAGTACCCAGCAATCGTACATTTCTGGAACCATAATATTTGAAGATAACTTTTAGTTAATTTCCTGGAAGATTCACGGATCTATTATTTATTGAAAAAGTACATAGCAATCAGCATTTCTAGAATCGGAATAAAAATAGCTGTAACATGGAACAATTTGATATAAAACATATTTGAATTCCAACTTCTATTGGAAGTGTTTGAAGATACCACAGAGGTAATCAGAATCCGGAAATCGAAGATGGACAGACAACACAATGGCCGAAAGAAAAGGGACAAAAGAACAGACAACAATCTACAAAACATACACATAAAACTAAAGAACCCCATTAAAAAGCGGGGGGGAGGGGTAAACGCAGGGGTTTCTGAAGGATAGACAGTTCCTGCTCCACTAGTGGCACCCGTCATGTTAAATATTGTAGAAAACTCGCAGACATATCTTTCCTTTTCTTTTGTTTATGGGGTTGGGGGTGCAAGTATCTAGCAGCCATAAGGGAACAATATTTATGGCATAGAACAATTGGAGTCTGATATGAATGAATTAGATTTTCACGTGAGACACTAAGTGAAAATGGGTAAAATTGTGAGCCAAAATAAGTTCCTGTGAAAACAGTTCCCCCAGAAATAATTTCCTAGCTGTGATATAAGTTCTGGTAGAACATATTTCACAGGAAAATTATATTATATAAGTTCCACTGATGTGAAATTTGTTCCTGTAAATTACCTGGTGAAATAAATTCCAGAGTTGTGAAAAAGTTCCCTCATTTCTTACCTGGTGAAATAAGTTCCATAACTGTGAAATAGATTCCACTGATGCATGAAAATCATGAATTGTGTTCAATAGTAAGTTTTAAAATTCTCACTCTTGTTTATTTTCTGAGTTGAACACAATTGTAAAGAGAAATAGATCATGAAGAGTATGAAACAATATTTGGCTATTTAAGGGATAACAAGTATCCAAATGACATAAAAGAATCAGAAAAAAGAAGAATAAGAATTTTATTGTCCAATAGAGGGCCCACAAGAGGCAAAGTCATTACAGTGATTCATAAACAATACATTAAAAAATTAAAAATATAAATGTTATACGTTACAATGAACAAAACTGCCTATAAAATATACTAAATACTTATACTAATAATGATTATAATAAATAAGTGCCGTCGACTATGACATTGTTGGCCACATCAGACATCAATGGTTAATTTACATGTAGTGTAGTGGTCAAGTCCTCCCCGTGTCCTAAGCACATGGACAAGTACTGTACGGTAGTTGTACAAATGCATAGGAAACCAAGGGCCGGTGCAAATAGGATACATTCGCACACATATTATACATGTGAAATAACTACATTTTCGAAATTAAATGGGTCATTATCAAAATACACGCACTTTTTCCCGTTCATATTTTGGTGAAATCAAATATTTTCGTTCCCGTTTTGCTTTAGCCTATTAGTTTTTCCTACATTACAATGACATATTTACATAATATGCAGTCGGGAAAACCACCATAAAAAAAAAATCCTAGATATGTAGCACCCCCTAATACATTTCAGTTCGTGGTGTTACCAACATAAAATTATTCTTTTTAGGAAAACGAAAAATAATTTTTATGTAAATAGTGGTTACGTACATAATTTACAGGGAAATTATGCATAATGTAGGATATTTTCTTTGGAGCACTAGTTTTTTTTTCACAATATTTGGATATGTAGTTGTGGAATTCCATTTAAGCTGCATTATGAAACAAACAAGTTTTCATAATTGTATTTTGTTTCACTTTATATAAAGAAAAGATGACGTATACATAGTTATCAAAGTCAACTTTATTCAACTATAATATAATTTACTTCAATTATGTCATTTATCCTTTTTATGAAACAATTTACATGAGGTAACACCACAGATGACAAAAGTAACACCAGGGACATCTTCATGAATGTAAACATTGAATTCAAGAAAAAAACACAACTATCAACCTATATTTGTTGTTTTCTTAATGTTTTCAGTACAATATTCAGTTTTTCAACATATTGGTTTGATGCATGAGCAATATCAGTTTTGTCCATGGTGTTATGAAGATATGTCCCTGGTGTTACCACGTCTAAAAAGTATACTCCTATCAGCTTGTTAAACGTAAATGACGATGTTTGAACAATTTTCCTGCATAGGTTAAAGAGTAGCTGCAATAATGTAGCTCCTGTGACAAACTTGTGTCTCGGCAGAGCTACAACGCGGTCCCATTCGTCACAATGGAGCAAAAAAAAAAGTTGCAGTTGAAACATAAAAACTCACTATTTACGCTTCAAACATTTCATTATAACTATTACTGATGATCCCAGTCCTTGTTAAATCGGTTTGGCTGAGAAATATATGCTTTTCAAAGTTAGCAACAACCTTGTTCAAATTTATCGATCGTTTTCCATAACCGGAAACTACGGAAGGCGGAGCTTTTCTAAATATGGTATTTCTTACTACAAGCTGATGTAACGTTCCAATCGTAACTACTCGGCCATTCTCGCTACCCTGTTATATTGGGATAATGTCATTACTCCGACACTCAATACTCCGACAGTCATTACTCCGACAAAATATTTTTTTATAAAAGAAAATATTATTTCATGTAGATCTAATAAAAATGCTTTCTCTGATTAGTTTGTTTCTTCGATTCCCGACATATTTTCCTCAAAATTCAGGATATCAAAAATACATGGCCTACCTTTTCAAGTTATCAAGTCGTCTCATAATTGAGCGACACCTACCTACCATGGCATCAGATGCGTACGGAATTGGGTTAAAGAGACCTGTACTACCCGCGACCAATACTATGGGTGCATTGCAACAGTTTCAGACAGAAATTGCTTCACTCGCATTCGGTCGAACTCATTGGGCTCGTAATTGTGTGCGTTTTTTCCCTTTCAATTGTTGTCTGTGCTCCCCTGGTTTGTATATAAAAGGCCAAGATTGGATTTGGTTTTTGTTGTTGTTATTTTCCTTCACTTCTTTATCAATTTGACTCTGCACAGGACACTTGTAAACACACATAAAATTAACAAATGTGCCAAGTTTGGCAGTATTCTTTTGGGTGTTTCTCGTGTTATTAAAAATTTGTTGTAAAGCACCATACCAAGAGGATATCCGGTTTTCATATAATTTTCTGGACTGTGTGTATGCATCCTTCAACAAGGGAAAAGTGTCCAAAGTTTCTAATAAAAAGTTCCTATATTTCAGAGCAATATAGTAAAACATGTTAAATGGTATGGTCAAAAACATATGTCCTAAGCGACGTCGCCAAGGGACCGACCATTTAACTTGAAAGGGGGGGGGGGGGGAGGGGGGGGGGGGTTAGTTTCGTTCAGAATTTTTCTTTCGAACAACACGACAGTTAGAATATTTATTTTTTTTGGCGCGCAAAGCGCAATTTTTTTTTCCAGAATTCAGCATTAGGCTATATGACAAAAACTCTAAATCAGATTATTTTTTTTTCCTCCACCAAAATCAGAATATTTTTTTAGAAAAAAAAACAAAAGAAAAGGTTATGTCTTATTATTGATAAATGCAGGCGTCAGAAGCTCTGTAAGCGAGCGCAAAAAATCTCGGCGGCTGCTCCATTACGTGTAATGGCATCCCGTTATAACCCTTGCGAGTAAGTGAGCATTTAGGGTTTTATTATTAGAACTAGTTAAAGAGCAATATTTTGTTCTGTATATTACTGTTTATGGAATAATGTGTTTATTCACAATTGTAATGCTAAATGTCTGTGGTGTTACACAATCCTTATGGTAACACCATTGACAGTAACACCACAGAAAACAGGTAAGTATTTTCAGAATAAAAGGAAAATAATATCTCCTTGACTATATTTTATGTATCATATTATATGATACATTACATTAGGTATTTTTACATTATGTTCAATTCTAACAAAAAGAAGTAGTGAGAAGTACACTACAGACATAAAATTTATATACTATACCAATCGCACGTACCTTTTCGGCTCAATATTAGTTTATGGTTCACTTTTGTTTTTGTCGTCTGCACATGTCATGAAACAGGAAATAAGCAAAGGGAGAAACTATTTTTGCTTCAAATATGACAAGACAGATAACTCTTACCAGCCTTAATAGGAAGGGTAACACCACAGACATGAAAATCTATAACAGCAGGTTTTTGCTAATTTTCTTTTTAAATTTCAATATATATCAAGCAAAAATAATGTTGTGCTATTACTGTTTTAGGAATAGTTCAAAAATAATATAAAGATCGAATAAAATCATAACATCTGAATAGTATAAATGACCAAAAGTAAGTCATTCTGGAAAAATAACACGTAACACCAAGGAAAAAACAGGTCTTCGTGTAGCTAGTATAAATTCGCAATTGGACCAATCTGGATTTAGATGGTAAAACTATAGAAAACTGATGTGCCTTCATGCAAAACATGTTTTCTCCAATCAGTTTGGTTGATATTTGTCTTTTAATTGCGTAATAACAGAAAAGTGCGTGTTTTTTGATAATGACCCATATACATATACTGTATAAAAAAAGCATGAGAGAATGAATATATCACTCATATCAAAATATTTGTTTGTCTGTCTATTTATATTAAATAAAGGAAAGAAAAGTTTAAGTTATTCAAATGCAGGGGACACCAAGGGTCGATGCTAAAAGGACTTATTAGATAATTAAATATGTGAATCTATTACAATTCAAGACTTAGAGTAAGACACATGTATATGTACTATATAAATAAAAAACAAAAACATAAATATAAATGAGCAAGTCCTCCTCGTGTCCCAAGCACTCGAGAATAAGAAAGATGTCATATAGATTTGTCATTGAAGGATCTGATTTATTCTATTTGGAGAAAGATAAACAGTGTTTCAGTGGGTGATAATGTAACTCCAGCTTCAGTAGATGATAACAGAGTTCTTATTGATGATTACATGGCTTCAACGGTTAATAAAAGAGCTTCATTTAATGATGATCGACTAATGGATAAAGTTTCTGACTCTTCAGTAGGTGGAAATCAAGAAAGGAAAATTCATTGTTGTTATTTTGCTATGTCGAATGGTGATATTGATAATGATGATGTTATCGAAGCAAAGTCTCCTGTGCGCAAATCAAAACGAGATAAAAAAAAAAAAAAAAATTAAAAAATTAAAAGACAGTCATTCATTTATGACTACGATAAAATATAAGAAAATGAAAGTTAATCATGGTGGGAAGCTTGTCATGTACTTAACATATACATGTGTGTTTTTGATTGCTATTAAATTAAATAAACCAAATTAATTATAAGTATTTGCTTTTCATTTAGCCGAAAGACCTAAATACATGTGCAATATTATTTATTTTTAATAACATTTGGAATCTTACACCATTGCCTGCTAATTAATCAAATATTGGAGAAAAAATTAAACTTTGTCTAACAAAGAAACTAATAATTTTTTTATAATGTTCATTCCGAAACAAATTTCACTGTTGGTCGTGAAATAGATACCAGAGCAAATTTCACATAGGCGGAATAAATTTTCCTGTGAAAAATATATTCCAGGAATTAATTTTTCATTTTAAAAGTTCCGACAGAACAAATTTTCTGTGAAATAGGTTCCGGCGGAACAAATTTCACGTCGGAACAAATATATTGTTACAAAATAATGTTTTTATTTGCACAGATAAACAAGTGAGTTCTAGGTCTTTTGTGGTTGTCTTGTATGTCCGTCAATTGGCGGCTTCTGATTTTGGGGTACCAGACAACTCGGCCCGTGGACAACTCGGACCGAGACAAGTCGGCCCGTAAGCGAGGACAAGTCGGGACGTATGTTAAGACAACTCGGACCGTATGAATAGACTACTCGGACCACTATGTGGAGTTGGTGAAGAAGACATAGTACCAGGGGCGGATCCAGGATTTCAAGTTAGGGGGGGTGCACTTAGAAAAATTGCGCCGAGCGTAGGGAGGCGCGATAAATTTTGGGGTATTTCGTGTGAAAAATCACGATTTTATGCCAAAAAAACATATCCCTCCTCCCCCCTCCCCCCCCCCCCCCCCCGGATCCGCCCCTGAGTACATATGCTGACTAGGTGCTCCGCACTACACTGTATACGGAAGGATCAATGTACAAGATTCAAAGAATTGGTCGTCTCGTATATTGGAACTGACGCATGAACACAAACATTTAATTAAATGGAATCATTAGTAAAACTAATTCTGGATTGTACAACATTTGGATATCTGTTTGATTCTGATACAAAATTAAAGAAGATAAAGCTCCAGTCAACGGAATTATGCTACAAAATGCATGTGCACAGAGTCTGGAAAATGAAAGATTATGAATAGCAGATGCACAAGCTTATAATATGTTCGCATGTAAAAATATATAAATAATATAAATAGAAGTGAAGTGACACTAGTCTGCCTGTACTTAAATTACGAGATTAATGGGGAGTGGCAGCAGTTAGCCTACCGTGAAGATACCGTCACGTACAATAGTTGTTGTATATATTGAACTTGTACATAAGGATCCTTTTTAGATTTTACTGGCTGACTCAGTGACCCATTAACTGTATAAAATTGAATACAACTGCATTGGTTTTTTACCTTTTATCCGAAATTTTTAATTATTCAATATTGCGGGTGTAAATAAGGTGCATATAGTGCAACTCTAAAAAATTAATACAAGTTTATACTTGTTGGTTCAAACCTTGACGTCAATACAGAAGAAAGAAGAAGTTTCAATACATTTCACAATAAATTGGTAAAGTTAATAAAAATTCTTATGTGAATTTAAGAATTTTGAAAATTTTCCTGCTGGATACATAACTTTAATATAAAAAAATATGATGAAAATGTTTTTAAAAATAAGGACACACGCTGTATCTTTTATTCTTTATTTAGTCAGATAAGTAGATCTGGATAATTTACTACCAAAAAATGACTCTTTATTTCAATGTGGAAGAGAACCTATACTTTATTATCCCCAGACACTATACAGTGTACAAGGGGTCAAAACATCAAACAAATACATAGAAATCGACGACAGTAGTTAGACATTTACAACATAAATACATGTAAACTCAATACATTGAAATTGACAATAGCAATTAGAAATTTACAACAACATACAAACAGTGTAGCTTAACTCGAACAACATCACGTGCAGTTCGTGGCAAGAATGTAAACATTTATACAACACGTGGCAGTATATACAATTATGTACTTTGTAAAGTGTTGTTAAGTTTTTATTTATTTGTGTGGAATCACAGGTACATGTGGACAGGACCCTATGATGCCCCCCTTTTTTTTCTAGATGTTGTCCCCCCCCTTTTTTTTTTTTTTTTTTTTTTTTTAACATCGATTTTTTTTCATATAAACAACATTTTGCAACTTTCTATGTATCACTGTATGACATATATACAATAAATAAATACAATCAAACAGTAGTTTCTATCCATGCCGGGTTTCTGACATAATATAAAATGCCTAAACATATAAAATGTGCTAAAACATTGGAACCATTAATATAAAACTGAAAAGGATATTACCAATTACAAATATTTAATAATTTTTCTAATGAATCCACATATTTTACGATACAACGTTACATTACATAGTGATAGCATCCCTTTCAATTTATATAACGAAGGATTTCTCAAGTAATATTCGGGATAATTTTTTTTCGTAGTTCACTAATTTGTGGATATGAACAAATAAATATATAATGAAATTCATTTCCAATTTCTAGGTTACATAAATGACATTTCCTGTTTTGTTTCAGAATATTTGCCCATCTACCAGTTTCGATAGGAAGTTTCAAATTCGAGCATCTCAGTTTACACATATATATTCTATCAGATGGGTGTAACCTAATAAGATAAGATTCTAGCTTAAAATCGGTTTTGAAAATACCATAAAATTCACCTCGTGAAGAACTATTAATCTGTTGAAACCAATGCTGAATATACTGGTCTAACAACTTTTGTTTTAGAACAGACTTTAATACATTTCTATTCATATGTATCTGATCATTCCAAATGAAACTAAGTCCACACTCATCAAAGATTGATTTGACGTATGTAATCCATTTAAAATGTATGTGATTACTTTGATGAAATTTGAACATAAGTCTATACATGATACTGGAAAGTTTATTATTATTACATAACATTTTATTCCAAAATGTAGCCATTCTCAACTTAATAATAATTTCAACAGGAAAACGGCCAATTTCACCGTAGACCATGAAATTTGGTGTACTGGGGTCGATTTCACAAAAAGTCGTAAGTCTAAGATTAATCGTAAGTGTTATCGTAAGTGTGATTTCCAAGCTTTTGATTGGTTGAAATTCACACTTACGACTTTTTGTGAAATCGACCACAGCTTCTTAAGTTTAGAATTCTTTTACAATATTGCAGGTGCATTTTTTCTATGCCCTGTTTATTTTCAAATCCCCATACTTCACAAGAGTAAACTAAAATTGGAGTAATAAGTGAGTCAAATAGCTTTAATTGTAAGTTAATCGGGATGGCTAAGTTTCTTATTTTTCTGTATAAAGCATATTATGCTTTATTTAATATGCTTTATTTGCCTGATATAACAATTTCGTTCGAGCTGTACAAAAATTTCCATTATAATTAAACATAACCCTTAGGTATGAGTACGAATCTTGTAAATCTATAGCCTGATCATATATTTTAAAAACAACATTAGTTTTATATTTCTTTTTGCTAAACACTACAATTTTTGTCTTATTCGTATTTACAGTGAGTTTCCAAATGTTACAATACTCTTCAAAAGCTGATATTTCCTCTTGAAGGCTTTCTGCCGATTCAGATAAAATTACAGTGTCATCTGCATAAAGTATTATAAATATTTTTAAATAACATGCAATTGTGTTTTGACATTTTTTAGATATTTGTTCAAGATCACTGATATTATTTTCCAAGAAAAAGGTTTCCAAGTCGTTCAAAAACAATGAGAACAGAAATGGGGACGTATTTTCCCCTTGTTTCCCCCTACCTCACTATTAAAAAATACAGAGCATTCTTCTCCTTTTCGTATACATGTTTTGATATTTTGATACGTATATTTGATTTTTGTAGTTTTTGCCACAATCCTAATCGCCAAACTGTGTCGAATGCACTTTTGAAATCAACGAAAGAACAAAAACAGTTTTTTTCCAAAAGAAAAATACATCGCTATTAGAGAGTGTAAAACAAAAATATTGTCTACAGTTGAAAACCCACTTCTAAATCCAGCCTGTGCCCCCGAAATTAGCTCGACCTGATCTGCAAATTTATTTAATCTATTGTTTAGGACGGCAGTAAATGTTTTACTAAGACAAGAATTAAGTGTTATTCCTCTATAGGAAGCTGGGTCTAACTTAGAACCTTTATTTTTGTATATAGGGATCATAATACCTTCAGTCCAGCTCTCTGGTATAATACCTTTGTCTAAAATAACATTAAATAATAAAACATATATTGCTAACATTTCATCTAGTGTATATTTAATGTATTCGTTGAGTATATTATCACTGCCAGCAGACTTACCATTCTTTAATTTTTGTACAACTAACTTTATTTCATCTGCTGTTATGGAAGAATTTAAAATTTCCTCCATCTCTGAAGAAAGATTATCAATATTAATATCTATATCAATATTGTTATTATCATTATCAATATTTGTATTTAAATTTATAAAATAGTCACACAGTGTTTCTATGGATATATTAGGGAACGACCATTTAACTTGAAATATTCTGATTCCCAATGCTGCTGAAAAAAATATTCTGATTTTGGTGGAGGAAAAAAAAAATAATCTGATTCAGAGTTTTTGTAATATAACCTAATGTTGAATTCTTGAGAAAAAAAAAATATTCTAACTCTCGTGTTGTTCGAAAAAAAATTTATGAACGAAACAAAAAACCATAACCCCACCCCCTTCAAGTTAAATGATCGGTCTCTTAGATTGATCATCTTTTTTTATTTTTTGCAAACCTGTTCAAAATTTTCCAAAATTTGCGATGTAATATATACATTAAGTTTTTTACATATATTTAATCATTTAAACCCATAGTTATTTGGTTGACAGCTACACTGAGATACTCTAGATAAGGGAACACCCTGATTTCCCAAATTTTCATAATCTAACATATATGACAAAACATCGTTATCACTATCTAAATTAAATAAATCTAATAACGTTTCATCAGGTATAATTCAATCATTTAGAGTACCGGTCTTTGCGTTAAAATCACCAACAATTGCAGAATGCATATTTGAATCTTTCGATAATGCAATTAACTCCTTTTCAATTTCATCAAATGATTCTGAATTAGAATATTTCGAACCTTCTGCAGGTACATAAACACAACCAAGGATAATATCATTTTGTAAGTCAAATGCTACATTGGATATTTTTACCCACGGTACAAATTGACTTTCACTCTGAATAAAGGAGAGACAATTTTCCAATTTGCTTTTATAAATTATTACTATACCACCTGATTTTTTACAAATTGCAGAAGTTGGAATAGCTGGTATTAACCAAGACGTCTATGTCGGACAGGGAAAGTTGTTGACAATCGTAGTGATACCATGAATTACAGGAGTCACATGTACACTGTACTGAGTGGTACAATTATGTCTGCACTGACCGCAAGGCCAGAAAACGGACCTTTTTAAGTATGAAATTTTGCGTTTTGGCATTTTTGTGGTTATAAGGAAATTAGATATATTTAACAATGTAAGAGCGATTTTTGGAAGTTAATTCTTATTCCATAAATTAACATCTTTTTGTAATTCTATCTAGATTCAGGAACCAATCGTGAATTTGACCAATGAGATTAACAGGAAATAAAATGTTGTCCAATATACAGGGAATACCTGTCATTTCAGTAATTTATGGTCTCAGTTTGCAATTGTTATATGCAAAACTTGAGAAATCTTTAAAATGTCAAAAAGTATGGTATGACTTCTTTTGAATATTTGTGTTTCCTGTTTGTACATATAATTGAGCAATAGTGGCTACTTGTCAACAAATATACCCCATTAGTTGGTGTGAATTAAATTGGTAATAAAACATTCATGAGTTAATTATAATGACAATAACTAATGTTTCAACTTATGATTTGTTCGATGGAACTTTCCAACAAAAAATCCTAGTTGTGGATAAAATGATTTTCAAAACAAAAATAAAATTAGAAAATTAATGAACCGAATTTTAAATAAATAATTAAAAATATCTTAAAAATATCTTAATACTTCAGCAACTAAAAATAATTTGACAAGCATGTATTTAAAAGAAATTATGTAGCCGCGAAAATACAATGTATAAAAAATTAAACTTTGAATTAATGGACAACAAAACCCAATTTTGACAAAATCCTGTTAACAGTTTATTTTTTTTAATTTTTTTTATTTATCAAAGACAACTTGATATTACATATTGTTATCTTTAAGATATATATATTTTTTAATTTATGTTTTTTTTAATGACACCCATTTGCAACTTTTCCAACAACCATGAAGCTTATACAAACAAAAATAATACATAATGCTTATATGAAATTTCATAATTTATAAGCTGTAAATAATTTGTTCTTAAATTATTTAATTTTAATTGTTTATATTAATTTTATTCCTGTAAATGATACGTAATAGACCATGTTATGAGAACAAAATCACGTCACATTTTTGGTCACAAGTAATATTATCATTTCATAAATAATTCATTTTCACTAAAAGATAATAATTGTCTTTTAAATAAATAAATAATTATACACATATAAATATTGAACAATATTATAAAACAATAATACGGTCCGAGTTGTCTTAACATACGGGCCGACTAGTTCTCGCTTACGGGCCGACTTGTCCTCGCTTATGGTCCGAGTTGTCTCGGTTCGAGTTGTCCGCGGGCCGAGTTGTCTGGCATCCCTGATTTTGTGCCAAACACTCAACTTAACAAATCTCCCATACAGAGTTGTCGGTCCTTGCAGACTCGACAACTCTGTATGGGTGCAACTTCACTCGTCGCAACTTCGGCTGATTTCGTACCTTCATACCTCGTCCGTATTACGATAGCTCCCCAATCGGCAAACCCCGGGTGAGTCCGCTTCTCTCCCTCAATACCTCGGCTGTAATACGGTATTTGATATGCGTCTACGCGTCACATTTCTTCGCCGGAAGATCGTTTCACTTCAATCAAACATTGCGCAAAGCGAATAAGTTCTAAAATGGCGACAATAGATGAGTTTGTTTTGAAAAATATTGGTCTTTGATGAAGGTACGGAATCAGCCGACATTGCGACGAATGAAAATATATTATTATTGGACGAATATTCGAAAGTGAAATTATTTTAATACCCCCTTCATTGAAGATTTCCGAAAGTAGTTTCAATGGGAGCTATCGTAATACGGACGAGGTATGATGAAGGTACGGAATCAGCCGAAGTTGCGACGAGTGGATTTTTTTTAAACTTTCTTTTTATAAGGAGCAGGCCAAAACTTTTCCTAATTAATACTCTGCTTGTACAATAAATGGCTTGGGTTTTGAGTTCTTTTATTCTGTGATTACAATTATACTATAACTAATTGACGAGTTCCATTATCAAAAATATGTCACGAATGACCAAATAACGAAGTAGCTCACGAATGCGCGCAGCGGTTTATGAAAAGCATAAACTGACCCAAAGGTGATGCAAGTATAACCTGTTCAACAATTTCAAATATTCCTTATAATTTAATTTTTACAACAAAATTTAATGATTCCTCGATTTTAATTACGATTATTTCATGTGACTATTTGAATTTGTTGTTGGCGGATGAACACGTTGGTGACGCCACAATACCAACCCAGGTTATAATTGAGTATAACCAAAATTTTCTCCAGGCGGATTAGCCAATCAGATTGAATATAATAATATTAATTAATCGCAATCATATTGCCAATATAATATAAATGAAGAACAATAGATTATAATTAAGCGTTTAATGATCTTGAAGATTTTGTTGGACAAGGCTTTCTTTTTAATTTTTTTTATGTTAAAAGAATGTGGAAAACATCAAAGAAAACTATTAATGACTTTAACTTAATAACTTAACTATTTTATATTGGGGCCGAAACGACTGTGTTATTTGGGGTCGGACTGACACGGGGCCGGATCGATTAGGGCCGGACGGGTATTGGGGCTGCATCGACCTGCTTCTTTGCTAAAACATAATGTCTGTCAGGCGATAAATACTACATAGCCTATCATTTTACTAATTGACTGATCATTACTCCGAATACCAGAGGTTACCAAACCATTAGCATGCAGATAACAGTAGTGGCACTGACCACAAGTGAAAAATGTGAACGCGACAATGTGTATCCTGGTGGGAAAGGATTTTATTACCAAAGTGCTTGTTAATATTCTTGTGTGTTTGGTATATCACACACGACCATAGCATTCTTGTTTCCCATACAACCTGCAAGGCGATCTTTATCCCGAGGTTGCTGTCGTAATTGGATCCAAAAAGGTAAGTACATGCAGGTTTGGATTAAGACGTTTCTAACTTGCATATGTAATTGAAATACCGTCAAATACACCACATTTTTATGCTTGTCTCAGACCAGGATCTGGATTTCCAACGTCATACTAAATATGTCGTGGTCTTTTATGTGTTCAGTTAAGATGAGAAGTGACTGTTCGTTTTGTTGATATTGACAAATTGGTGGAATTGGTGATCATCGCTATATAAACTTTCTTTTCATAATCGTGTCTTTCCGTCAGCAGCAGGGCCCGGGTAGTTGGATTACCTAACAACTCATACAAGCCTATCACCAATACGGCGTGGGTTCGTACCCGGCTTTGTAAATTTACAAAAAAGGATGTACTCGACTCGCATCCGCAAGTGATAAAGTTTACCAGTTGCTTGCCTATGGTCGGTGGTTCTCTCCGGGTACTCCGGCTTCTTCCACCACTAAAACGGGTCGTCCTGATATAGCTGAAAGTGGCGTTAAACACCAAAAATAAATCAATAAAATCCGTCAGCAGCACATTATTTTACCCCCGGTTTTAGTGGGGTTCGTATTGATCAATCTTTTGTTTTCTGTGGTGTTTTTTCGACTATTGTTTGACTTTCTTTTGGCTGTTGTATTGATTGTCCCTCGATTTACGGCTACTGATTACCCCTTTGTTATCTTAGATTTACGGCTTCTAATTACCCCTTTGCTATCTTCAAATTTTCTTATACACCATTAAGGTGTTAATAACCAAGCTGGGTTACCAAAAACCTGACAATTTTTATTCCCTGGATAGAGTAAATTGTTATACTAAATTAGTATATTAATTCGAAATATCGGTTGCCAAGATTAAATTTGACAACACACTGCCTATGACACTCATGGAAGAGAATATGCATCATTATATACAACAAAGTAAAACATATTTCTTTATTAATATAAGTTGTAAAATGTAATGGTCTTGGTTCGTAAATTGTACTTTATTTAGTTGCAACATAATCACAAAATAGAGAAAACCGAAGGGGCAATCAAGAATGGACAATCCAGAGACACTGGCAACATTGGGTACACAAGACACATGACGAAGACAAACACAACGACAAAAAAGGCAGAACACAACACAGAAAAAATGAGCAACATGAACCTCACCAAAACCCAGGGGATGAAGAAGATGTCTGCTCGCGAAGGTAAGTGGTTCATGTCTGTAATAGGGAACCACTGTCACACATGGACCTCACCAAAACCCAGGGGATGAAGAAGACATGTGCTTGCGAAGGTAAGTGGTTCATGTCTGTTATAGGAAACCACTGTCACACATGGACCTCACCAAAACCCAAGGGATGAAGAAGACGTCTGCTCGCGAAGGTAAGTGGTTCATGTCTGTTATAGGAAACCACTGTCACACATGGACCTTACCAAAACCTAGGGGATGAAGAAGACATGTGCTCGCGAAGGTAAGTGGTTCATGTCTGTTATAGGAAACCACTGTCACACATGGACCTCACCAAAACCCAGGGGATGAAGAAGACATGTGCTCGCGAAGGTAAGTGGTTCATGTCTGTTATAGGAAACCACTGTCACACATGGACCTCACCAAAACCCAGGGGATGAAGAAGACATCTTTTCGCGAAGGTAAGTGGTTCATGTCTGTTATAGGAAACCACTGTCACACATGGACCTCACCAAAACCCAGGGGATGAAGAAGACATGTGCTCGCGAAGGTAAGTGGTTCATGTCTGTTATAGGAAACCACTGTCACACCAACCATGTGACATTTGTACTCATAAGTCAATAAATGTTGCATGGATACCGCTATACGCAAGCAAACACATGTAGCAAATAAGACATCAGCGCTCCTACAAACAACTGGTGGTAATGGCGAACTGAATATCGTTTTAAGCAGAAATCACAACACGGATCTAAGAACGTAAAGACATACTAGTAGGGCAAAATGAACAACACGAACCTCACTACTTAAAACCGGGGCGAACTCATACAACACGAGCAGTGCTGGATTTAGATAAAGAGAGGCACTAGGCTATTCCACTTATGAGACCCCTCCCAATTCCCCACCTTCACAAATGGAAGAAGATGGAAGTGAGTTCAATAAAGACGAAGATGATGAGGGGTGCTTATTCTGAAATGTATAGGGTTGTTTAGAAAGTAAACTGAGCATTGGCCGGAGGCCCCTTAAATTGTGAGGCCCTAGACTTCAGCCTATCGAGCCTATAGGTAAATCCGGCACTGAACACGAGTCACAAGACACGGAACAAAGACAAACAAAACAAAAACACGAGACAGAAAACTAATGGATGACCACCACACGTATCCCAACAAAAAAACCGGGTTGGGGGACGGGAGGGTAAACTCAGGTGCTCCCGAAGGGTAAGTAGCTTCTTATATAACACCCACCGTGTTACTCATATATATAGTCATGTCCTGTCGGTGATAGAAGAAAGAACATCGGATATTGTGACATGTTATATTTCTTGAATTTCTACGAGTAATGAGGAGAGAATGTTACTGTTCAAAGAGAGGTAACTGAAATATAAAATCACGACATTACAATAGTTAGTCAATTATTGATAAGGTTTAGAAGTACAATGTGTGCAAAGGATAGAAACCCATAAAGTGTGAATTGTCCTGGTCAGTGACATTCATTCTCTAAATCCTGGTCAATTTATTTATTTTACCAACACAATTCGCTGGTCTTATCAGATATATATTTTTATGTCGAAATACTCAAAACAATACTTTAAAATCGCACTTACAACAACAACATGTGTATTAAACAAAAGATTTAAGACCAGGATAAGTTTACAGAATCGAAATTCAAAATCTGGACCTCGATTTAAGAAATAACTGTATTGTATTTGAAAACAGTTGCCGTCGTCAATTGGGGATTTGACGGTCGAAAATACAGTTTTACATGGTGGTGCGTAGCAGAGTCGGTAAAACGGATATTTAAGACAGTCAAATCCCAAATTGCTGCCGCCAACTAAAACACATATTATTTTGTATTCAATATTCAATGCTTACAAATTAATGACCTATTATTTTGGTCTCCCACGTAGACAAATAATTTCTTGAGATATTTATGACCAACTGATGTTTAATCTGCTAGAAGAATCAGCCATGACTGCGTTCTCTAAAGAGTAATGGTCTTGAACCAACAGATTCTACCTTCCTAGCTAATAGTTGACTACGAACGTTCTGTACTGTCCATGTTGATGTTGTCATTCACTTTTGTGATAGTGTGTAAGGTCTGTTTGAATGGAAGCGAATCTGTGCGGGGATGTCATTTAACTGAATATCATGTTTGGTGATTAAGTTGATCGCATCTCATCTATCCCAACGAACTTGACATGAAGGATGTCACATGTACCACTGGGTCTGCTACATACCTTTTCACACAGAGAGTTATTGACAGTTAGAGTCTGTTGAAAACAAAACTTCGTCATCACGACTTTATTAAACGTCACGAAATATCCGTGTCAAATATATTTTTCATTTGTTGGAGTCCTTCATTCCTTGTGTCTCTAGTGGTGAAGGAACTGCTTACCTCTCCGGAGCACGTGAGTTCAACCCGGGTTTTAGTTGGGCTTAATCTATAGTTTTCTGTGTAGTGCTGGTACTTTGTGAACCATTATTTTATTTCGGTTCTCTTTTCATTTGGCCGTTGGATTGTCTGTCCTTCGGCTTCTGCGTTGCCCATTTGGTATCTCCAACATTACTTGAGCACGTGCCACGAACATGCACACTACAGACCGGTCTCGCTTACTTGCATCCTTTGCAAGTTGATGGAACACAGTACAGAAAACAAAAACAAAAACATTGTCCGAATTCCACCATGGATTCCGAAGTATAAGATAATTCGATAGAGGACTGATTAAACTTATACAAGGCTTGCTATCAGCAATGGACAGTAATATGCAAACAAATGATAGTTTTAGATTTAGCAAAAGCCTTTGACAGAGTTACCAACACACATCTCCTACAAATATCAGACACCATGGAATAAACAGGTGAAAACCACAAATTGATTTCATTTCAGCCTTTCTAGAAAACAGAGTATCGGCAGTATAGTGCTAGAAAACAAGTACATGTACATATATTTAAATAGTCAGGGTAAAATAAATATGACGTATCTAGAGGAATTATACCTGACAGCTCCTTTTTCATATCGTTATAAACGATATCACATTAAACACGCAACCAACAACCCGTCCCTTTTCTGTCATCCAATTAAGCACGATCAAAAAACTCTACTAACCGATATGACCCAATAAACATGAACAGAAATGGAATGGTAATTTTGTCAGCGAATATAAGGTGATGTGCCTTTAGTACGTTCCATAAACTCAGCTTCAGAACCACATTGCATGCATAGGAAACAACCAGAAGTTATCCATGGCACCAAGTATATGGGAATCATCAATGATATCACAGTTTCTAATGCAAATCAAGCACATGGCATGCTCAATAGAAACACAAAGAAAGCATCGCATTCTACCAAGATATTTCGATTCGTAATTAACTATTATGTATGACTCTTCAAACAGATTTGACCTGGTTTCAGATATAAAAAGGCTCAATAGGAGCTGTTAGCACATTAGTTCGACAAAGAGTGGAATAAAACACTGACAGCTATATGGGTCACTTGTACAAAGGAAAATATAAACAAAATAACGCATTCAAAGAATAGCAACAAGCTACGTATTCAGTGATTACAGAAAAATGAATTCAATATGAAAAGGATGATAAAGAAGATAAACTGGAAACGTTTACATGAGAGAAGGCTTATCATGAGGCTCTGTGTGTTTTACTAGATTGTAAACTTGACTCCTAGTAATACGAACTGGATGTACTACTTGTGTCTACTAACAAAATCACACAAAACTCTAGACATTGTAATTCCGTGATATACATTGTTTTTAGTCCATGACATGAGTACTACAAGTTTTTATTAGCCAGAAGACTGACTGATACTCTCAAATAAATTACAGAATCTGACAGTGAACACAACAGTGGAAGCCTTCAAGACACAGATACGAGTGTAAATGATGAAATGATTTTTTATGTTTTTGTTTTTGTTTTTTTTTATGAAAGGCACCATTTATACAGTATGAAGTTATTCGTTGTTTTTTTTTAGCCATATTAATTACTATATCAAAGGAGATGAAGACTTCCACAATTAGCGTTTCCAATCATTTTTGTTTAGTTCGGGAGCTTTATTTGTACATGTAATAGATCAATGATTTTATTTCAGAATGATTCCCAAAATTCGACTTCGTAATATAGAGGCGGATTTAGAGGGGGCGTGCGGGGCGTGCGCCCCCCCTCCCCCCTCCCTAAAAGTCGCAAAGCATATGTTATACAACGTTAATTAAGCAGTTCAACAAACAACTTTTTCATGAATGGTTATCTCGTGACCTGTAGTAAAATATTCCTACACATTGTAAATATACGTTGGGTGTGTTCGTTGATTCATATATGGATTCGCCGACAATTTCCGCTTTGTTTGTCTAAAAACAAGAACGGTCGAATCATATGTTTTCAATGAATGAATAAAACGACGAAAAGAAAAGCTCCATCCGGACGGGCAGTATTAGCTAGAACCACCCGAAAGGACAAGCACCGAAAGTACAGACCAATTAGTGAAATGAGGAATGCGTTAAAACTAAACCAATAGTTCTTTGAAGGGTTAAAATATCGTGATCGATCAGTCATGAGTTGAACCATTCGCATCACGGTTGTTCAAAAAAAGTTTTACTTTGGGTTCTTATAATCTGACAAAAATATACTGTTAACAATTATCCGACAAAATTAAGACTCAAAATCAAGTTTTTTTGGTCTGATAAAAATGGTGTGGTTGGTTCAAAATTGTCGGCGTTCAAATAAATGTCTGTAATTCCTAAAATCCCCAGATTCAGGAGGGCTTTGCCCCCCCCCCCCCCCTGGACCCCCTACCAGGGTTCTGCCCTGGACCAGCTGGGGACCTTAAGCGGCCCCCAGACCCCTCGCCTACTCACGCCCCCCTAACCACAAATCCTGGATCAGCCCCTGGTACTATATATATCCCTTTATCCTTTAATTCTATGTTCATTAGGTGATCAATTGTTGCATCTGCGAAGATGTTTCTAAATTCTCGTAGCAGGTCACATCCCCACATTCACGGCTGGTAATCGGCACAAGCAGAACAGTCGGTTCTGCGAAGAAATTCGTGAGAATAACTTCCGGTTTTGGTGGAGGAGAGTTCCCGAGTGTAACTCTCGCAATATCAATCGTCCCGCGAAAAACATGACGAAAATTGTGACACTCTTACATTTCTAAGTTGTTCTTGACAAAGATGCAAGTTAAATTTTCAATATTTTTTTCATCATGGGAGTCAGAAATAAATTGAAGTCTAGATAAATCTACAAACTGTCAATTTTCTCGTTTTCCTGATTGAGGAGATCGGTTCTGATAGAGCACATTGCGAATTCATGAGGAGATTTACTAGTTTTGTTAATTGTTTTCTGCAAAATTGATAAATTGACACTTTTAAACAAAAAACTGATAATACTCTAATCAAAATAAACTATTCTCTGTCCACTTTCAGGAGATACTAGGATTCAAGGGAAAGAGGAAAGGGGAACTGACATTGACTCTTTACAAAAAACCATTTCGATATAGATTGCCTGTATCACCGCCAAGGAAACGAACAAAAACAAGTAGCAGTACACCAAATTTAAAATCCCCATCAATCAGGACACCAAGTTTATTAAAAAAATCTCTTTCAATTTCAAAATATTTATATTCTTTCAAACGGGTTTCCACACCTATTCTACGGAACCTTTTACTAAAGATAACGGAAGCTTCACCGCAGATCTACAAAATGTTTCCTTTATGAGTCTTGATGAAAGTATAGGCAAGATAGAAGTTGACCCAAAGGAAGAAGCTTCAGTAGTTGAAGTTTTTCAAGATGTTCTTGACAAACTTTCCGATGTTGGGAAAAAGAACCAGCTATTGAAATTCTTTAAATTAGTACAAGATGGAAAATTCCCTTTGAATAACATTGCATTTGAGTTGTTTTTGGACATTGTAGAATGGTTTGACAAAGGTGAATCACGTCAAATGAGATATTCGCCATCAACTCTCCAATTTTTTTGGTTAGGGAGAAAGTTATTTGGTGGTCGCTTCATTCAGTTTATGTCTGGCCCAAAAAATGAAAGTGACATTTTAACAGGATCTTCAACGCCGAATAGGTGTGGAAACCCGTTTGAAAAGATATAAATATTTTGAAATTGAAAGAGATTTTTTAATAAACTTGGTGCCCTGATTGATGGGGATTTTAAATATGGTGTACTGCTACTTGTTTTTGTTCGTTTCCTTGGCGGTGATACAGGCAATCTATATCGAAATGGTTTTTTGTAAAGAGTCAATGTCAGTCCTCCTTTCCTCTTTCCCTTGAATCCTGGCATCTCCTGAAAGTGGACAGAGTATTTATCAGTTTTATGTTTAAAAGTGTCAATTTATCAATTTTGCAGTAAACAATTAACAAAACTAGCAAATCTCCTCATGCATTCGCAATCCGATCTCCTCAAGCAGGAAAACGAGAAAATTGACAGTTTGTAGATTTATTTAGACTTCAATTTACTTTTGACGAATCGGAATTTATCCCCGATTACATTTAGACTCCCATAATGAAAAAATATTGAAAATTTAACTTGCATCTTTGTCAAGAACAACTTAGAAATGTAAGAGTGTCACAATTTTCGTCATGTTTTTGGTGAGACGATTGATTTTGCGAGAGTTACACTTCATATACAACAATAAACTATACATGTTTCTAATCGTGAAAGCATTCGTCACAGCATAGCATTCTCTGATTTTGCAATATTCGAGCAGTAAAAAAGCAAATTTCAATTTTTGACATGTACATAACCTTGCGAAGCGTCTTCGGGAACTCCCCTCCACCAAAACCGGAAGTTATCCTCACGAATTTCTTTGCAGAACCAACTGTTCTGCTTGTGCCGATTACCAGCGTGCATTGTTCGTTTAGTTAATATTGGTGGAATTGTTGATCTTCACTGTTTAAACTCTAGTGACGTGAACTGTTCTTTGATATTACACTACCATATTTAATCTCTTGATTTCAACAAAATTAACAAATGTTAAATAAAAATAGACATTTACGAATTTTAAAAGTATCCGTGATGTAATCCCTTTTGGGATTCGAAGCCAGAGTTGTTTTCTGATATTGCCTGCCTCTTGAACTATGCATGGTTGATAAGGGATTCGGAGGCAGGCAATATCAGAAAACAACTCTGGCTTCGAATCCCAAAAGGGATTATCCGTGATGCACAGCGCCACAGGCGGCAATATGAGAGTAACACTGTCAGGGTCAATTTGTTCATGACCTTTTCTTGAGTTACTTAATTTTAGCTTATGCAGTTGTTATACATGAACCTATATTTTATTTGTCAAATACTATCATCTGGTATCTTTTTTACATTCCAAACTAAATTTACCTGCAAGTCTTCAGAAAGTTTATTGATTGTACTGCAATCTTTTATTATTATTTTTTTTTTATCCATGATCACGTGATACAAACATATGACGTTTTGGAATGTCTTTGGGATATGGCGGTCTAAAAATATCACAGGTAATAAAGCTAATCAAACTATTTAATGTGATCTATATAACACAAAAATAACAGTATATACAGCAACTCTCACATATTATTTGTTATTCTATAGCCCACCAAAACAATCAGCATTTTTTGTCCAAATATTGAAAAAATCAGAAACCGGAAGTGTGACCGAGATCGAGATGGACACAAAAGTTTTAAAATATTGATATTTATGTATGATAAAATTGACCAAAATATGAATGGGATAAACATCTAAAGTAATCTGTATTTATGAATATTATTGGGTAAATTAATCCCGACACAGTCACTTGTTTCTATCAGTGACCGGGTCACAGGTCCTTGTTCACACACAGGTCAGGCACATGTATGACATGTTCAATAGACCAGCACAGAGCTTTGTTCACTATCCACTTATATAACTATTTCATGCATAAACACAAACAAGGGCGGACATCCTTTTTTACTACCGATCACTTCAAATCATATTTGTGTTGTTACATCATTATGATGTGTCAAAAACCCATGTATCAGGGTTACTTCGATGAGTCCAGAGACATTTCTGAAAATTTTGGTGAGTCCCACCATTGTGAAAATCTAAAATTTAAAAACTTTGGTGAGTCCAGGACTCAGCTAGGCGAGTTGCAAGGATCTCTGATGTATTCTCTTTTCCGGGCATCCGGGTATTTCGGTCAACAAATTATCTCTCTTGTCATTGAGGCGGTGAAACATTCGCCATTTTAAATTTGATTTTCACCGCCTAAAGATGGCCGACTCGTTGTTGTTAGAGGAAGTGACGTCACCCCGGAAAAGAGAATTGTTCAACTCGTATGGCATTAATCTTTTTCGATGACTGATTTTTGTCAGGATCTCTCAAAAGTGACAAAAGTCTGCAAATACATTGACAAGTAAGTATTAGCCTCTAGCTTAGTGTAGGTAGCAGCACTACCTCCAAAATAGAAAAAGTCTGCAAATACATTGACAAGAAAATATTAGCCTCTAGCTTAGTGTAGGTAGCAGCACTACCTCCAAAATAGAAAAAGTCTGCAAATACATTGACAAGAAAATATTAGCCTCTAGCTTAGTGTAGGTAGCAGCACTACCTCCAAAATAGAAAAAGTCTGCAAATACATTGACAAGAAAATATTAGCCTCTAGCTTAGTGTAGGTAGCAGCACTACCTCCAAAATAGAAAAAGTCTGCAAATACATTGACAAGAAAATATTAGCCTCTAGCTTAGTGTAGGTAGCAGCACTACCTCCAAAATAGAAAAAGTCTGCAAATACATTGACAAGAAAATATTAGCCTCTAGCTTAGTGTAGGTAGCAGCACTACCTCCAAAATAGAAAAAGTCTGCAAATACATTGACAAGAAAATATTAGCCTCTAGCTTAGTGTAGGTAGCAGCACTACCTCCAAAATAGAAAAAGTCTGCAAATACATTGACAAGAAAATATTAGCCTCTAGCTTAGTGTAGGTAGCAGCACTACCTCCAAAATAGATCTAAATGATGAAATTTACAGTTTCAATAATTAATATTATCAAGATATACATACATATTAGTGGTGCTGTTACTTTCAGTTTCTGGTCAATGTAGTAGCTGATATTAGCGATATCCTGATATAAAATGATTGCTACGATTAAAAAAACAAAAAAATAGGTTGACTTTTTATTTTCAAAAGATCTGTTTGGTGTTTATTTATGTTTTTACTATATTCCCTATTATGATATTTAGATCGAGAAAAAAAATGAAACCAAATTGTACACACTACATTTTCTATACATGTATGTTTTAAAAATATGGTGGTTACTAAGTCACGAATGAGGAAAGAAGGACAGGATTATGACAAACAGTACATATCCATGGTCATTTGTAACACAGATATTTTGTGATGGTTAATATAACTAAGTCATGATGATGACTGTAAAACTCTCAAAGTGATGGCTTCAACTTCAACACTGGAAACCCTTAGTTTAGTAGCTGCCTTGTTAACATCAATATCTATTGAGGAACACAAGCTCTAGAATATCACATCAAATGAGAGAGATGTACATATTATGTAGGTGCTGCTGGAATATACTGTACATGTAAATGAAAAGTTCAGTTGATGATATATTTTTGTCAATTTTAAAATTATTCTAAATTGTTATACAACTAGTTGTATTAAACACAACTAAAAATACAGTGTATACTTGTTTTATGACACATTCAGGGGTTAAAAAATCCACTAGCCCGACGCCCGGGGCTAGTAATTTCCACATTTGGGCTAGCTGAAATAATCAGCTGTATGCCCGACGGGCTAGTAAAAAATATATCAGATATTGACAAACTTGTCAATATTCGCGTATCTACTAATATTCATATATATGTTATATGTTGTTTAATCAGCAGCAATGTTTTATTTATTCAACCGCTAGCTTTTTGTCGAAATTGAGAGCAAAGAAGGTAGAAAAACTGTGTTACTCGTCATAAGTTACATAACACAGCTTCAACAAATGACAGCTTACCGGAAATTTCGAAATTGAAATACCGGAATCGGATTCCGGAACCGGGAACGACTTATTTCCGGTTTTGCTGATAGTAAAAAAAATAAATAATAATAATACCGACCGACCCTAGATTTTTTTGACATGTGACCGTAAACACACCTATTTTTTTATTTTGGCCTTACAGTGACCTGTACTGTGGAAAATAAGTGAAAATAAAACGCATTTACCAGATCTGAAAAGAAAGATAGTTAAACTAATATACATTGTACATGTTGTACAATGGTTCAAGTCTGCAAGTCGGTTTCATGAAATCACGGTATTGACCAGGACTAGTGGTTCATAGATTCGAGCTAGTAATATTTGGGAGTATGCTAGCCCTGGGCTAGTGAGGTGGTCCAAGATTTTTTAACCCCTGCGTGACATATATAACTTTATCTGACAGGACATTTGTAAATCATCAGAGATGTTGAATTTTGTATTAAAAAAATGGAGAGAAAAGTACAAATTTCTATATTTCACTATTCTGCATTTATTGTTATTTTCCATCTAAACATGCAAATGTAGTTTTTTGTGAAATGGAAGTTTTGATGAGTTTTGTACATTTTCCTACTTGTTGCATATTTTATATGACTGCGTAAAAATTCTGTTATGCAGATATATATTGTAAAAACAGAGGTCCCCAGGGCCCAGGTCTTAACTCATTAACCAACAGAAGGGGGGGGGGGGGGTTCAGACAGGCTGCAATGGGGAATATAATTGAGGGAGAGAGAAAAAAAAATTGCATTTTCGTATCTTAAGAATCAGTAATACCACTGAGAATGTAAGCTATAAATGGCAAGAAACGTGTTTTTGATAATGATATTTAAATAGATTCAAATTTGTATAAATGAAGAAAAATTGTTTTTCTTTAAGGACCAGATACATGGAAGTGCAATAATGTAGGGATAATGTAGGAATATTGTCCCAAGCGTGATACTATATTGCACGAGCTTGTCAATACAATTAATATTCTGTGAGAGACAATATTCGTGCAGTGATTTTCTTTATTCTATATCAGAACTTTAATATGATAAGAGGATAATTTTAACCTGTCAATGATGTCATGACTTGATGCAATTTTACTGACTTGCCTTTTATTATATTCTAAATGAAATATTCTGAATATTTTTGAGTGCTATACATTAATAAAAGTTCTTGTGATAGAATATAACTGTAGATCTACATTGTAAATAAATGTATAGAAACTGACAATTACTGAGCATGATGGTGAACACGCTGTAAAACACTGATCCTTGTAGTAACATGCTAATGAAATTGTCATTGTAAATTATGAAAGTGTATGGTCGCAATATAATCCAATCTGTTGTCCAGAATGAAATTGATCTAGTTATCTGTGCACATGGATAATACATGTAGTGAATGTCCTTTTTCATGTTTAACATGCTTAATTGTGACCATAGATTATACAGTAATGATAATATTGATAGTATTATTCATATATCCTTTCCTACATGTTCTATTGAACACGACTTACTGGTGTATATATATGAGCAATAGAAAGGGGGTCCACACAAGTTTACTAGTCTTACAAAATATTAAAAAAAATCATGAGTTGTTAACATAGATTTCTACCAATCGTGACATTGAAAATGAAATTAAATTAATTATTTATATCACAATTTACTGATTATTATAAGGCAGCAATCTATTTAAGCCCCCTTTTCAGACCCCCTCATGTCTCATCTATTATTAATGTAAGGATTAATCTGTGGTCACAAAAATATGAGATTTAAATACCTCAGAGTTGTAAAGCTTGTGAACAGTCTTTAATTAATTGCAATATCAATAAATTCAATTAACATTTATCAATGAAGTACAGGTTATCATCCAGTTTATCAAATTATGTGATTATCCATGCTTTAAACCTGTATGTAAACATATTAGTAGAATTGAATGACCTTGAACTTGCAATTGTAAATAAATACATGTTTACAAATGTACATGCACTTTACACTTGCAAGATGATTTGATATTTAACTACATGTACACATGTGGCATAACAGAGGTCCTTGCTACATGCCTAGCTGAGTCCTGGACTTGCCATTTTCAGTTGGTACTCACCAAAGTTTTCTAATTTTAGATTCTTACAATGATGGGACTCGCCTAAATTTTCAGAAATGTCTTCTGCACTCTTTAAATTAAATTACTACAAGAATCCCTGGCATATGAATCAAAGGTTCATAATATTCCATATGCGCATATACCGGTACCTGTACCTGTACAATGTAGATTTGTTCATCCACTTGCTAGACATTTTATCATTCCTTACAAATACACCTTTTGGAAGTTTGATATTAGACATTGGCCTGGGTATATTGTCAATTGTTTAATATCAAGTGAGCAGTGTTTCATCTATATTTGTATCTTTGTAATGAGAACAAGATCACAATAAATCATGCACTAAACATAGATAAAAAAAAAACCAAAACCCCCCCTCCCCAAAACCCCAGTGTTTGAGTGTACATTTTTATAGACAGTTGTTTTGATTACTACATAAGGTAAAGGGCAGATTAGAGATCATGTTGTACTGTTTTAATTATGTGCCGAATCAAAATAAAGTTTTCTTATCTTAAAGCGGAGAAACTAGCTCATATTTGTAGACTTAAAAATAGATTTCCACCCTCCTCTGCATCATCTTCTCTATGTTTTAGGAGTTTGCTGGGAGTCAAAGGAGTTGTACAAACTGAAACTTGTTGTTGCTCTTGACATTTTCAGCCATCACTGTTTCACTTCTCTATAATTAATTGTGAATATTGCTTCAGAGATATATTTATTATGTCCTAGTAATAACTCTAGTTTGTAACCGCATCAGTGGCGTAATGGTTAGGTTGCTCGCCTCAAGTGCGGTAGATCATGGGTTTGAGCCCTGGTTGGGTCAAGCCAAAAACTATTAAATTGGTATACATATTTGTTGCTTCTCCGCCAGACATGGAGTAATCGTAATCAGTTGTAATCATTTACATTTTTTCATGTAATCGGGTGTAATCTGTAATTGATCATAGATTATAAAATAGGTATTTGTTGCTTCTCCGCTAAGCACAGAGCATTAAGGAGAAAGAGCAGTCTGTTTGGCTCGCAATCAGAATAAGGTGTCCGAGTGGAGCGACATGTCTATCCGCGGACTGTTATTTCAGTGAGCTAGCACTATAAAAATCCAACTCGGCGTGTTGGTCTTGAACAAAGTGGACCTCATCATCATCTCATTGAAAATTATCTTGTTCTTGCCATGATATAGCTGAAAAATTGCTGAATTGGAGTTAAACAACAATCACTCACTCCTTTACTCACTAATTTGTGGAATATCTTCTGTTAATTATATGCTGTTTTAATGACATAAAATTTTACTGCATGAAATTGATTAAATTCAGTTTTTATTTCCATTTGAAATTTGTAATTACAGTTAATTACCATGCATTCTACTTTAATTTGGTTAAGAGTATCTGGTTGAAATCACAAGTTTCCAGTATTTTAAAATAGCAAAATATCTTCCTCTTTATCTGTTTTATTTATTGCCCTTTAAAGAAGAAAGGGGGATTTCATAATTTTATTTTTATTTGGTAGCCACCTGTGTGTACTGCAACAGTCTTTGCCTTAATTTTTTTTCACCTACTTGCCTGAAAGCCAAATTTAGAAAAAAAAAAATATATTTATTCAACCAAATTCTTTCATAATTTTCACTTGTCCGATTCCAGTTTTACTTGTCCCGGCTTCAGGCAAGTGTTAGCTCGAAAACTGCTGCAATACAATTGTGATCTGAAAGGTGCATTATGCTGTCAGTGGGGTTGACTCTGTGGTGATGTCTGCTGACAGTTCCTTTAATTTCAGGAGGATGTTGTTGGTTTTTGTGAATTGAATCTTTTGAAATTTTAACACAATGATGCTTAGCAACAAATAAAGGTTAGGATTGAATGGATGTTCTTACTCCTATAGTTTTAGAAAAAAAAAGGCACAAAGGGGCAAAATAGGAGGTTTCTGTTTATATGTGTATGCAATGTACTATAGTATGGGTATAATGAATTCGTTGTTCATCTGTTTTTGATCCTCTCTCAGAAAAATGCATTGATGTTGTAATTTACAACTGTCTATAATTACTGGGTGTACAATGTATATGTTTGTTCCTATACAAAATTCAAACTTACACCAGGTTTAATATGGCTGTTTGGTTTAAAAAAAATACAAATGTAAATACAGGTTACATGTATACATTGTATGATATTTATGTTTAGATTCTCTATGGTTGTACTAGATAGTGGTCTACTGTAAAATGGCTTATAAATAATAAGCTTAAAGTAAATACAGTGACCATTTAAAGTATCATTAGGGTCTACATGAGGGCCCCATGCAAGTTCACACATTGTACACATTTTGTGTTGAACTGACAATCCATTATCAAATCAAAAGTTGATTGGTTTCTTGAAAATAATAAGACCATGACCATGGAGTTAGGTTAGCCAAAATCAACTCTTTGATGTTTATATTAGGGAGTTAGGTTAGCCAAAATCAACTCTTTGATGTTTATATTAGGGAGTTAGGTTAGCCAAAATCAACTCTTTGATGTTTATTTTAGGCATTGTTCATTTTCAAAATAACTTTAGGTAAAATTATGAGATTGAGTTATTTTTCTATTGTCTGTATTAGACATTCACTGAGCTACAAACATGTAAGTGGATCTCTTTGTGCAGCATTTTTTTTATAGACAAACTGTTGTATATATGGTGGCACAGTCTTACTTACATTGTGAGCCATTCCAATGATATAACTATCTTAAACTACAGGCCTCTAATTAGATTCTTTCACATCACCATAGCAGAGATATTGTTTGAATAATGGTGGGTGGTTGTTGGGGAGGGCATATTTGTTCAGTAATCTTGTGTACTGATATATACATGTATACATATGTAGGGTATATAAAATGTTTAAATTGCATTTAATAAAGACCCTTCAATCATTTTAAGCATTTTAGCAATCACTATTATACATAGTTAACAATCCACATCATACACATATAGGTCAGATTAAAAAAAAAACAGAAAATAGGCACAAACAAAGGGGGCCTATGGCAATGTACACCATCAACTATGGTCAATGACCAGGCTTTCTGTAATATAGGCTACCTCCCCCCCCCATCGAGAGGGCATCCCCTATCTGTCACATGGGGACGATCTGGGGCAGCACTGTAGGTTGACCCCTGGGAACCATCGCTAGTATCCAGATATTAATTTTAGTGTTGCCCGACTAATCTCCCAGTAATCAGTGCAGTTGTGATGTTAAGATGCTACATGTATTTTGATACCCTTTGTATATATATTTTGTGAAATCAAAGTTTACAATGTTAAAGCTAGTTTAACCCTGCCACTTATTTATTTATGTGCCTGTACTAAGCCAGGAAATAGATATATATATATATGTGTGACTAAGGATATCAATTTTTTCTCTGTTTTTACAATATTTTGATTGGATATATTGTAATTGTTGAGACAGTGTTGTATATTTTGTTATTTGTTTTAAGGATTATAACTAGCTAATACAACAAAACTACATGACTCCTGGACACCCCTCTCTTTAAATAAGGTGTAGTATTTACCTGTCAGGATTACCTGAGATATATCACCTGTAATCTACATGTATTAAGGTGTAACACCCTTTGTTGATATGATGCTGGTTAATAATAGTGCCGAGTTTTGTGTATCAAAATATTTAGGTTATTTTAACTATCAATAGTGTTAATTTGGATTTACACCTATCTATACTTGGTAGATACACATAATGCATATTAAAGTCAAAATAATTAACAAAAAAAGTTAACTTATTACTTAAATTACTGAGAAAAAAATGATACCGGAGAATGCATTACATGTACATGTGTGACAGTAATTGTATTTTTTGGATTAAGTACAGAGTACATGAGTTTATAGCACAAAATGTAAGTAACATTTGTATACAAATATTTTGTAATTTAGGTCATGACTGTACACAGTATATATTGGCTGTAAGTAACGAGTAAAAATAATGAAAAAAGGGACAAAGTTTATGGTCACATTTTAAAATTTTCTAATACATTGTTTCAGGCTTTTGGTATTTCAATGTCAACTTGTTAATGTGTGTACACAGTACACTGTGTTTGGTATAAATGATGTTTGGGAATCATATGTCTTTATATTGGTATATCTGTATTTACAATAAAAAAATCCCAAAATGTAAGTTCCTCGTTCCTCATTATGGAGGAGGTAGGAGCGTAATGCATTGTGCGTTTACCAACGATGTGTTATTTAAAGCATACATGTAAATTTATTTTTATATATCTATAGGTGTAAATGGTGATACTTCAGACGGACGTAACAAGTATAGTACAGTTGATAAAAGAATATTTTAAAGGTTTTTTTAAAAGGTATGTGATAATATATGTAATTGACTGTAGAATAGTGATAACAAAGAGAGACCTACATTATATAACTAACCCTTACTGTGACAGTTTCCTAGGTCATTTTAAAGGTATGTGATAATATATATATGTAATTGACTGTAGAATTGAATAGTGATAACAAAGAGAGACCTACATTATATAACTAACCCTTACTGTGACAGTTTCCTAGGTCATTTTAAAGGTATGTGATAATATATATATGTAATTGACTGTAGAATTGAATAGTGATAACAAAGAGAGACCTACATTATATAACTAACCCTTACTGTGACAGTTTCCTAGGTCATTTTAAAGGTATGTGATAATATATATATGTAATTGACTGTAGAATTGAATAGTGATAACAAAGAGAGACCTACATTATATAACTAACTCTTACTGTGACAGTTTCCTAGGTCATTTTAAAGGTATGAAAATATAGATGTATATGGGTTGTTAACGTTTAGCTTAGTCAGTTATAGGGGCCGTCGTGGCCGTGTTCGTATGGTAGTTGGATTTACAACTACCTATGCATTCAGTGCTTATCACCATTGATGTTGTAAGTTCGAATCACGATCAGGGTAAAGTGTACAACATTATGTGATAAAGTTTGTCAGTGACTTGTGACAGGTCGGTGGTTTTCTTTCCTCCACCAATAAAACTGACCCCCACGATATAAATGTAACTGAAATATTGTTGATAGTGGCGTTAAACATCATCAACACAAACAAACAAACATAGACAGTTATAACGAAAACCAAAGTCAGTAATATTAGGATTGTGGTCAGAAGTCAATGACCTTAACCACTTGGCCACTATGGCCCCCTTAAATAATATAGAAGCATATGTGATGGTAGACAGAAAGAATGTGATATATTTTATTACTTTTATTTGACTTGAAATGAAGAGTGTTAACCTAACAAGACTTTACTGTCCAGAAAAATGGACCAGAAGATGGGCACAAAAAATCAGTTGCTTAAAATACATGTTATGTACATACAAATTATTTTCAACTGAACAATTGAATGGTAATATGAAAGATGGACTGAGCCTTAACTTTCTGATGTAAAAGGACACCACACAATTTTGAATTATTAAAAGAAATATAAAATGTTATAATTGCTTCTGTTGTAATGTTGAAATAAAAAAAAGGCCATTAAAAGTGAAAAGCTGTCAGTGGCAATTGTTTATTTCCCCATATTTTATGATATATGAAAAGAAGATATTTATTTTCAAATCAAGCACATGTATGGAGCATGAATATTATTATATTGTTATTAATACATTCATTTGCATAATATACCCATCAATACAACAATACATTGTATATACCTACTACATGTAGGTCAGTATATATATACTTGTATATAAACTAGAATACACAAAAGTTTTCCTGAAATTGAATTTGCTGAAAAAGTCACAAAGGTAGGATGAATGAGAAAATAATAGATTTAATGATATACAAGTTTTATGATTTGAAGTATTCATGGTGACAAAAACAAGCAAAAAAATTATTTGGAACACTTTCAAAAATATGTTCACAATAAAAAAACTCACCTTTCATTCTGCTTTGAGGAAACTTAATGCAGAATCTTCCATACATGTAGATGCTTCCTTCCAAGTTTCGGTTCATATGGCTAAGCAGTTTCAAAGGAGAAGATTTTTTAGAAATCGACCAATCAGAAACAAGAATTACATGAATTGCTAATCGATCGGGACGAAATGAGCAATCTTCATAGAGGGCATTTCATAGATGCTTCCTACCAAGTTTCGGTGGTAGCCATGTTTGTTAACCGATCGGGACGATATGAGCAATCTTCATAGAGGACATTCCATAGATGATTCCTACCAAGTTTCGGTGGTAGCCATGTTTGTTAACCGATCGGGATGAAATGAGCAATCTTCATAGAAGACATTCCATAGATGCTTCCTACCAAGTTTCAGTTCATATGGCCAAGCAGTTTCATAGAAGATTTTGAAAAATTGGCCAATCAGAAACAAGAATTGCCTGTGGCGGCCATGTTTGGTAATGAATCATAGCAAAATGTGCACTCTTTAGAGAGGACCTTCCATAGATGTTTCCTACCAAGTTTCAGTTCATTTGGCAGAGGGTTTTCAGAGGAGAAGATTAAAATGTGAAAAGTAAACGGATGACAGACGACGGACACCAAGTGATTGCAAAAGCTCATATTGCCTTTGGCAAGGTTTGCTAAAAAGAATATTAAAATGTGAATACCTACTTGTAATGTATAGAATAAACTTGTTACACTATATCGGCATTAGTTAATTTCTAAGGGAGATAATGGCAAGAGTTATCTTTCATTTAACAGTTTAGGCAAGAGTTATCTTTCTTTTAACAGAGGAGAAGTTTTTTAGAAATCAACCAATCAGAAACAAGAATTACCTGTGGTGGCCATGTTTGTTAATCGATCGGGACAAAATGAGCAATCTTTGTAGAGGACCTTCCATAGATGCTTCCTACCAAGTTTCGGTTCATTTGGCCAAGCGGATTTTGAATTGAACATACAATGTATTTTATTGCTCTAATAAAGCAATTGAATTGGGCACAAGTTATAACAACATTATAAATGCCCTTTCCCTGCAATTTACAACATAACAGCATGAAAATGGATAGGATGGACTAATACTGGGTAGAATTAATAATATACATGTACATGTATCAATGTATGTTAAATGTTTTGCTTGATGTAGAGCAGGCCTGTAACTATAGCCCTATCATGTCACACTGTACTTTATCTTATTATCATACCAGATACATTGTATACAACTCTATATAATTAACACTGAGTGAGGGTACACATGTACTAATCTACAGTTAAAATCTCTTGATTAGACATTCCAGGTTAGAGGTACATGTACTACAGTAATCTATTTTTGTTTGAATTAAGAGTTATAGGAGTTATGTACACTTATACAATAAATTGAGATTGTTAATTCTATTAATTAGAGAACTATAATTTCACAATTCTTCCAGGTTAACAGTTTATTCAATATTGACATGTTTGATTAATATATTTTAATTAATATTTTCGTTTTAATTTATTTTTCAGAAGCATGCTACATGGCATTTTCAACCACGGAATCACCAGTTTATGTAAGTAAATATCAAAATTAATCTCCATTTTAATGTAGAGATAGATTCTGCAGTGATTTAATTTAATACTAATATCAACCTCCAACCAAGATCAACCTTCTGACCTTTGCCCTCTAGCTGATATTGGTTCCTTGTATGTATGTTGATACAGTATGTGATACAGATTTTACCGTAGTCAATGTTGTCCTGTTTAGACCCTTTGGTTTTCTTGCTCCAAAAGACTTTTAAATTCTTTCGCTTTCAAAACATTTCTAGAACCACTTCGTCCACACTAAATTTGTTATCTACATTTTTTTGCCATGCATTATTATGGAAATTTCATGAGATTCAATCAAAGCAAATGTGAAATGTGAAAAAATGGTGGGTTCAAGCTCCGTTCGGGTGAAAACAAAGACTATTAAATTGGTATTTTGCTTCTCCATTAAGCACGTAGCACTAAGGAGTAGGGTTAGTATGGTGTTATCGCCACTTTCAACAATATTTCAGTTATATCATGGCGGTCAGTTTTATTGGTGGAGTATGTAGAAAACTACCGACCTGCTGGAAGTCACTGACAAGCTTGATCATATATGATTGTATCAAGTACACCTCGCCATGAGTGGGGCTCGAACTCATAACATTAGTGGTGATAGGCACTGATTGCACATGTACAGGTAGCTGTAAATCCAACTACCATATATGATCACGACCATGACTGCCCCCACTAAGGAGTAAGAGCAAAGACTATGGCACAGAATCAGAATAATATGTCAGAGTGGAGCAACATGTCTACCTGTGTGTGGACTGTTGTTTCAGTGAGCTAGTACTTTAAAAAATCCAACTAGACATGTTGCTCAAGTACAAAGTGACCATCATCTCATCAAATTGTAACTTGTTCTTGCCATAATTTAGCTAAAGAATTGCTCATTTGGTGTTAAGCTATAATCACTCACTTCACTGTTGTGGATGTCACTGTTTTCTGCTGAAGAGTTATACATATATACTTGTCCTATTTTTCCATGTTTCCTTTCCTGTAATTGTACAATTATAGATGTACATTGTACTCAGTACACTACATGTACATGTAACAGCTGCAGCAGTATATATATATATATTTCTGACTACTAAATACCGGTATTATATACCTGTATTGAGTACTAACAATTGAAGTGATGGAATTTAGTGTGATATAGTGATGTATTGATTTCAACAAAGACGTAACTCTCTCACTTAAGTCTTAAAGTATACACACATTGCATAAGCTTTGTACACATCACATCCTGTCCTTTCCTCGTTTATGACTTATCACCAGATTTTCAACATGAGTTACATGATGGGTGTTACTAGTTGAGCAGGAACTGCTTACCTTTTTCAGTACACCTCAGTTCACCTCCATTTTTTAGGGAGGTTCATGTTTCTCAGTCTTTTGTTTTCTGTGTAAGTGTTTTGTGGATTTCTGTTCCATTTGGTGTGCAATCGTGATGTATTGACGTATCACCAGATTTTTAACATGAGTTACATGATGGGTGTCACTAGTCGAGCAGGAAATACTTACCTTTCCGGTGCACCTGAGATCACCTCCAGTTTTTAGGGAGGTTCATGTTTCTCAGTCTTTTGTTTTCTGTATAGTGTTTTGTGTTGTATATCTTTCTGGTCCATTTCTCTGCAGCTATTGTCAATCTTTATTCATGTGATATACAGCTTGTGATTACCTCCAGGCTTTGATATACAGCTTGTGATTACCTCCAGGCTTTGATATACAGCTTGTGATTACCTCCAAGCTTTGATATACAGCTTGTGATTACCTTTAGGCTTTGATATACAGCTTGTGATTACCTCCAGGCTTTGATATACAGCTTGTGATTACCTCCAGACTTTGATATACAGCTTGTGATTACCTCCAGGCTTTGATATACAGCTTGTGATTACCTCCAGGCTTTGATATACAGTTTGTGATTACCTCCAGGCTTTGATATACAGCTTGTGATTACCTCCAGGCTTTGATATACAGCTTGTGATTACCTCCAGGCTTTGATATACAGCTTGTGATTACCTCCAGGCTTTGATATACAGCTTGTGATTACCTCCAGGCTTTGATATACAGCTTGTGATTACCCCCAGGCTTTGATATACAGCTTGTGATTACCTCCAGGCTTTGATATACAGCTTGTGATTACCTCTAGGCTTTGATATACAGCTTGTGATTATCTCCAGGCTTTGATATATAGCTTGTGATTACCTCCAGGCTTTGATATACAGCTTGTGATTACCTCCAGGCTTTGATATACAGCTTGTGATTACCTCCAGGCTTTGATATACAGCTTGTGATTACCTCCAGGCTTTGATATACAGCTTGTGATTACCTCCAGGCTTTCTGTCTACTGTTCTTATATTGATCACACACCTTTATTTGATAATTGAAGGGATAATAATGATAATAGATGATCAATCTCTAGACGACCTATGATAGATTAGTAGTTATAGAATGGTAAACAAGAGGCTTTACAAGAGTATAGGTGTTAGTGTAGCAGATCATGACCTTTTAATTAACATAACTTGATTTTGATCTTTTACAGGGTGGTAGCATTATAACTATAGACATTCCAGAAGATGCTAACATCAGTCCTCCTCTATATTTAGTTTTTGAGGGTTGTAATCAACGACATATTACTTCAGGGCATTATCATCAGGGCAAAGTTCAATCTCTTATTCCAGGTAAGGTTTATAATACATTTAATGTTTATCTTGTGAAAAAAAAATAGCTCAATTGTCCAGGAGATACCAGTGACCCATAGAAAAATTAACTTGTCTAGTTGTATATCACACTTGTCTATTATTTGAGCATTTATATAGATCTTTCTCTTTCTAATAACCATTTGAACCGCATTGGTGGTGTAATGGTTAGCGTGCTCGTCTCATGCACAGTAGATTGTGGGTTCGAGCCCCGATCAGGTCGAACCAAAGACTAAAATTGGTATTTGTTGCTTATCCGCACGCAGCATTAAGGAGAGAGAGCAAAGATTGGAATCAGGATAATGTGTCCAAGTGGGGTTACATGTCTATCCACAGACTGTTGTTTCAGTGAGCTAGCACTGTAAAAATCCAACTAAGCATGTTGGTCTAGTACAAAGCGGACCTCACCTTCGTCTCATTGACAATTAACTTGTTCTCACCATGATATACTATAGTTGATGTTAAGCAACAATCACTCACTCACTCCATATCATATCTTATAAAAAAGGTACTAATATCTTAATTAGAAAATGTAAAGTTTCTTTTGAATCATACGAGGTCAAGAGCTATGATCAGCCAGAAAGCTATTTAAGATCAAATTAGATGTAGAATTACATATTCATGTATTAGTGGAGGAGGTGTACTCATGCATATGATATTAAATGTGTAGTTTTAGTAAATAAAATAGTTTTATGGCCACTTTGTTGTTTGGTAACAATTGAAAACGTATTATTTTAGAAATGCAGCAAGACATCAGTATATAGCTGGAATGAACGGTTATATCATTAAGATAACCAAACATTTAATTTGATTATTCATTTTGGGCAAAAAAAATAGTCATTCAGGTTAATGTTTTCTATTATTTACTGTACACAAGCAATCCCTTTATGTGTTTCCCAATCAGATTTTATTTTCATTTGATAATTTTCACCCAGTCTGATATGTATGTTATAACTTTTTTTTTAGGAATTTTAGCATTCTGTTGACAAAAGCTGTCATCATTTTGATATCTTATGATAGTAGTTAAATCAATTGGTGGACTTACTTTTGTGAATCTTTTCTAAAATTTTCGTACATTGTAAATTGTCTTTAGTTTGTGTATTGAGTTATCTCCCTTTGCACAGTATTCCTACCTTGTTCAATATTTTTTAGGTAAAGTGTTGTACTTGGAAACACTGTTAGATTTCTTTGGAATGAGAGATTCAGATATGTTCAAATAAAATTGATTCTCCACGGGGATGGGCTATTATGGGTTTAAAAAGGAGGAAATTCAAGTAAATATTTAAAATTTTCTTTTCAAGAACCAGCAGTAGTAGATATTGGTGGAATTTTTCACCATTATATAATGAATGAAAAAAGGGTTCAAACCCATGTGTCCTAAGATTAAAATAGATTGCAATAGAGAAAAATTAAAAAAGGGATGCATCATTGTGGATATATATTGATGTTTGCAGAACTTTGGGCCCTGGTATATCAGGAAATAACTGAAATATTGTTGAAAGTGGCATTAAACACCATAGCCCTTGGGTCTTGTTTTAAAACATTGTGGTCCAAAGTTAAAATGTAGGCTGCAATTGGGTGGGAATCTTCTTTAGAAAAAGGAATGGAAATTGTATTTTGCTTGATAGAGGAGCATTGAGATATGCAGATTCAATTGTATACCAGTGAATTCCCCATGGGTTAATGGGTTCAAGTCCTGGAGGATCAAAATTTAGCATCTGCTGTGATAATATCATATGCAGAGTTCGCGAAATTGTCAGTCCTGTCAGATATGACCAGCAAAATTTGGGAAAATTTTGATAAGGACTGACACAAGATTCAGGGATCGCGCTGTCGGTCGCCAATGTCGCAATTTGCGATTTTTTTTATTGACTGGCGACTGAAATCGGCTTCTGGCGATTTTTTTGGCACCTATATTTCTTTGTGTAAATTTATAGATAATCACTGTGTACCGTAACAAAAATCAATAAATTATTGACGATTGATTTTCGAGTGACGAGTATTTCCCGTACCCAATTCGTCACTTGAATTTTCAAAAAATCGTAAAAAAAATATTTGTAACAATTCATTCTTCTTCTACATTTGCTGATGAAAACTAATTAGTCACTACAATGAGTGAATGACAAGTTTATTACATGTTTCAAGCCAATCAACGGATTATAGAATTTTTGTTTTGATTGCGTCATCTTTGATCACACCTAGCTTGATTTACCTGGTTAAAGATAATGATCCTGACAAAGAATTCAATTTTTATTTTTTAAGTTTCTTTTTTCTTTATAAACCAAAGTACATTTTGACATTTGAGTAGCTACTCAAAATGTACTTTGGTTTATAAAGAAATTTAAAAAATAAAAATGGCGTGATCAACAGGAGTTTGCAATGTAATCCACCGATACTTTTAACCAAATGAACTTTTGCTCTATTTATTCTCATTACCTACATTTTGTACAAAGTATCTAGAAGTTGGACATATTTTTTTCTGCTGAAGACTACACAAATATGAGTTACTACAATTGTTGTGGTATTAGACCAAAGCACAGTAACATTTCAAAAAGGGTGGAGGAGGGTGTTATTACAATTTGTGTGGTATTAGATCAAAGCACAGTAATATTTAAAAAAAAGGGGGGGGGGTATTACATTTTGTGTGGTATAAGATCAAAATCATGGCAATGTTATGTTTTATCAGTTGGTTTCTAATTTGCAGAGTATGTTCCCATCCTAGGAGGTTTTCATAGCTTTTCAATCTCCATTACTAACTAATAAGGCAAAGTAACTGATTATAAGATTAAGCTCATTAAAAATATGTTCCGCAAAAGTGACTAATGGTCTCCAAATGCTGGCTGAATCCCTGATTATCCGTAAAATACAGTATATTGTAATAAATTATATAAATCTTTTTGTTTTTGATGATGAAGTCGAAATGAAAAACAGAAGTACAATACAGACATTAACATTTGTACAAACAAATCTGGACAATTTATACATGAAACTGGTAGTGGTACATGCAATTATCCAGTTTCGGTTCGAAAAAATTGGCTCCTTGTAAAAATTTTAGCTGGCTCCTAAACTGGCACCTGAAAATGGCACCTGGCGATTTTTCTGGCTCCTACTTTTTGGGAGCCAGAGCAGCCCCTGAGATTGGTATTTTGCAATACATAATTAATGAGGACTGACATTATTTTAACTAGGACCACCAAGCCCATATGCAATTTGGCAAACTCTGCATGCAAACGTTTCCTAGATCTATTTACTAGTTGATAGTTACAGGCTTATTTGAGCCTCTAGTTTAATTAATGGTATCCATTACTTAATTCTTGTCTTGACTATTAGTTTAATTAATGGTATCCATTACTTAATTCTTGTCTGACTATTAGTTTAATTAATGGTATCCATTACTTAATTCTTGTCTTGACTATTAGTTTTATTAATGGTATCCATTACTTAATTCTTGTCTTGACTATTAGTTTAATTAATGGTATCCATTACTTAATTCTTGTCTTGACTATTAGTTTAATTAATGGTATCCATTACTTAATTCTTGTCTTGACTATTAGTTTAATTAATGGTATCCATTACTTAATTCTTGTCTGACTATTAGTTTAATTAACGGTATCCATTACTTAATTCTTGTCTTGACTATTAGTTTAATTAATGGTATCCATTACTTATTTCTTGTCTGACTATTAGTTTAATTAATGGTATCCATTACTTAATTCTTGTCTTGACTATTAGTTTAATTAATGGTATCCATTACTTAATTCTTGTCTGACTATTATAATTTTGCTATCAACAAAAATGTAGTTTTATCTATTATTTCAATATGATAATATGAGAATGCAGAACTGAGAAGTAATTTTGTCAAAAACATAATACATGTACAAAAAATGTACAATGATAGTACTTTTGTGGACAAATAATGTTAAATCAGTGTTTAAATAATACAAATTTTATAAACGGGCTTCTAAAAATTATTTGAATATAGCCACAATAAACTAGATACTATTCTGACTTATGGTATGTAGATATAAAATATCAAATCAGACTAGATTTGATTTCAGGATGTTTTTTTGGAAAAAAATGCAGTTTTGTATGAAATATACCAGTAACAGGAAAATTAGAAGCATCTGAATACTTTTGTGGACTATCTGTATATTGTGTATAACACACATACAGTTAAACATGTCTTATGTCAGATTCCAATTCAAGGGAACTTTAAGAATTGGAAAAGGGGTCACATAAGACAGATGGTTTCTAAATACAGGTTTAATTAATAAAAAATGCTCTTTGAAGGGATATTGAAATAAAGTTATATAATACAAGTTATTGCTTAATAGAAGTGGCCACTAAAACAGGTTTTACTGTGTCAGACAATTTTTTTGCCTTTCACTGGTGACCCAGTATATATTGCCCTATATATGTAGACTATATATAGTAGGTGTAATTGGCATCATTATTGTGACAGAGTGTACAATATATTGATGATTAACTGCAATGTTCATTTATGAAAGAGAAACACAGATTAATTTGTGTCATTATTTTTGCAATTATGACCAAACATTTTGTTCAATGACGTGGCCTGTTTGAGTTGTAGAGATGTTCATATTGGTCTGTTTGAGTTGTAGAGGTGTTCATATTGGTCTGTTTGAGTTGTAGAGGTGTTCATATTGGTCTGTTTGAGTTGTAGAGGTGTTCATATTGGTCTGTTTGAGTTGTAGAGGTGTTCATATTGGTCTGTTTGAGTTGTAGAGGTGTTCATATTGGTCTGTTTGAGTTGTAGAGGTGTTCATATTGGTCTGTTTGAGTTGTAGAGGTGTTCATATTGGTCTGTTTGAGTTGTAGAGGTGTTCATATTGGTCTGTTTGAGTTGTAGAGGTGTTCATATTGGTCTGTTTGAAGTAAATGGCTAGAATACAACAACAACTGTTACCATGACCATAGCTGTAGGGAATTCCCCATACATTTTTATTGAGAAAACATCTGTTCGTAAAGCATTGATTTAATCATGCTAATCTATCCTTCTTTACAATACACATGCACCTATTTTCTCAGTTACTAAAGTATGTTTTTTTTAACAGACTCTAAAGTAATTAAATGACTAGTACGATTGTTTGTTTGCCACTTAACTATTGTTGTTATTAAGTTTACAGATTGCATTTGGCATTCGTAATAACTTTTTTTTTGTTAAATTTATGCTGTTTTCCTGAAAGTTATTGTTTTGTATTGATTCTGCAAATTCCAATCGTCATTAAAGTTGAAATAAAATTGGGCCGACCTTGAAATGGAAATCGTCTTGCTTGTTCTATGTGTACAAACCAATATTGATAATTGTAATTTCCCTAGTTGATTACAACTAATAAGGAGTTTGTATTTCATGTTGTGGACATTGATTTTTTCCCCTGTCAAGAAGGAATATTTAGTCTCGAGGAAAAATCTCTCTAAGTGCATCCATTTAGACATCCATAGTTTTTGTAGTAACAGTTTAGGGAATTAATGGATCAAGATAAAATTTTATTAACATTGTGTTGTCCAAGGTCTTTTAATTCCTCTTGTAATAGCAAGAAGGTAATGCTTATTGTAATGTACATGAAGTTATTGTAACTAATTGATAGCGGTCGGTCGTAGACATTTTGTAGGCCATACTTATTTGTTAGTAATTGATATACGCCGTAGACATTTGTAGGCCATACTTACATTGTTTGTAAGTACATTGTGTAATTGATATACGCCGTAGACATTTGTATACCATACTTGATTGTAAGTAATTGATAAAGGCTGTAGACATTTTGTAGGCCATACTTGATTGTAAGTAATTGATAAAGACTAGACATTCTGTAGGCCATACTTGATTGTAGGTAATTGATAAAGACTGTAGACATTTTGTAGACCATACTTGATTGTAAGTAATTGATAAATGCTGTAGACATTTTGTAGGCCATACTTGATTGTAAGTAATTGATAAAGGCCGTAGACATTTTGTAGGCCATACTTGATTGTAAGTAATTGATAAAGGCTGTAGACATTTTGTAGGCCATACTTGATTGTAAGTAATTGATAAAAGCCATTGGAGACTTGGAGACAGTCTGCAGATGACAGAGTAACATGAAGCTGTCTTACACTGGTAAATGTTCAATCAAACATACCGATTTATTGGACTTTACAGTTGAAATCATCCCAAAGAATGGCAAGTTTTGCCATTAACCGTCTGTGGAGTTTTATCGTAAAATCTTAGGGAGGAAATAGGTTCTTACATTCTACAACAATTGCAGATCGGAGTATCTGCTACTTTATTAGAAATTCTATGTCTTGTACCCTTGTTATGCTGAGTTCCACTTAATTTTGTTTACATATAGGCTAATTAAACAATCTAATTATGGATTGGTGATTTTTGTAAGGGTCAGAAGTTCATTAATGATTAAGCGGTTCATGTTTTACTAGTATTTATTGATGTATACTGGTGTCCAACACGATTTCTATATCTCGTGATGTTTGTGTCATTTAACTAACTTAACAGGTGTCACTAGCGGAGCAGGAATTTCTTACCTTTCTGGAGCACCTGATTTCACTTCCTGTTTTTAGTGGGGTTTGTGTTGCTCAATCTATATTTTTCTGTGTACTGTATGTCCTTTTTCCCCCTTTTCCATTTAGCCTTCATATTATCTGTCATTTTCAATTTACAACTTCTGATTGTTCTCAATTTACAACTTCTGATTGTTCTCAATTTACAACTTCTGATTGTTCTCAATTTACAACTTCTGATTGCCCCTTTGGTGTCTTCAAACTTTTCTTCCTAATAATATCAAAATGAGTTTCTTTATGAATTAGATAGTACCTGTTTGTTTAATATTCTGTAAAACACTTGTTGATTATAGATGATATTTCTGTACCTATTAAACTTAGATAATGTAAACTTTTAACAATGAACAATTCACAAACAATGTCTGTGTATATTATACAAGAAATAGTTGAACTTTCTTGGATACTTTGCAAGGGCTATAGCCAATGTAATGATTGTTTTATATAATATAGAAAATAGTGGTGAAATGTAATGCACATCAGGTTCTCAGAATTATATTAGGAAATGGGTAATAAAGTTAGTCCTATCTCTTATAAGGCCACTCCCATCAAAGGCCATCCTACTTAAGACTCAGATTGAAATAATGAAATACTGGTAAATAGGTTCCCCTAGAGAGACCAGCACCATATAATGAAATACTGGTAAATAGGTTCCCCTAGAGAGGTCAGCACCATATAATGAAATACTGGTAAATAGGTTCCCCTAGAGAGGCCAGCACCATATAATGAAATACTGGTAAATAGGTTCCCCTAGAGAGGTCAGCACCATATAATGAAATACTGGTAAATAGGTTCCCCTAGAGAGGCCAGCACCATATAATGAAATACTGGTAAATAGGTTCCCCTAGAGAGGTCAACACCATATAATGAAATACTGGTAAATAGGTTCCCCTAGAGAGGTCAGCACCATATAATGAAATACTGGTAAATAGGTTCCCCTAGAGAGGTCAGCACCATATAATGAAATACTGGTAAATAGGTTCCCCTAGAGAGGTCAGCACCATATAATGAAATACTGGTAAATAGGTTCCCCTAAAGAGGCCAGCACCATATAATGAAATACTGGTAAATAGGTTCCCCTAGAGAGGCCAGCACCATATAATGAAATACTGGTAAATAGGTTCCCCTAGAGAGGCCAGCACCATATAATGAAATACTGGTAAATAGGTTCCCCTAGAGAGGCCAGCACCATATAATGAAATACTGGTAAATAGGTTCCCCTAGAGAGGCCAGCACCATATAATGAAATGCTGGTAAATAGGTTCCCCTAGAGAGGTCAGCACCATATAATGAAATACTGGTAAATAGGTTCCCCTAGAGAGGCCAGCACCATATAATGAAATACTGGTAAATAGGTTCCCCTAGAGAGGCCAGCACCATATAATGAAATACTGGTAAATAGGTTCCCCTAGAGAGGCCAGCACCATATAATGAAATACAGGTAAATAGGTTCCCCTAGAGAGGTCAGCACCATATAATGAAATACTGGTAAATAGGTTCCCCTAGAGAGGTCAGCACCATATAATGAAATACTGGTAAATAGGTTCCCCTAGAGAGGCCAGCACCATATAATGAAATACTGGTAAATAGGTTCCCCTAGAGAGGCCAGCACCATATAATGAAATACTGGTAAATAGGTTCCCCTAGAGAGGCCAGCACCATATAATGAAATACTGGTAAATAGGTTCCCCTAGAGAGGCCAGCACCATATAATGAAATACTGGTAAATAGGTTCCCCTAGAGAGGCCAGCACCATATAATGAAATACTGGTAAATAGGTTCCCCTAGAGAGGCCAGCACCATATAATACAACTTTTTGGTTGCAGAAGGATATACTTTATAAGAGAGGGCACTGGTGGCTCAGTGAGTTAGGTAGTTGAATTATCTAACAACTCATACAAGCCTATCATCAATATGGCGTGGGTTCGCGCCCGGCTTTGTAAATTACAAAAAGGGTGCACTCAACTCGCAGCCGCAAGTTATAAAGTTTACCAGTTACTTATCCATGGGCGGTGGTTCTCTCCTGGTACTCTGGCTTCTTCCACCACTAAAACTGGTTGCCATGAGATAGCTGAAATATTGTTGAAAGTGGCGTTAAACACAATAAGTCAAATTAAATCAAATCAACTTTATAAGAGGGAGATTATGGTACCAGTACATATTGTACCACAATAATGAATTGTAAATATTCTGTATGTTTTTAATTTTTTATCATGGCTGTAATCATATTTTAGTTAGATTTACATTTAACTGTCTATTACCACTAAAGTTGACAGTTTCAATCCAGACATTTCGGTAATATAAGTTTTAAGCATGAGTTTATACTTGTAATTGAAAAAAGCAGCCAATGACCACACTGTATCAAATAAATACTTTGTTCTGATTGGACAATTTCGGAGTATGATTCTTGGTTTTATTATTTTTTTCGGTTTCTTAACAAGAACAATATAAATAACTTTTTTATAAACTTAAAGGACAATAAGAAAAACAACAATCTATCATTTTAGATTGATAGAAGTTGTGGGTGATTTAAAAAAAAAAAAAATCTCATATGTTTGTGATTACAATGATATAAGAAGGCTTGGGTGTAGCTAATTATTTACAGTGCAAATATGTTGGGTGTTTCATAATAAAATTTCTGAATTAGAACTGTCAAAGCAAAAAGGCAGTATGATAAATGTTATATAAATTTTATCATGATTACAAAATGCAAAAAAAAACACCAAATTTATTTATTTATGTGTTTCATGTCAAATCATGATATTTTACAGTAATTAGATAATCCTTTATGAAAAACTGCCAGTACTCACACATTTTACATACATTTTTTTCTGTGAGAAAGTCTTATCTCTATTTCAATATATTTAATATTTAATGTTTAATATTTACATGTTAAAATTGAATTATACATTGAACATGGTTTTTAGCTCTTTGGGTCATGTGAGCTATTGTCACCACTGAGCGTCCGTCGTCTGTCGTCCGTCCGTCTGTTAACTTTTCACATTTTAATCAACTCCTCTGAAGCCACTAGGCCAATTTGAACCAAACTTTGGTGGAATGGTCCTTGGATGGCCCCCTTCCAAAATTGTGTCCGGTGATCCCGACTTCCAACCAAGATGGCCACCAAGCTAAAAATAGAAAAAAGGGGGGATGAAATTTTAATTGTTCATTGCTGCTTTAGTATAAGTCAAAATGAGCTCAAATATTAACTACAGCTACATGGCAAGGAGTAGTTTAACATATATTCCAGGTTTTTCTGTGAAATTTTTCTTTCAGCCGATATATACTGATTATGCAAATTAGGCATATTTTGATAAAAGATCACATTTAAATCTTCTCCTCTGAAACTGCTGAACCAAATTACACCAAACCTGGCAGGGATGGTCCCTGGGTGGGTCCCTTTCAAAATTGTGTCCAACAGCCCCGCCCTCCATTCAAGATGACTGCTGTTACTAAAAATAGAAATTTCTTCAATTGTCCATTGCTGCTTTAGCATAAGTCAAAATGAGCTTAAATTTTAACTGCAGCTACATGGTAAGGAGTAGTTTAACATATATTCTGCGTTTTTCTGTGAAATTTTTCTTTCAGCCAATTTATACTTATACCGATTATGCAAATTAGGCATATTTTGATAAAAGATCACATTTAAATCTTCTCCTCTGAAACCGCTGAACCAAATTACACTAAACTTGGCAGGGATGGTCCTTGGGTGGGTCCCTTTCAAAATTGTGTCCGACAGCCCCGCCCTCCATTCAAGATGGCTGCTGTTACTAAAAATAGAAATTTCTTCAATTGTCCATTGCTGCTTTAGTATAAGTCAAAATGAACTCAAATTTTAACTGCAGCTACATGGTAAGGAGTAGTTTAACGTATATTCCGCGTTTCTTTCAGCCGATTTATACCGATTATGCAAATCTTTGATTTTTTAAAAACAAAGTCAATGTACTAAGATATTGTTTTTTTTCTGGCCATGCTTTTTTTCTCATAAAACTGGTATGTTTGCATACTGTATTACAGATATGACAGTTACTAGTACATTGACAGTTACTAGTACATTGATTAAAAATCACCCAGACAGATACATTAGGGTTATCTGTTCTGTTTATTCTACAACATAAAAGTTCTTCAAGCATGAGTATAATATCATACACTATCTCGACAGCATGCTGAAGATGGCTGCTAGTCATGTACAAATGAAAATTTTAACAATTTTTTTTTTCTGTGCTTAAATTTGAATAGCGGATTGTTTGCTTTATAGATGTTTATGCACTTTAGTGGCTTTGAGAACTGGGGTGTTGGAGTAGCTAAGCTTACATTGAATTTACAGTTTGATTGTTTTGTAACACATTTACACATGTTTTCATGTCTATTTTCATTTGAGTTTGACCTGAATTTCCGGTAGTTGGAAACTGTACATGTTTGCAAAATTTCCATTGATAGTCGCCAGTTGAGCGCTATTATTTTATTTATTCACTTCATAAATTTATGAAATACAAACCTCTAGACTGCTTAGCTGACTGGAAGAAGTTCAGTATCCTCAGACTCCTTTTTAGACATATCAATGATATTTCAACCGTTTCTCAACGTCAGGGGATGGAATCAGCAAATAATGATGCTAGAAAATGGCCGATTTTACCATTCGATGTATCTCTGGATTTTATAATAAGTAAAGAAATTCTCGTCTAGTTCTCGTATATCGAGAAACTTTTCATTGGATAATTGTTTGATGTATTTGAAGTGTCTATGCAAATTTAGAATTGATCGAAATAAATCGGGAAATACCGAAGTATAATTGTAATATACAGAAAATATCAAAGGAAATTCGACAATATATTTATAAGAAAGTGGGCGTTGATTATATAAATAAATCGAAAGTTCTTCAAGGTAGGTATATTTAATTTAAATAATTGCAACTATAATATTCATATAAATATGAACATAAAAAAAATTATTGTTTAATATTGATAACAATTTCAAAATATAACAATTAAATGCAAAAAGCTGAATTAACAATAATTATTGGGGAAAATGCTTTTTAGCTCACCTGACCCAAAGGGTCAGGTGAGCTATTGCCATCACTTGGCGTCCGTCTCGTCGTACATCGTAAACTTTTTAAAAAATCTTCTCCTCTGAAAGTGCTAGACCAATGGAAACCAAACTTGGTCTGAATCATCACTAGGGTGTCTAGTTTCAAAATTGTGTCCGGTGATGCCGTGCACCAACCAACATGGCCACTGTTACTAAAAATAGAACATATGGTAAAATTGCAGGTTTTGGGTAATATCTCAAAAACCGTTAATAATATCAAAAATCTGACGTGGGGTAAAAATGATCAGCACATCAAGATCTACATACCCTTCAATTTTGAAGTAAATCTGATTACCCATCTTGGAGTTATTGCCCTTTTTTCATCAAATTTGTAAAATTTTAATACTTTTCGTCTTATATTTCAAAAACTATAAGAGATAAAGGTTAACTTTAAATTGCATAAATGTGCGGCATATCAAGATCTACCCACCCTGCAATTTTGAAGTAAATCCCATTACCCATTTTGGAGTTATTTCCCTTTTTTCATGAAATTTTCAAAATGTTAATACTTTTCGTCCTTTATTTCAAAAACTATAAGAGACAGATGATAAGTTGAAACTGCAAACATGTTCAGCATGTCAAGATCTACCTACCCTGCAATTTTGAAGTAAATTTGATTACCAATCTTGGAGTTATTGCCCTTTTTTCATCAATTTTTTTTTTTATTTTAATACTTTTCGTCTTATATTTCAAAAACTATTTAGAGATAGATGTTAAGTTTAAATTGCAAAAATGTGCAGCATGTCAAGATCTACCTACCCTGCAATTTTGAAGTAAATCCCATTACCCATTTTGACCGATTATGCAAATAAGAAAAAATGGGGGATGAAATTAAAAAAAAATCTTCTCCTCTGAAACTACTGAGCCAATCTCAACCAAACTTTGCTGAAATGATCCTTAGGTGGTCCCCTTTCAAAATAGTGTCCGTCAGCGCCGTCCTGTATCCAAGATGGCCACCATTACTAGAAATTTCTTCAAATGACCAAAACTGCTCTATTTTAAGCCAGAAAGTGCCCAAATTTGAACTGTATAAGCATAATGATGAACTTTTTAACATATATTACGGGATTTTTTATGAACTTTGAACTTTTGCCGATTTTGACCGATTATGCAAATTAGAAAAAAGAGAGGATGAAATTTTAAAAAAATCTTCTCCTCTGAAAGTACTGAGCCAATCTCAACCAAACTTTGCTGAAATGATTCTTGGGTGGTTCTCTTCCAAAATTGTGTCCGGCATTTCAGAACACCGACCAAGATGGCCGCCACAGCCGAACTTAATTTAACATAGGACCCTATGGGAAATTCCAATAAGAATCTTCTTGTCTGAAACCATTTGCTCAATAAGAACAAAATTTTGATGAAATAGTCATTGGATGGTTCTCTTCCAAAAATGTGTGCGGCGGTTCGGCCCTTCAATCAATTTTTTTTTTTTATTTTGATACTTTTCGTATTATATTTCAAAAACTATAAGAGATAGATGTTAAGTTTAAATTGCAAAAAATGTGCACCATGTCGAGATCTACCTACCCTGCAATTTTGAAGTAAATCCCATTACCCATTTTGGAGTTATTGCCCTTTTTTCATCAAAATGTTCTCAATTTTAATACTATCATCTTATATCTCAAAAACTATTAGAGATAGAGGAAAAGTTTAAACTGCAAAAATGTTCAGCATGTCAAGATCTACAAAAAAATTCCCACAGTTAAAAATGTGCGACAACTGTGTGAAGAGTTATTCCTCTTGAAATGCATTTTGTTTGTCGACTCACTGCTTTTGGTTACTCAAATAATCAAAGGGAAGCAACTCTATTACAAAATGTGAAGTAGGAAAAGCTAAATTTTGAGAATCATTGACATATATGTTTTTTTACAGCAATTTTGATAACTTACATTAAAGGGGGAACCCCTGCCCAAATTTTTTTGTAGAAGGGGTCTGCAATGACGAAGGCTACATTTGTTAATTTTTTTTACCGAAGTTATCAAGTTTTATTGACTGATGTTGTTATTATACCCAGGTGAGCTATACAGGCTCCTGGGAGCCTCTAGTTAAGGAATTTAAATAAAGGGAGATAATCTTAGTACTGTATAGTATTATAAAATTACTACTGAAAAACTTTTTGTAAAAAAAAAATTGAACCAATAGTGATTAACACAGTTTCTCTATAAGCTTATATTTAAAAAAAAAAATGAAATAAATATTTTACAATACTGTCTGTACTCCTGTAGGAGTGTGAAGCCCATCTATGATCTAAATAGATCCTCTGTTTTTAATAACAATTTATATTAATTAAATAAAATAATCAAAATGCATTTGTATGCTAAATAAAATTTGGATTAAGTGTTAACTATGTTAGATACAATGTATCTAGGTACCATTAGTTGTTTACAAAATACACTTACATATATAATTATTGTTTGTAAACAAACATCTGCTTTGCATATCATAAATCGTCTGATTTACCATATTCTAAGAAAACACGTGTTTTTTTAGCTCACCTGGCCATAGGCCATGTGAGCTTTTGTCATGGGTAAGCATCCGTCGTCCGTCCGTCCGTTAGCTTTTCACATTTAAATCTTCTTCTCTGAAACCGCTGAACAGATTTCAACCAATGTTCACTGGATGGTCCTCTACCAGATTTGTGTTTTTGGTGCTGATTTGAAATCCAACATGCAGGGGTTTCAAAGTGGGCGGGTACCCGGTACTTTTACCCATCTGAGATCGTGTATAGTACCAACAGAAATTACTGAACCCCCCAAAATTAGCGGTGGTCAAAACCACAGGTATGATGGTCGATAGGCTTGTGGAATATTTTTCATAAAAAAATAATGATCACGTCAATTGCTGAATTCTCGCATTCAAATCGAACAACTGCGTCACAACCAAGTTGATGGGATATTCCCTGTTTTAAAAATAACTTTACCTTAGAATCGTAAATAGCAGTTTGCGCATGCGGTAAATAGATATGTTTTCGCCCCAATATCTTTTCATCCTTGTGTAAAACTCGGACTGGAACAAAGCTGACATCATTTCAAAATAAAAAATGACCGATTACAAATTATGTTCAAACACAATTTAGTGTAATCTTCAGTAAAATAAGTATGATCATTATGTATTATGAATATATGACTACACAATATTTTGTGCGATTTTTTTTATCCATTTAAAACCCAGGGTAGAATCAGTCTGGGGCGTACTGTCTTGTTGCTTAACTCCGTCCATATTGTTTAACTTCCGGTATAAAAAGAATAAAAACCTATGGCTAATTTATTTACATATTTTGACGGGGCCCTACCGCGGTTGTTCACAGAAATGAAAGTGTGCTGAAAAACATTTTTAAAAGGGGGTACGAGGAGATAAGGGATAGAAAATTACTAGAAATCTTGAAAAAGGACCGGAAATGGCTCAAATACGAATTACATTGTAATGTCAAAACGCCGGCTCCACTTGTTTTCCAAAATAATTTAACTTTTGTGATTGAAATGTTAATAAATGTCTTCCCGCGAATCGTTTTTGTTCGAACATTTTTTTTGCACATAAGTCGTGAAAGTAACAATATATATTGTTTTTGTTTAATTATATTTGTATTGATCTATTAAAATTATAAATTTTATTAAAGATTGATGATTGCAAATTAAATTTATCGCTATATGTTTCATTAATTATGACACTTATATGTCTTGATCCGTGCCAATGGTCTTTGATGATTTTAATTACTGGTAATAAAGTAAAAGGCATTATGCATGGTCTTCACTCTTGGTGAAATCTGAACTCTAAAGTTAATGGGATTTTTCTTTCAAAAACACTTAATGTTTTGCAATCTCTGAAGTACATTTTTTGGTCTACAAAATGCTAGATTTCAGGAGCTTCCGCCCTCTGGACCCCTTACGGCCCTCAGCCTAATTTTTTAGGTACCTCCTAAAATTTAAGAAGTACCTCCTATTATAAAAAACTTTGAAACCCCTGAACATGGCTGCCAGGGTCCATAATGTGTTCTCATTGGCTGAAATTTTAAAAATCTTCTTGTCAGAAACCACTAAAATTGTGAATCGTTTGCCGATCGGAAATTCAAGATGGCCGCCATGACTCGACTTAGTTTAACATTGGACCCTATGGGAATTTCACATTTTCATCTTTTTTTCTGAAACCACAAAACAGATTTGAACCAAACTTGGCAGAAATGTTCATTGGATGGTCATATACAAGTTTTTGTTTTTGGCGCTGATCGGAAATCCAACATGGCTGCCAGGACCCATAATGTGTTCTGATTGGTCGAAATTTAAAAAATCTTCTTGTTAGAAACCACTAAGCCAATTGAATTGTGACTTTGCAGGAATGATCATTGGGTGGTCCTGTACTAAACTTGTGAATCGTTTGCCGATCGGAAATTCAAGATGGCCGCCATGACTCGACTTAGTTTAACATAGGACCTTATGGGAATTTCACATTTTCATCTTTTTTTCTGAAACCACATAACAGATTTGAATCAAACTTGGCAGAAATGTTCATTGTATGGTCATATACAAGATTTGTGTTTTTGGCGCTGATCGGAAATCCAACATGGCTGCCAGGGCCCATAATGTGTTCTGATTGGTCGAAATTTTAAAAATCTTCTTGTTAGAAACCACTAAGCCAATTGAATTGTGGCTTTGCAGGAATGATCATTGGGTGGTCCTGTACTAAATTTGTGAATCGTTTGCTGATCGGAAATTCAAGATGGCCACCATGACTCGACTTAATTTTAACATAGGACCCTATGGAAAAAATGTTTAAAAGTCTTCTTCTCTGAAACCAGTAAGTCAGTTTAAAGCAAACATGGCATGAATGGTCCTTAGGTGGTCAACTTTCAAAATTATGTCCTGTGACCCCGACCTCCATCCAAGATGGCCACCATCAGCAAACATATTTTTAACATAGGACCCTATGGGAAAAATGTTTAAAAAAAATTTCCTCTGAAATCAGTAAGCCAATTTAAAGCAAACATGGCATGAATGGTCCTTAAATGGTCAACTTTCAAAATTATATCCAGTGACCCAAAACTCCATCCAAGATGGCCACCATCAGTGGACATAGTTTTAACATAGGACCCTATGGGAAATATGTTTAAAAATCTTCTTCTCTGAAACCAGTAAGCCAATTTAAAGCAAACATGGCATGGATGGTCCTTAAGTGGTCAATTTTCAAAATTGTGTCCAGTGACCCTGACCTCCATCCAAGATGGCCGCCTTCAGCGGACATACTGTAGTTTTAACATAGGACCCTATGGGAAAAAATGTTTTAAAATCTTCTCCTCTGAAACCAGTAAGCCAATATAGCAAACATGTCATTGATGGTTCTTAGGTGGTCAACTTCCAAAATTGTGTTCAGTGATCCTGATCTCGGTTCAAAATGGCCGCCGTCAGCAGACATAGTTTTAACATAGGACCCTATGGGAAAATTGTTTAAAAGTCTTCTCTTCTGAAACCAGTCAGCCAATTTAAAGCAAACATGGCATGGATGGTCCTTGGGTAGTATACTTTCAAAATTGTGTCCGGTAATCACGACCTCCATCCAAGATGGCTGCCATGAGCAGACATAGTTTTAACATAGAACCCTATGGCAGTATGGGATTTGAATAGTAACTTAGATGTATTCGGCATGCAGACATTCTTAAGAGGACTTATTTATGTCAGGTGAGCGATACAGGCTCACCTGAGCCTCTAGTTTAATTAATTTATTTCATAAAAATATATAACCTATAATTTCTAATTTTATATATAATTATTAAGGTAAAAATACCTTACAAAAGAACAAATAGCCATTCAGAAAAATTTGTCAAATTAAAAATCTTCCTGATTCTGATCCTGATCTTACCAGCAGCTCGCTGGTAACATTTGGCCCAAAATTTGATTGTATTTTACTTTACATCCAAAATTTTACAAGAAGACGTATGTTGAATGTAAAATAATGCAAACCTCCTTGGGAAATAATATATTTCAAACTATTACATCCATATTTTGTCACAATATATCCATAAATAAATGTCTGGCAAACTCATTTACCCAACACGATACACACTTTAGCACCCCCCTATATTTTGTAATGGCTGAGTATATAGCCAAGGGAGATAATCGTTTCCATGGCCTGCTCACGTTGTTCTATTCTGCGGTGTCAAATAATTGTACATATTTAACACAGAAAACTCACCAGGGTTAAGTCACAGAAATGATTTAGATCGAGTAATGACTGGTTTCCCGTTTCAAATCTAAAAAATGGGCTAAAACACACACTATCAAATACGGAACCAGAATAAAGACAATCCCAAAAAACGTACAAGTGGTCCCGGAAAAGTACCGATCTATTTTTGTCGGAAATAAAATAGCCGGAAAAAATACCTCAATAGACGACGAAATTCGCCGGCTGCCAGTTCTTAATGAAAACACTGTATGTGATAAAGTTAGTCAGTGACTTGCGACAGGTCTGTGGTTTTCTCCAGGTCCTCCGGTTTCCTCCACCAATAAAACTGACCACCACGATATAACTGAAATATTGTTGAAAGTGGCGTTAAACACCATCAAACAAACAAACAAACAATCTATGTAACGGTATTAGTATTCAGTATCATACATTGTTGTTTTAGTGAAATATAGAGATATCATACCAACCACCATACCAAAATTATTACAACAGTTGACAAATGATTTCAGCCTATTTGATATCAGCATAAATAAGAGTACATCAAATGTAAGAATAGGTTAAGAACTAATATGTGTAGGAATACCTTTCAAATGATTCCCTGATCTCCTAAAATGTCTACTCTATTTATACCAAATTATAAAAATACTAACACAATCTAAACAATTTAAGTCATATACACCACTGTGACAAATACAACATTAACTATATGAAATTCATCAAAGAATTGTTTAAGAAATTCAGATGATTGCCAAATACAAACGATATATTGATAACATAGTCTAAATTAGAAGTTTTAAGTCTGACATACAAGTTAGCTGTTTATTTAATTACATCAAAAGACATTTGATATGAAGAACTACTTAACACACAAACCTTGGTTTTATTTCTCCTTTTTATATATAACTGATAACAAACATAGAGGTGATCAGAAATAAATAATGCCAATCATGGTCATTTATATCATTGTTGACCTTGTTTGACCTCCTACCTTTTCAATCACTGATCGACACTATTGGGGCTGACTGTGGTAGAGACTTTTCTTAGAACTTTCGTCATAATGAGAATATAAGTATTTTGGAATTTTGTTTATTCGGAATACATATCTGTAAAAACATAATCTTCGTTGATTAGGACAAAGGTATGTTAACCAATGAGTGGAATTATTTATTTAATAGCAGTTGAGCATTTATTAATTAGTAAGAATTCATTTATACTATAGGTGTAATTACGTAAAGGATGTCTTGATGAAGCTGCTGTAAGTCAATTATAAGAACACATGTACTTTTATTAAGTACAACTATAGATACATGGTGTTGTTTTTGTAATATGTAATAATCTATGCAGTTGAGAAAGATAAATAAAGGTTTTACTTAGCTTACTGTCTTATGCTAAGTTAATCATGATTTAAATTTTAATTCACTTTACCTATAACATTATTTTTTTTGTGAAATAAAAATCTAATTGGACTGAAGCAATACAAGAAGACAAAAGAAATAAATTGAATGATCTCATTACAGAAGGTTAATTATGATTGGAATAAGTCATCTAAATGTACTTTATCTTCCTGTTAACAAGGTTTTGACTGCAGTGTAAAAAATAACTTCAAAAAGTACATTAGGTTCATAGATGAATTACTATTAGTGTTTTTATGGAGTTAAGTAAATAACATATGGGTAATTCTTTGAGGAACCTTTATGGACAATATTTAGGGTAAGGGGTTATGGTGTTTAACGCCACCTACAACAATATTTCAGTTATATCGTGGCTGTCAGTTTTATTGGCGGAGGAAACCGGAATACCAAGAGAAAACCACCGACCTGCCGCAAGTCACTGACAAATTATCACACTAATGTTGTATCGAGTAGACCTCACCTGAGTGGGATTCGAACTCACAACGTTAGGGGTGATAGGCACTGATTGCATAGGTAGTTATAAATCCAACTACCATACAATCATGACCATGATGGCGCCTGGAGAATATTTATTACTGGTAGTCAAGACTATGATCACATTTATATGTGTAGATCATTCATGATTGATTCGTGGTTAATAAGATCTATATACATAGGTTATTGTTCACGTTATATATCCATGGTATATATACATTTTTTTGTACATCTCCAATGTATATTAGGGACTGTCGTGGTTGTGATCGTATGGTAATTGGATTAATAACTACCTATGCAATCAGTGCCTATTTATCACCACTAAAGTTGTGAGTGTGAAACCTGTGAATCCTGAATGAGGTGTACTCAATACAACATTATGTGATAAAGTTTGTCAGTGACTTGCTACAAGTCAATATTTTTCTCTGGGTGCTCAGGTTTCCTCCACCAATAAAACTGACCTCCACAATATAGCTGAAATATTGTTGAAAGTGTCATTAAACACCATTACCCTTATAACCTGATGTATATTATAACCTTCAATTTATTGACTCGGCTGTTCACTCCATATCTGTCTAATTTCCACCCTGGTAAATCATAACTACAACTGAACCAATTATACTGATCCAATTATACTGATCCAATTATACTGATCCAATTATACTGAACCAATATAGGGATTAACATAGCAACTTGAGTCAATCTTGTTAGATCAATCTAACTTGAAGCTCTGTCATGATAAGTTTTAACGTATAATGCTAATAAACAGCTCACAGTTTAGGAAGTCATGGATTGCCTGTATTTAACTAAATAAAATAATAGTTACATTGATGTCGGTATTTATAAGATTAGATCACTGATTTATTGTAACTTGTTGGTAGCCCTGTATTGTAAGATTAGATCACCAAAGGCCAGGTGAGCTTTTGCCATCACTTGGCGTCCGTCGTACGTTGTAAACTTTCACATTTAAATCTTCTCCTCTGAAACCCCTGAACCAAATTAAATCAAACCTGGCAGGGATGGTCCTTGGGTGGATCCCTTTCACAATTATGTCCGACAGTCCCACCCTCCATTCAAGATGGCTGCTGTTACTAAAAATAGAATTTGTTTCAATTGTCCATTGCTGCTTTATTATAAATCAAAACGAGCTTAAATTTTAACAGCAGCTACATGGCAATGAGTAGTTTAACATATATCTCGGGTTTTTCTGTGAAATTTTTCTTTCAGCTGATTTATACCGATCATGCAAATTAAGCATATTTTGATAAAAGATCACATATAAATCTTTTCCTCTGAAACCGCTGAACCAAATTACACCAAACCTGGCAGGGCTGGTCATTGGGTGGGTCCCTTTCAAAATTGTGTCCGACAGCCCCACCCTCCTTTCAAGATGGCTGCTGTTACTAAAAATAGAAATTTCTTCAATTGTCCATTGCTGCTTTAGTATAAACCAAAATGAGCTCAAAGGAGTAGGTATGATAATAGCTGCAATAATGTAGCTCCTGTGACAAACTTGTGTCTCGGCAGAGCTACAACGCGGTCCCATTCGTCACAATGGAGCAAAAAAAAAGTTGCAGTTGAAACATAAAAACTCACTATTTACGCTTCAAACATTTCATTATAACTATTACTGATGATCCCAGTCCTTGTTAAATCGGTTTGGCTGAGAAATATATGCTTTTCAAAGGTAGCAACAACCTTGTTCAAATTTATCGATCGTTTTCCATAACCGGAAACTACGGAAGGCGGAGCTTTTCTAAATATGGTATTTCTTACTACGATGCTTACGACGGCTGATGTAATCATTCACGCCTTAATCGTCAAATATGGTATCGACATCCAAATAGTGAGGCCGGAAATGACGAAATTCAAAACGTTCACAGTAAAAGTAAACATGGATTTTTATTTTGTGGGAATTACATTCTAAAATACTGGTAGGTGATAAAAACTTGTTATAATAATGGACAAAAGGAAAGGTTATGTCTTATTATTGATAAATGCAGGCGTCAGAAACTCTGTAAGCGAGCGCAAAAAATCTCGACGGCTGCTCCATTACGTGTAATGGCATCCCGTTATAACCCTTGCAGGTAAGCGAGCATTTAGGATTTTATTATTAGAACTAGTATGATAAAGGCAGAAATTGGCCTAAAAAATAGACAAATTATAAATGAAACGTATAGCTTTCGTTGTTCCTTGATTTTATAAGACCTTTACCCCAACTACTAATTTGGTAACAATTTTCCATATTTGCACGTGCGATGATGTCACACTAGTCGATGAAAAGTCTATCGTTTCATGAAAATATATGAAATCTAACAAGAAATGTATATTTAATGTCAATTTTCAGTATAACCACAAGCAGGTACCAATGGCATATTTTAGTATGATGTTTAATATACATAAACACATATCTCATTTAATTTTTGTGTTGGTACCCGAGTGTGGAGAGTATGAAATCTGCAATCAAGAATAATTTTAAGGTCAATTTCTCGTCAGCGGCCATTTTTTATTGACCGTTTTCATCCGTAATAGACAGAAATAGAAATCGACCTTTTAATCTTGTCCAAAATAAAGTTGGTTATCGTAGTTGTTGCTACGGGAGTAAAACTTGAAAAATTTTTATGAAACAGTTTTGACGTTAAATAAATTTTGGAGATGATTTACTGCCGACCTGATTGTGCATTGAGTCCGACGTGTTTTTTTTCTAACCAGTGGAATTTCATGTGTTACTATACTAAAGTATACTTTAATATTATCCCCACAATTCACAAAAAGTACAGAAAACAAAACAAGCAACCAAAAAGAAAATTAGTATGTCAGATTATCTTAGAAATTAATTTATTGGACATGTAAACACATCAGAACTTTCTATTTTTAGTAGTCCCTTTACTTTTTATTATTTTTTTTTTCTTTAACAAATATATTTTATTTAGCTCTTTCGCAAAGTGAATTCCCGATGAATAATTGTATTAACGTAAATTTGATTTATATATAGCTTAATATTAACGTTGCGGTGGCATAATGGTTTAGCACACATGACTGCCTATAACAACGTCGTGAGATCAATATTTTATTCTTACTTATTTCAATAAAGTATGGAAAAACAAACAATATATTTGATAATTCATAATTCATCTAATACAGTACATATAACAGGGGCAGATCCAGGATTTCAAGTTAGGGGGGGATGCACTTAAAAAATTTACGCAGAGCGGAGGGAGGTGCGAAAATGTTTGGGGTATTTTGTGTGAAAAATCACGATTTTACGTAAAAAAATCATCTTTTTTTCTATTGCGGAGGGAGGGTCAAAATTTTTGGAGTATTTCGTGTGAAAAATCACGATTTTATGCCAAAAAATCACATTTTTTCCAATTTTAGGGGGGGGGGGGGCACCATGCACCCCCCACCTGGATCCGCCCCTGTATAATGATATAACATGCATGTTTTAACATAGTACACAGATGTCAGGTTTGATTTACATATTCGGTGTTTTGTTTATAATGGTCCTTTTGTTATCCTTACTAAGAATGTCATTGATATAGTCTATCGTTTATGAGTCAGTGTTAAATGTGTAGTATTACTTGGAATTTTAGTGGTATGATTTTACTTTAATGGGCCATGACCAATAATACAGTATTACCAAGCATTCTATTTATATAATCTATCACGTTTTACTTTTCTCAACAAAAAAAGTTTGAAGATACCGTAAATATAAATTAACGTCTTCCAATCAAAGTATACTACCGTATTTGTACTCTTAGACATATCAAAATCGAAATAAATCATGGAAGCCAGAATGTGTTTTGAGTTTTAACATGGATTGGCGGATATTAGTAAATTTCACCCCTCGCTTCTGGCTCGGGATAAAATACTATTCTCTGATGTTCTCGTGGCAAGTAGAATTTTGATTGGCTAAAAAGGTACTTTTAAACTTCAGGGAAGCCGTGCGGTGACAGAAAATCAATAATCGCTCTTACCTATGTGCTGTCCATTTACATTGTGCACAGCAGACCACACACATTTCACAAGATGGCAGAAAATCAATAATCGCTCTCTGTGATCTTTGTCCAAAGATACAAGTATTTATGTTTTTACTATAATAAGGACATACTTATTAATGTTGGAACATTCAGATAAAAATGTTATCAGTCTTTAGATGTTATATATCCCGTTTTAAAGGGCAGCGGTTTTGTTAAAAGGTTCGACCTTTTAACAAAACCACTGCCCTTTAAAACGGGATATATAACATCTCGAGACTAATAACGTATAGTATCCGCCAATCCATGTTAAAACTCCCAACACATTCTGGCTTCCATGATCTATTTCTTAATTATCCAACATGGATTATATCCTCTCCTGCTGCTGTAGCGCTGCTTTACCATGTTATGCAGTTGACTTGGTTCCTTTGACACTCTAATTACTGAGAATAATTTCCTCTCATGATTTGAAAAATAAAAAGATCAACATTCGGTTATAAAAAGATTTAAAAAAAGCAATTTACAGAGCTCAGCATTGATGAGTTTCTGCGGTTGCTAGAGATAATATTTGGTTACTAGGGACATTGTAAGGTTTAAGGAATTCTTATATTATATACTGGTTAGTAAATGATAAGATGTCTCTAGATCTGCTAAGGTGCTGTTGTAGAATTTTTTTTCTTGATTAAATAAAAGGTCCATGAGATCTACAGGAAAATACTGTGCATAGGGAAACCTGTTGCTATGTACGGGGCATAACTATGAATAAAAATATCAAAATGTATTTTTGAAATATGAAATGACATTTGTAGTGTGTATAGCTTAACAAAAATGTACCGCTTAATCAGATATCAAGTCAAAAGATCGTAGATGTCAAAATTCAACCATTAATTGCAATAATATAGGCTAATTTAATGTTTACAAAACCGTTGCTAGGGGGACAAAACTACACAAAAATACTATATGCTACCATAGAGAATTGGAATATTATTTTTAGAGTGTACATATACAGAATATAACATTTTGTCGAAAAGACTGCAAGATATGTAAAATAAAACCACCATATTTGAATTTCCAATGACTAATTTGACCCTCCTCCATTTACGTTGCTAAGCAACAAAGGACAAAGTGAAATCATAAAAAAAAAATGTCTTACCTTTCAATGATTGTGTTTAATATTATATTTATATAAACAGTTTCTGAGATTGGGCCAAAATCTACCCTTATCATACTCACTCCTTTTAACTGCAGCTACATGGCAATGAGTAGTTTAACATATATTCCGGGTTTTTCTGTGGGATTTTTCTTTCAGCCGATTTATACCGATTATGCAAATTAGGCATATTTTGATAAAAGATCACATTTAAATCTTTTCCTCGGAAACCACTGAACCAAATTAAAGCAAACCTGGCTGGGATGGTTCTTGGGTGGGTCCCTTTCAAAATTGTGTCCGACAGCCCTGCCCTCCATTCAAGATGGCTACTATTACTAAAAAATAGAAATTTCTTCAATTGTCCATTGCTGCTTTATTATCCCCTCGCCAACGAAGTTGCGAAGGGATATAGTAACTACCGTCCGTCCGTCCTTCCTTCCATCCATAACATCCTTGTGAACACTCTAGGATCAACATCCTTCAATGGATTTTGACCAAACTTGGTACATATTTAGTCCTTAAGAGAATCTGGAACCCTATTGATTTTCAAGGTCATAGGTCAAAGTTACCGGGTCACATTTTTACCGCATAACATCCTTGTGAACACTAGAATCAATATCATTCAATGGATTTTGACTAAACTTGGTACATACTTAGTCGTTAGGAGAGTCTGGAACCCTATTAATTTTCAAGGTCACTGGGTAAATTTTTTACCGTGTAGCATCCTTGTGAACACTCTAGAATCAAGGTCATAGGTCAAAGGTCAATGTCACCGGGTCAAAGTTTTACCGCGTACCATCCTTGTGAACACTCTAGAATCAACATCCTTCAATGGATTTTGACCAAACTTGGTACATACATAGTCCTTATGAGATTCTAGAACTCTATTGATTTTCAAGGTCAAAGGTCAAGGGGTCAAATTTTTACCGCATAACATCCTTGTGAACACTAGAATCAACATCCTTCAATGGATTTTGACCAAACTTGGTACATACTTAGTCCTTAGGAGAGTCTGGAACCCTATTGATTTTCAAGGACTCAAAGGTCAAGGTCACCGGGTCAAATTTGTACCGCATAGCATCCTTGTGAACACTCTAGAATCAAGATCCTTCAATGGATTTTGACCAAACTTAGTACATACTTAGGAGAGTCTGGAACCCTATTGATTTTCAAGGTCATAGGTCAAAGGTCAATGTCACCGGGTCAAATTTTTACTGCGTAACATCCTTGTGAACACTCTAGAATCAACATCCTTCAATGGATTTTGACCAAACTTGGTACATACATAGTCCTTAGGAGAGTCTGGAACCCTATTGATTTTCAAGGTCAAAGGTCAAGGGTTCAAATTTTTACCATGTAACATCCTTGTGAACACTCTAGAATCAACATCCTTCAATGGATTTTGACCAACCTTGTTACATAATTAGTCCTTAAGAGAATCTGGAACCCTATTGATTTTCAAGGTCAAAGGTCAAGGTCACAGGGTCTAATTTTTAGGCAAGGGGAAACGCCACGCTTTGCGTTGCCCTTGTTATAAATCAAAATGAGCTCAAATTTTAACTGCAGCTACATGACAATGAGTAGATTAACAAATATTCCGGGTTTTTCTGTGAAATTTTTCTTTCAACCGATTTATACCGATTATACAAATTAGACATATTTTGATAAAAGATCACATTTAAATCTTCTCCTCTGAAACCACTGAACCAAATTAAAGCAAATTTGGCTGGGATGGTCCTTGGGTGGTCCCCTTTTAATATTGTGTCCGACAGCCTCGCCCTCCATTTAAAATTTTAATTGTTCATTGCTGCTTTATTGCAAATCAAAATGAACTCAAATTTTAACTGCAGCTACATGGCAATGAGTAGTTTAACATATATTTTGGGTTTTTCTGTGAGATTTTTTGAGCCAGTTTATTCCATTGAGGAATATTATGAGATAAAAATCACATCAAAATCATTTGCTCAGAAATTTGAGTTGAAATGATCTTTGGGTGGCCCACTTTCAAAATTATATGTAACACACCCATTTTCTATCAACTTTAGGTGTCAAATTGAAAATCAGGTGAGTGATTACAGGCTCTAGTTTAATTTACCATGTGAATTTATAATGATGAGAAAAATACATATTGTAGATGTATCGATGTCACTACATATAACTATCATACAAATATACATAAGTAATTAGTGTAGGTATGAAAGGTATTTCAGGTGTAAATAATGATAACAAGATAATAATAGGATGTTAACATCTATAATGAATGATGACAAACAAAGATGGGAAAGGTCACAAAGTTATAAATAACTCATTAACTTCTCATGATTCTCATCTATTATTCTCAGGGTTAATTATATTATATATATAGAAGGGGAGATAAATGCCTTATAGCTCCCTAAAAATATCAATTTAATAGATATGTATGACATTGTAATATTGTTTTTTTTTAAGGTAAGACATTGATGTTTTAGTTTAATGAATAAAAAACCGTATTTTATTATGATAGAATTATGATTTTTTTCCCCCTTCACATTGTATAAACATGAATATCTAAATTACTGCATGGTCATATATGAATGTATTATGGTTCATTTAAGACCTGTCTGTCACCTTTCTATACACATATATTTAAGAAGAGTTTAAAGGTACAAAAAATGTACCAAAGGGGCAATTGGAATTCGTACATCGAAGAAGAACAGACAACACAATGGCCAAAAGAAAAAGTACAAAAGGACAAAAACTATCTACAAAACATACATATAAATCTAAAGATCGAGTAACGCGAACCCCACTAAAAACTGGGGGTGAACTCAGGTGCTCCGGAAGGGTAAGCAGTTCCTGCTCCACTAGTGGCACCCGTTGTGTTAATCTAGTTACAAACCCAGTAATAAGTTGTGAAAGGACCAGGAAGTGTTTACAATAAGTGGAAAATATCTGTGGTCATTTATGACACAGATATTCCATAACGGTCAACCAACCAAGTCATTTTTCCCAAAAAGATAATTTTTGATGAATTTGGAATTTCTGAAACTTTTGTTTTTTTGTTTTCAGAGCATGATTTTGAGGAACAGATTCAGTTGAATTTCTGTGGTTACCATGAGAACGAACTTTGTGTCCTAGCAACTACATCATTTCAGTTTTACAATGATAGTACCTACTTTTTAGCCTGGTATCTCATTAACAGTGTTTATAATAATCATGCTTTAGATGACCTTGAACTGATAAGGTCAGACAACTTTGACCTCTCCAATGAAGTGTTGGATACCCTGGACGACAGACTTTACAATGCTCTTTGTCATTTAGAAGTACAAATACCAGAATATTGGACTGTATTAGGGGATTCAAAAAATACTGGTAAGTATATTATATACTGTATTATGTAATCAGTACATATCCAATGAGGTCCGACCTATAATCCGACAGTCCGATAGTCCGACAGTCCGACGGTCTGACAGTCCGACAAATGCTTTATTTCTGTGAAAGTTAATACTATAACATGTGTAATATGAAGCCAGAAACCGAACCGTTGACTCACCAAAGAAAGGTCCAGAACATCGGAAACACGATATCATAGACGGACAAACAATTGGCAGGGACACACAAGAACTCAAAAAAACACATATATGAACAACACAGACTCTATAAAAACCTGGATCCAGTCGTGATGAACGGTAGTGTAAGTATCCCGTATATTTTTTAGTAGCGACTACTTCAGGCTTTATTCAAGTAGCGTGTAGCTGAGTCCAGCCAAGAAAAGTCACTATTGAAAAGAAAGATAAAATAAATGAATACAAAAAGAAGAGCGTACCAGTGTCCCCCGCCCTTTATCAAGGAATATTTATGTTAAAAAGCAATGTCGACACATCAATAGAGCTGGATACAATAATGTGTGTGAATTGATTGATTGATTGATTGCTTAAGGTCCAGCAAGCAATATTTCAGTCATATTCAGGATGAGAAAAGTTTGTAAGCAAAAAATAAGAAAGAGAGGACTCTGGGATGGGTCAACATGGGCAACGACTTAACACGAGAACATGTTTTTCTGTCTCTTACGACGACAAGTTGGTCCCATTTTTATTCCCCGGGATTCCGACGGGTGACCCTGCTATAGTCGCCTTCTACGACAAGCGCATATATAAAAAGTTACGAGTGAAGGAATTGTCCCTAAGTGACCCCTTATATCACGGAAAGAAACAGCATCGGAATATGACAAAATAAACAACTGTGCCATGATACGCCCCTCCCCATCCCCCCCTTTGTGATAATTGAAGGTCAGTTGCTCAGCGTGAGAACAGTAATTAATATGCTGCATTTTTTAAACCAATTAATTGTATATACCATAAGAAAACTGGTGTTTTCCAAACTGACTAAAATCACACCTCTCACTTGGTCCCCCTTTTATCAATACAATGTATGTCACGACGTGACCTATCAGTAAAAAGGGGAACAAGTGAGAGATTTTGACGGGCGTATAAAAATGAATGGCCCATATCCTGAAATTACGAATATATCATCTTTGGCCAAATTATTTTTCCAAACTTTCATCAGTTTAAAGCATTTGTCGGACTATCGGACTATTGGACTGTCGGATTATACAGAGACGTGCCAAAAGTATTCGGTCACTGTAATTTTTTACTATATATTTCATATAAAACCACAATTTTTTAAAACATTATTCCAAAGTCAATTCTTGTTTGATATTGATGAAATTTTTACCAACAGAAGCGAGAAAGTACGTAGTTTTCTGTGATTATTTTAAAATATTTTTTGGGAGCACAAATTTTAAATGTTCATGATTTAAACACAAACTTAAATTATTTGTCTTTAAATGTACTATTATTGTATCACGGCTGGTAATCGGCACAAGCAGAACAGTCGGTTCTGCAAAGAAATTCGTGAGGATAACTTCCGGTTTTGGTGGAGGAGAGTTCACGAAGACGCTTCGCAAGGTATGTACATGTCAAAAATTGAAATTTGCTTTTTTACTGCTTGAATATTGCAAAATCAGAGAATGCTATGCTGTTAGAAACATGCATAGTTTATTGTTGTATATGAAGTGTAACTCTCACAAAATCAATTGTCCCACGAAAAACATGACGAAAATTGTGACACTCTTACATTTCTAAGTTGTTCTTGACAAAGGTGCAAGTTAAATTTTCAATATTTTTTCATCGTGGGAGTCTAAATGTAATCGAGGAAAAATTCCGATTCGTCAGAAGTAAATTGAAGTCTAGATAAATCTACAAATTGTCAATTTTCTTGTTTTCCTGCTTGAGGAGATCGGTTCTGATAGAGCACATTGCGAATGCATGAGGGGATTTGCTAGTTTGGTTAATTGTTTTCTGCAAAATTGATAAATTGACACTTTTAAAATTTAGCTTTCTTTTAAAGTATTTCGTATTTCATAAAACTGCTAAATACTCTAATCAAAATAAACTATTCTCTGTCCACTTTCAGGAGATGCCAGGATTCAAGGGAAAGAGGAAAAGGGGACTGACATTGACTCTTTACAAAAAAACATTTCGATGTAGATTGCCTGTATCACCGCCAAGGAAACGAACAAAAACAAGTAGCAGTACACCAAATTTAAAATCCCCATCAATCAGGACACCAAGTTTATTAAAAAAATCTCTTTCAATTTCAAAATATTTATATCCTTTCAAACGGGTTTCCACACCTATTCGGCGCAACTTTTTTACTAAAGATGACGGAAGCTTCACCGCAGATCTACAAAATGTTTCCTTTTTGAGTCTTGATGAAAGTATAGGCAAGATAGAAGTTGACCCAAAGGAAGAAGCTTCAGTAGTTGAAGTTTTCCCAGATGTTCTTGACAAACTTTCTGATGTTGGGAAAAAGGACAAGCTATTGAAATTCTTTAAATTAGTACAAGATGGAAAATTCCCTTTGAATAACATTGCATTTGAGTTGTTTTTGGACATTGTACAATGGTTTGACAAAGATGAATCACGTCAAATGAGATATCAACTCTCCAATTTTTTTGGTTAGGGAGAAAGTTATTTGGTGGTCGCTTCATTCAGTTTATGTCTGGCCCAAAAAATGAAAGTGACATTTTAACAGGATCTTCAACGCCGAATAGGTTTTTGTTCGTTTCATTGGCGGTGATACAGGCAATATACAAACATTGTATATTGAAATGTTTTTTTGTTAAGAGTCAATGTCAGTCCCCCTTTCCTCTTTCCCTTGAATCCTGGCATCTCCTGAAAGTGGACAGAGTATTTATCAGTTTTATGTTTAAAAGTGTCATTTGATCAATTTTTCAGAAAACAATTTACAAAACTAGCAAATCTCCTCATGCATTCGCAATGTGCTCTCTCAGAACCGATCTCCTCAAGCAGGAAAACAAGAAAATTGACAATTTGTAGATTTATCTAGACTTCAATTTACTTCTGACGAATCGGAATTTATCCCCGATTACATTTAGACTCCCACGATGAAAAAATATTGAAAATTTAACTTGCATCTTTGTCAAGAACAACTTAGAAATGTAAGAGTGTCACAATTTTGATCATGTTTTTCGTCGGACGATTGATTTTGCGAGAGTTACACTTCATATACAACAATAAACAATGCATGTTTCTAATCTTGAAAGCATTCGCCACAGCATAGCATTCTCTGATTTTGCAATATTCGAGCAGTAAAAATGAAAATTTCAATTTTTGATATGTACATACCTTGCGAAGCGTCTTCGTGAACTCTCCTCCACCAAAACCGGAAGTTATCTTCACGAATTTCTTTGCAGAACCGACTGTTCTGCTTGTGCCGATTACCAGCCGTGTGTATTGTATTTTTGACGTTCAAAATTTAGTTTTGTGTTTAAATCGTGAACTCATAAAAATTATAGATTATAAATTTATGCTAAAATTACAGTGTAAAACTACATCTAATTATGTTTTTGTTGGTAAAAAAATCATCAAAATCGAACAAGAGTCGACTTTGGAATAATGTTTTTAAAAACTGTGGTTTTACATGAAATATATAGTAAAAAAATCACAGTGACCGAATACTTTTGGCACGTCTCTATAGCTACGGCCCCATATCCAATAAAGAGGTCTTTGGGTTGCTAAGTGAACACAAGCCTATTACACCACTGACATTGGTGAACTCCCTGATATATGCACTTCAAGTAGTAAAGTTTCCAGGTAATTATCTATGGTCTGGTGTTTCATTGGTCAGTTCCTTATTATATTGAATGTCATTGGTTCTAAACAATCATGTGATAGTTAAACTGGTATAAGGTAAGGTAATATTATACTCGGGTAATATGCCGCTATTGTTCTATAAAGCAGTCTCTACAATATTATGTCAAATATCAGTAAAATATTTAATGTTGAATAATAAGTGATATTAGGCTGTATTGATGGGAACTGCATCAGTGGTGTAATGGTTGACGTGCTCGCCTAGAATTCGGTATGTCGTGGGTTCAAACCCTATCAGGTCCAACCAAAGACTATAAAATTGATATTTACTACTGATCTGCTAAGCATGCAACCTTAATGAGTGAAATTTGTTGACTCCTGATTCAGGATATTGTGTCAGAGTGGAGCAACATGTTTGCCCGCACACTGTTGTTTCAGTGTGTTAGCACTATAAAGATCCAATAAGGCATGTCGATCTAGTACAAGGCCGACATCATCATCATTTCATTGAATGTAACTTGTTGATATGACAATTGAAGTCTTCAAAAAAACATTTCAAGATCACTCAATATTGTCAGTAATCAATTTCACAATCACTTGATGTCATTGTCAAAATTAAACAGAAGAGAAATAGCTTGTTTATTGAAGATTTCTTGCCATCTTTGAGCTATATACATTTGCTGTAGAACAGCTGCATTTGGCAGTTGTAACCTAATTACTGGTATATTTCCTGTTTATTACAAACTACTTTACCATATAATGACTTGACAGACTTGTTAATTAAACAACTGCAGGTGTGAAGATTACCTTTGACAGATTGACCTACAGTGACATGTTGACTGATAGTTTCCTGATCTTACCTGTAGAGTGCCCCCCTGTACTTCAATCGGCTATCAAAGATGGCTGCCATGGTAGATAGTTACCTGATCTTACCTGTACAATGCTCTATACTCCAATCGGCAATCAAAGATGGCTGCCATGGTAGATAGTTACCTGATCTTACCTGTACAATGTTCTGTACACACAATTGGCTATCAAAGATGGCTGCCATAGTAGATAGTTACCTGATCTTACCTGTACACTGCTCTGTACTCCAATCAGCAATCAAAGATGGCTGCCATAGTAGGACATAGTGTAACATACACCCCTATAGGAAAACAAATAAAAACATTTTCTAAACTTGATTGAAACCAAACAGTATATCAATAATTATCAGATGTTCCCATACATAATTTGTATTGTTTACGTAGATGGGAAATTTAAAATGGTAGCAGAAGGACAGAGTTTAATATAGGACCATTTGAGAATCACTGGACCAGATGGTCCTCTTCAAAATGTGTATTACTTATGCTGATTGAAAATCCAAGATGGCCACCACGACATGACTTAGTTTAACATAGGACCCTACTGGAATATGAATAAAAGCTATATCTTAGAAACTACAAATTCTGTTAAAGGAAAACTCCAGTCAGTTGAACAATTGTTATAATTCAATGCATTGTAACTTTTTTTTCGTAAATAACTAATTATTAAACAAAAAACACCTTTATTAGGCCAAGCAAAAAAATATGTGTGTTTACGGTCGCATGTCAAAAAAAATCTAGGGTCAGTCGGTCGGCATTAATTTTTTTTTTGTTTTTTTTTTTTATTATCGGCAAAACCGGAAATAGTCGTTCCCGGTTCCGGTAAGCCGTCATTTGTTGAAGCTGTTTTTTGACGAGTTACGCAGTTTTTCTACGTTCTTTGCTCTCAATTTCGACAAAAAGCTAGCGGTTGAATAAATAAAACATTGCTGCTGATTAAACAACAAACATGATTATCTGAATTCTGTGTAAAAATTGATAGGGTCGCTAGCAAAAATTAGAGTAGAATAATTGCCGATAAAAAAGGTTAGGGTCGGCGGCTGAAAAATAGGGTCGGTTGGGTGAGCGTAAACACACATATTTTTTTTTTGGCCTTAGCATTAAAGGGAACCTTTGCGATTTTTTACATGTTAGCTAAATATGTTCCTGGTGATATAAAATACATATTCACAAAGTTTTATGGACATATTTCCACAAATAACGATGCAAATCGGAAATTTGTGATTTTAATTTCTAATTTCTCCATCAGGCTGTGACGTTTTAGCCTGATAATGCATTGTGGGATTGAAATTTAAAGTCTGGGTCGCTGATGTTAAATTCGCTTCATTTAAAGCGCTCAGAGGACTGTAATTTAAATCTAATAACCGTTGGAAAATTAAATACTGAAGTGAACAGATACATACATACCTTTTTGACAAACAACTATTTTAAATGAACAAAATGTTTCATTTCCTTTATATTTACAACAGAAAGAGTGTTTTACAACAGTCACCTATATTCACTATATGTAGGACCCCTTTTACAATTATGTTCATTTTGTTTTACTGCTAATGTGTTGAAAAATATAATGGATAATTTTGACAACGCGTAACTTGTGTATTGATCAGATTAATAAAATGGGAATTTGAATACACACTATTTGCTTTCCAAGACGAGTTGGTAGATCGTTTATTATTTATTAAAGATTGGCAAACAAGAGCCTGTGACCCCGTTTTCAAAACTGCTGGATCCGTGCCTGATGCAGCAATGATTCTGGGGCTATTTTCACATTGATTAACATTGATCATAGGTTATATTGAATTGTTCATTTTTATCTTGATTTTTTTTGTGCCTCATCAGAATGATATAGCAACAACCAAAATTATGAAGTAAAGCAGGGTGAACAGGGCAGGATAAAAAATTCTTCTTGCAAACCCCAAAAAGCAAAATAGACAAAAACCATTTGTATGCAAGTTTTCCTTATAAAAACAACAACCATATTTTTTTTGACTATTCTGAGATTAATCAGAAGGGTCCGCCAGTTCGAAAGACGTGATTAAAATAAGCAAAAAATTTTTTCTTTACGCAGAGACATATTATATGTTACGCTTTGTTCAAATCAGAAATAACCGTTATGAAAACCGATTAATCTTTTTACTGTTGGCGAATACGAATATTGTATTTCCATAAACAAATTATTATATTACGTAAGAGATGTACTCTGAAGTTTTGTATAATAAACTTTAAAAGTATTTATAATACTCATCGTCTGTAGTTTTCAAATGAAAACTATTACAAATTATATGTTTACATAATCCTCTCAATTTTATGGCTTCCTACCCTGTAACTTTCTGTGCTTTTAGCTAAGAAGCAGAGCTTATGTGTAGCTTTATTGTAGTGCATGAACGATCGATTACAAAGTGCGATCTTATAAATAATATCATTAAAACAATTTTGCCCCGTAGTATAGGCCTATTTTTTATTTTTTTGCGAATTCATGACATTGTTCCGATGTCCGTTTTTTTTTTTCACATAATTTCATAGTTCTTCAATTTTCGAAAAAAAATCTTTTTTAAATGTGTCTCATTAAAGACAGACCGTTTTCCCCGTTTCGTTTGTTTTGCCATAAGTATATAGAAACAAAACGTAAATCTGCAAAGTGATTGCATAATAAATTCATATATTTAGAATAATAAGAAAAATAAAAAGAATTACGCCTGACAAGCCATATCAACACTGAATGAGGACCCCGGTTTGTCACGCTTGTTTTTGGGGTGTGGTGGTATTTAGACATCACATGATAATTGGTATCGATATGCTATAAAAATGGCGACATCCATCTATCATTGACCGAATTTTAAAATCGATTTCATTCCCTTATCCAACATAATAAAACGCTAATATACATATAAACATCCATATTTATACATCAGGAAAAAAATATAAAAAAATTATTTTTTTGCGAAGTTTCCCTTTAATATGCTCAATTAGAAATATGAATATTTGGAATTTCCTGTCGTAGTGTAAGCATCACCAGGACTGATCATGTTAATTGAATAAATAATGTATCTGACTCTTCCCAACATCGTGCCCATTTGGTTATGTTTTAATATCACTCAGATCAACTGCAATACAATGTTTACAATTGTATATTGTCCTAATTTTTTGTCTTAATATTCCCATCCCATGTTACATTTTCATAAAACAAATGAGTTTATTTATAGTGAGGGGGGTATCTACCTATAATTTCATGATTTAAGTGATGAATTTAACAACATTATCAGCCTCTTCCAGTAAACCGGAAATATATAGATATAAAGTGCATGTAAAAAGTCTTATGAAGGGTCCTTATATACATGTATATATTAGTACTGTCAACTTCATTTCTTCCTTTTTCACTCTCAAATTTCTCAGTTGCATACATTTCTCAGGAAATTTACTTAAATTTTTATTTTTAGAAAAGAACAAAACTTTACATTAGATCTACATTTGTTCATTATTTAGTTAAATAGATACTACTTGCATGTTATAAAAAAAGGTTGTAATTTCATACATGTATGAGGGAAGACAGGATATTAGTAAGAACTTTTGTTCCTGATCGGAAAGTACAAATAAACATATTTTTAATGTGGAAAGACAATTATGACTTGCTTTATTTAGTTTGATGGGAAAATGTAAATTTACTTTATTATAAGCTATATAAATAATTATTTAAGTGGTAACTGAAATAAAAACTTAAAAAAGGTAAGTTTTTTTTCTTCTAAATCAGTTATTTGTTTTGATGAATTGTACTTTTTTAAACATAAAAGTCAGTTTAATTTTCTGTATGTACAGTCCAGGGTACATAATTATTTCATAAAAAAAAGAAAATTTAAATATAACTTTTATTATACATTTATTGTATGGTACATGTAGTTTATGTAGCTTGAGGAAAACTGCTCGTAGCCATTGGCTGGTGGCAATCCTCGTTAAACAAATAAAGAATTAAATTATGTATATAAGATGTTTTTACATCATTGCCAGACATTGGATATTCCCTTAATTACCAAGTTGGTATTTTTGCACATCCTAAATCCAAGATGGCCACCACTGTAGTTTAACATAGGGACATAGCTTTGTTTTGATTTGATTTATTGTGTTTAACACCACTTTCAGCAATATTTCAGCTATATCATGGCGTCAAGTTTTAGTGGTGGAAGAAGCCGGAGAGAACCACCGACCATTGATTTATAATGGAGGATCTAAGATTTGTTAATCAGAAACTAAAGCAGGAAAACAAATGTTTTAGATATAAGAGACACTTAGAATAATCCCACACAAAAACACAAGTGTTATTAAAATGGATAACAAGAAGAATAGAAACAAATGTTATACTATAGTATGTATTTTCTATTTTCATGTTGTCTGTGGGAGAAAAGAATAATGACTATTAGGAATAATTTGTAGATCAGAACTGATAAAAAAATAAATATAAATATGTGTCTTTGTAGATCTCGCACAGCCACAGGATAAGTCAACATTATTACATTTTACTGCACAGCTAGGATTATATAAAGTTGCATCATTCTTCCTCGATAAAACTGGTGGTGACGTAGCTTTAAAAACACCAAATCGTCATGGTTATCTGCCAAAGGAACTAGCAGCAGAACATGGATACACAGAACTTACAGAGCTGTTGACAGAGTTAGTAGCTTTTTTGTTTGTAAGACACATGGATTATTAATGCCACTATTTTGATATCATCAGTGGACAGTGACCCTTTATAGTGGATTACCTGCCCTGTAATTATATTCACTAGCTTTTTATCAACAACACACATTTTCACCTGCCGTGACCTGGAATCTCACATAGAGATTTGTGATTTTGAGTTGTTGCCTGTGTCGGATGTTACATTTTTCTTTAATCTGCAAATCCTCCTAAACCACTCAATAGAAAACAACCAAAATAACGTATAACCTTCTAACATCTGTTATTTTATTTTTTCATCACATTTATTTCTGGGGTTTCCCAGAGCCAAACATAGATTTTCAGTGTTGAACAGAGAGGGTACACATCTGTAATCCACAACTCCTCATAGACCACTCGTCAGAAGCCAACCAAATTTGCACATTTTCATTTACAGGAACTGAACCTGTTATTTCTGCTTTTAAGCTCATCTGACTAAAAGTCAGGGTGAACCTTTGCTGTTACTTGGCATCCGGTGTTAATGTTTTACATTTTAATCTTCTCATCATAAAGCACTGGGCCATTATGAATCAAACTTGGCAGGAATGGTCCTTGAATGATCTACATTCTAAATTTTATCCAGTTGGTCCAAGCTCCATCCAAGATGGCTGTTGTTACTAAAAAAATATTCTTAAATGGGTCATAGTAGCTTCATTTGAAGCACAATCAGCTCAAAATTTAACTGTTGGAGCTTAATTAGCTAGGAGCTCTTTAATAAATATTCTGGGTTTTTATTGTCAAGTTTATACTTTTGCTGAATACGGAAATATGTACAGAGGAGAGGGGGGGGGAGGGGGTACACATCTAATCTGCAACTGCTCAAGCAAAACAAAAATGTAGTATATATGTTATTTACAGTTATGATGTAATTTTTACAATTACAGTGAATATTATGGTATTTCTATTTTGTCTGCCATTCTGGAATGTTTAATATTGGTGATATTGAAGTATAAAAGAGTTGATAATATGTTATCTGGGATCAAGATTTAATCTACTAATGTAATAAGAAAGTTCTTTTCATTTAATAACAAGTATCAGACAAGTTTGTAATTCAATGTCTTATCAATAAGTAACAGACAAGTCAGTTCATTGAAAGGAGAATAGTATGCTAAATTACCAGAGAACAATTTGATTAGATGACATTGTCCAAATGACAAACAAATCCTCTCAAAAGACTGAGTTCACATACAGTACTAGTCATATTAAAGGAAAATATCACTCAATTAGAAGTTTCTTTGTATTCTGACTTGTAAGTATACTGTTGATACACATTGAAATATTTAAAAAGATTATTGTAATATTAAGTAGAATAAGAAACTACTAATGTGTGCATGATAAAAATAGGTCATCATCACCTGATTGTGACCTCATTTTGCCAAATAAAGAGCAAGATTATGACCCAATTTCTTGTAAACTGAAGGTGTATCAATCAGCTGTTATTTAGCAAAACCTCCAAATTATGTCAATACTAAATTATCCTAATATATGGTATTCAATGAGGTAAAGGTAGGTGTCATGTCCTGGAAAAGGTGCTCTCTACTTGTGACATAACCAAATACTTATTAAATCATGCTAAAAATAAGTGTAAGGTATCCAGACATTGGTAATGTGATAATTTGAATCATGTTAAAAGTGGTATACATGTATATGGTAACAATATAGTTTATTGGCAATCTGATACTCTTTTTTTTTATTAATATTTTTGTCAATTATGAAAATACAATAAACAGTATGAAAGTATAGTCAATACACATAAGGTAAGGTAAAATAACATGAATATAAAGAAGGAAGTATAAATGATACAAAATGTAAGAAAAAAATAAATATAGCATATATTTGTGTCTCATTTTGTATTTCAATCTGATGCTCATGTTATCTCTACCATTAAATCATACAACAACTCACATACTGTAACCATACAGTTTTTAACTCTTAATCATTTTTCCATATTTCTGAATAAGGATTCTAGCATGAATAGCAAGGGATTTGATAATTTAAATAAAGTGCATATTGTTTCAGATAATAAAGATTTTTTCACCAAAGAGTTAAATCTCTATAAAGATAATTAATTATCTGTTAATAAATCATCAAAATAAATAGCTATAGTAACTCATCAAAATGAAGAAAAACTTAGAAGATAATAATATGGAAATATTGATTAATAAGTCTGGCTGAGAAAATGTAAATTTGTGTTTCCTAGTTGACAAAGTAAATGTGAATGTTCATCATTCATTTGTTACCTCATATCACGTTGTATCTATTGTTGTTGCCTAATGTATACAATTTGTTCACACCACTACATAGCTGAAATACTGCAAAGGTTAGCATAAAACACCAATCAATCAATCATTCTATTGTTGTTTAAGTTTTTTTTCACTTTTTATCTTTCTCTAGGTATGACACATGATTTTTTTAACTACTTAATTGTTGAAATAAACTATCTCATCAGAAAGGCCTCATAAAAAGACAAGTTTTGGTGGTTAAAACTTGTTGATATCATATTCCATTCAAATGTTATGGCAGTTCAAAGTCTTAAAAAAGTGTAAAATTTTAGCCTATATATAGTTTCTCTAATCCACTGGTGCAAATGAAACCAAATTTTTGATGAATGATTTTTTTGACGTACATGCCCCCTTTGAAATTTGTGTTTTTTGTGTGTATCCATTATCCAAGATAACTGCCATTGCCATTTTGTAAATTAATTGTATACTAATTGTCGAATTTATTTTAAATTCTCCCAGAAACCAAATGATTTGTAGAATTGCTACGTGATAGCAATGTTCTGTTGATCTTCATTGACCAAATTTGTGTTTTTTACAATGTTTGAAAATCCATGATGTTGACAACCTGAATGAACATAGAAGTCTTATGTGCGAAATGTAGATATGTTGCTACTGAGAAACCTCCAAACTGTTTGACCTCGGCTGTCTTTACATGAATTAATGGTCATTAATCAATCTTTACCAAGATGACCATCGATACTGTCTTACAACATATTTAGCCTGGATCTAAATTGTGTTTGGCTTGTCTGTTTTTAGGAGTATAAGATTTGCCAGAGGAACTGTAACTGTTTTGGGGTTGACTGTGCTGTTTTACATTTTATTTGATTCAGTTTCACAGGGCATTGCAATCCATACCAGCTCCCACTAGCCCTTGACTTGTAAGGAAACATTCTTTACTCACCAGCAAAATTATGTAACTTACCAGCCAATTTGTACCATATAACTCCAATATGCATATAACCGTATTGATACCAATTCATACTATATAACTCTAATATGTATTTATTTGTGCATAATTATTAATGCCCTGAATGAGACAGAAGATACTCGCTTGAACTTGAACTCAACCCCACTTTTTGTAGGTCAATTTTGCTACTTGTATTTTTTTTGGTCTTTTTTAGTTATTAAAACTTGTAATTAAAGAAACATAAAATAATTAAAAGAGTTAACGAAAATTTTCCGGATATATAAACTTGCCATCTGGCGATCAATGCATAATTTTTACTCGCATTTTATGAAAGTAACTTGCAAATGCAAGTGTTTTGGTCGCAGTGTAGAGCCTGGTTTCATATAAGACGATATTTGAAAAAGCACAAAAATCTTTTTCTCAGAACTGATTGACCCCAAACGCTTCAATGAATATGATCATTTTGTGTTGTTGCCAATCTGAAATTCCAACAGGTAATTACGACAGAAAATATTTTACCTCTGACCTCTAGCCTAACACCAATGTCAATGATGTGGGTTCAGTTTGATACCTTTTTCAAGTGTACCCATGACCCAGGGTTTTAACCTGTTAGTTCATTATATCTCTTCTGACATTCTTCCCCTAATAATTCTGGTAGTCATGAGGAAGCCTAAAACTTGATAAAAGTGACAATAAACACCAATATTATAATCTGAACATATTGTGGTTGTGTGTGATAAAGGCTTGGGTGATACAAAAAAGTTTTCAGAAAGAACCTATTATGGTTGTATGTGATACAGACTTGGGTGATAAAAAAAAATTTTATTTGAAACTTTCAAAATACTTGATTAAAATGTTAGCATAGTAAAAAGAATTAGTTGTTCTCTGCTGGTATTTTATCTGTGTTACAATAGTTGTTCTCTGCTGGTATTTTATCTGTGTTACAATAGTTGTTCTCTGCTGGTATTTTATCTGTGTTACAATAGTTGTTCTCTGCTGGTATTTTATCTGTGTTACAATCGTTGTTCTCTGCTGGTATTTTATCTGTGTTACAATAGTTGTTCTCTGCTGGTATTTTATCTGTGTTACAACAGTTGTTCTCTGCTGGTATTTTATCTGTGTTACAATAGTTGTTCTCTGCTGGTATTTTATCTGTGTTACAATAGTTGTTCTCTGCTGGTATTTTATCTGTGTTACAATAGTTGTTCTCTGCAGGTATTTTATCTGTGTTACAATAGTTGTTCTCTGCTGGTATTTTATCTGTGTTACAATAGTTGTTCTCTGCTGGTATTTTATCTGTGTTACAATCGTTGTTCTCTGCTGGTATTTTATCTGTGTTACAACAGTTGTTCTCTGCTGGTATTTTATCTGTGTTACAATAGTTGTTCTCTGCTGGTATTTTATCTGTGTTACAATCGTTGTTCTCTGCTGGTATTTTATCTGTGTTACAACAGTTGTTCTCTGCTGGTATTTTATCTGTGTTACAATAGTTGTTCTCTGCTGGTATTTTATCTGTGTTACAATAGTTGTTTGCTGGTATTTTATCTGTGTTACAATAGTTGTTCTCTGCTGGTATTTTATCTGTGTTACAATCGTTGTTCTCTGCTGGTATTTTATCTGTGTTACAACAGTTGTTCTCTGCTGGTATTTTATCTGTGTTACAATCATATGTTTTTCATTGCATTACACATTTTTCTTGCCAGAATTTAAACTTTATTCACGCATTTGTCCTCCACACGAACGGGTTAAAAGTTGATGCGGGTTTAATATACCAGAACTATGTTTTTTCTCCCGAGATTTTTGGAGCAAAAGGGGATGCGGATTATGTACCACTGCGGCTAATAGAAGGCCGTCTATGGTAGATGTAAAAATCTTGAGTTCAAATGAACGATGCAGATATATAAATATTTGGATAATCTGATGTCTTAAATCCAATCCAGAAACTATATGTAAATTTCAACTTTGTCCAATATATTTGTTTATTTCCTAAGCCATGGGAAGCCTTGGTGGTCGAGTGGTGAAAGGTAATTGACTTCTGAACACAAGCCTAACACCATTGTCATTAGTTATTGATACAGCTAATATAAGCTATGTTACCCACGTTAAGGCCTGGAGTTTCACCGGTCATTAGTTATTGATACAGCTAATATAAGCTATGTTACCCACGTTAAGGCCTGGAGTTTCACCGGTCATTAGTTATTGATACAGCTAATATAAGCTATGTTACCCACCTTATGGCCTGTAGTTTCACCGGCCATTAGTTATTGATACAGCTAATATAAGCCATGTTACCCACCTTAAGGCCTGGAGTTTCACCGGTCATTAATTATTGATACAGCTAATAAGCCATGTTACCCACCTTAAAGCCTGGAGTTTCAGTCATTAGTTATTGATACAGCTAATAAGTCATATTACCCACCTTAAGGCCTGGAGTTTCACCGGTCATTAGTTATTGATACAGCTAATAAGTCATATTACCCACCTTATGGCCTGGAGTTTCACCGGTCATTAGTTATTGATGGAGCTAATAAGCCATGTTACCCACCTTAAGGCCTGGAGTTTCACCGTCATTAGTTATTGATACAGCTAATAAGTCATGTTACCCACCTTAAGGCCGGGAGTTTCACTGTCATTAGTTATTGATACACCTGATAAGTCATGTTACCCACCTTAAGGCCTGGAGTTTCACCGTCATTAGTTATTGATACAGCTAATAAGCCAAGTTACCCACCTTAAGGCCTGGAGTTTCACTAGTCATTAGTTATTGATACAGCTGATAAGTCATGTTACCCACCTTAAGGCCTGGAGTTTCACTGTCATTAGTTATTGATACAGCTGATAAGTCATGTTACCCACCTTAAGGCCTGGAGTTTCACCGGTCATTAGTTATTGCTACAACTAATAAGTCATGTTGCCCACCTTAAGGCCTGGAGTTTCACCGTCATTAGTTATTGATACAGCTGATAAGTCATGTTACCCACCTTAAGGCCTGGAGTTCTACTGTCATTAGTTATTGATACAGCTGATAAGTCATGTTACCCACCTTAAGGCCTGGAGTTTCACCGGTCATTAGTTATTGATACAGCTAATACAAGCCATGTTACCCACCTTAATGCCTGGAGTTTCACTGTCATTAGTTATTGCTACAACTAATAAGTCATGTTGCCCACCTTAAGGCCTGGAGTTTCACCGTCATTAGTTATTGATACAGCTGATAAGTCATGTTACCCACCTTAAGGCCTGGAGTTTCACCGGTCATTAGTTATTGATACAGCTAATACAAGCCATGTTACCCACCTTAAGGCCTGGAGTTTCACCGTCATTAGTTATTGATACAGCTAATAAGCCATGTTACCCACCTTAAGGCCGGGAGTTTCACTGTCATTAGTTATTGATACAGCTGATAAGTCATATTACTCACCTTAAGGCCTGGAGTTTCACTGTCATTAGTTATTGATACAGCTAATAAGTCATGTTACCCACCTTAAGGCCTGGAGTGTTACTGTCATTAGTTATTGATACAGCTAATAAGTCATGTTACCCACCTTAAGGCCTGGAGTTTTACGGGTCATTAATTACTGATACAGCTAATAAGCCATGTTACCCACTTTAAGGCCTGGAGTTTCACCGGTCATTAGTTATTGATACAGCTAATAAGCCATGTTACCCACCTTAAGGCCTGGAGTTTCACCGTCATTAGTTATTGATACAGCTAATAAGCCATGTTACCCACCTTAAGGCCTGGAGTTTCATTGTCATTAGTTATTGATACAGCTGATAAGTCATGTTACCCACCTTAAGGCCTGGAGTTTCACCGGTCATTAATTATTGATACAGCTAATAAGCCATGTTACCCACCTTAAAGCCTGGAGTTTCAGTCATTAGTTATTGATACAGCTAATAAGTCATATTACCCACCTTAAGGCCTGGAGTTTCACCGGTCATTAGTTATTGATACAGCTAATAAGCCATGTTACCCACCTTAAGGCCTGGAGTTTCACCGGTCATTAGTTATTGATGGAGCTAATAAGCCATGTTACCCACCTTAAGGCCTGGAGTTTCACCGTCATTAGTTATTGATACAGCTAATAAGTCATGTTACCCACCTTAAGGCCTGGAGTTTCACCGTCATTAGTTATTGATACAGCTAATAAGCCATGTTACCCACCTTAAGGCCTGGAGTTTCACTGTCATTAGTTATTGATACAGCTGATAAGTCATGTTACCCACCTTAAGGCCTGGAGTTTCACTGTCATTAGTTATTGATACAGCTGATAAGTCATGTTACCCACCTTAAGGCCTGGAGTTTCACCGGTCATTAGTTATTGCTACAACTAATAAGTCATGTTGCCCACCTTAAGGCCTGGAGTTTCACCGTCATTAGTTATTGATACAGCTGATAAGTCATGTTACCCACCTTAAAGCCTGGAGTTCTACTGTCATTAGTTATTGATACAGCTGATAAGTCATGTTACCCACCTTAAGGCCTGGAGTTTCACCGGTCATTAGTTATTGATACAGCTAATACAAGCCATGTTACCCACCTTAACGCCTGGAGTTTCACTGTCATTAGTTATTGCTACAACTAATAAGTCATGTTGCCCACCTTAAGGCCTGGAGTTTCACCGTCATTAGTTATTGATACAGCTGATAAGTCATGTTACCCACCTTAAGGCCTGGAGTTTCACCGGTCATTAGTTATTGATACAGCTAATACAAGCCATGTTACCCACCTTAAGGCCTGGAGTTTCACCGGTCATTAGTTATTGATACAGCTAATAAGCCATGTTACCCACCTTAAGGCCGGGAGTTTCACTGTCATTAGTTATTGATACAGCTGATAAGTCATATTACTCACCTTAAGGCCTGGAGTTTCACTGTCATTAGTTATTGATACAGCTAATAAGTCATGTTACCCACCTTAAGGCCTGGAGTGTTACTGTCATTAGTTATTGATACAGCTAATAAGTCATGTTACCCACCTTAAAGCCTGGAGTTCTACTGTCATTAGTTATTGATACAGCTGATAAGTCATGTTACCCACCTTAAGGCCTGGAGTTTCACCGGTCATTAGTTATTGATACAGCTAATACAAGCCATGTTACCCACCTTAACGCCTGGAGTTTCACTGTCATTAGTTATTGCTACAACTAATAAGTCATGTTGCCCACCTTAAGGCCTGGAGTTTCACCGTCATTAGTTATTGATACAGCTGATAAGTCATGTTACCCACCTTAAGGCCTGGAGTGTTACTGTCATTAGTTATTGATACAGCTAATAAGTCATGTTACCCACCTTAAGGCCTGGAGTTTTACCGGTCATTAGTTACTGATACAGCTAATAAGCCATGTTACCCACTTTAAGGCCTGGAGTTTCACCGGTCATTAGTTATTGATACAGCTAATAAGCCATGTTACCCACCTTAAGGCCTGGAGTTTCACCGTCATTAGTTATTGATACAGCTAATAAGCCATGTTACCCACCTTAAGGCCTGGAGTTTCATTGTCATTAGTTATTGATACAGCTGATAAGTCATGTTACCCACCTTAAGGCCTGGAGTTTCACTGTCATTAGTTATTGATACAGCTGATAAGTCATGTTACCCACCTTAAGGCCTGGAGTTTCACCGGTCATTAATTATTGATACAGCTAATAAGCCATGTTACCCACCTTAAAGCCTGGAGTTTCAGTCATTAGTTATTGATACAGCTAATAAGTCATATTACCCACCTTAAGGCCTGGAGTTTCACCGGTCATTAGTTATTGATACAGCTAATAAGCCATGTTACCCACCTTAAGGCCTGGAGTTTCACCGGTCATTAGTTATTGATGGAGCTAATAAGCCATGTTACCCACCTTAAGGCCTGGAGTTTCACCGTCATTAGTTATTGATACAGCTAATAAGTCATGTTACCCACCTTAAGGCCGGGAGTTTCACTGTCATTAGTTATTGATACAGCTGATAAGTCATGTTACCCACCTTAAGGCCTGGAGTTTCACCGTCATTAGTTATTGATACAGCTAATAAGCCATGTTACCCACCTTAAGGCCTGGAGTTTCACTGTCATTAGTTATTGATACAGCTGATAAGTCATGTTACCCACCTTAAGGCCTGGAGTTTCACTGTCATTAGTTATTGATACAGCTGATAAGTCATGTTACCCACCTTAAGGCCTGGAGTTTCACCGGTCATTAGTTATTGCTACAACTAATAAGTCATGTTGCCCACCTTAAGGCCTGGAGTTTCACCGTCATTAGTTATTGATACAGCTGATAAGTCATGTTACCCACCTTAAAGCCTGGAGTTCTACTGTCATTAGTTATTGATACAGCTGATAAGTCATGTTACCCACCTTAAGGCCTGGAGTTTCACCGGTCATTAGTTATTGATACAGCTAATACAAGCCATGTTACCCACCTTAACGCCTGGAGTTTCACTGTCATTAGTTATTGCTACAACTAATAAGTCATGTTGCCCACCTTAAGGCCTGGAGTTTCACCGTCATTAGTTATTGATACAGCTGATAAGTCATGTTACCCACCTTAAGGCCTGGAGTTTCACCGGTCATTAGTTATTGATACAGCTAATACAAGCCATGTTACCCACCTTAAGGCCTGGAGTTTCACCGGTCATTAGTTATTGATACAGCTAATAAGCCATGTTACCCACCTTAAGGCCGGGAGTTTCACTGTCATTAGTTATTGATACAGCTGATAAGTCATATTACTCACCTTAAGGCCTGGAGTTTCACTGTCATTAGTTATTGATACAGCTAATAAGTCATGTTACCCACCTTAAGGCCTGGAGTGTTACTGTCATTAGTTATTGATACAGCTAATAAGTCATGTTACCCACCTTAAAGCCTGGAGTTCTACTGTCATTAGTTATTGATACAGCTGATAAGTCATGTTACCCACCTTAAGGCCTGGAGTTTCACCGGTCATTAGTTATTGATACAGCTAATACAAGCCATGTTACCCACCTTAACGCCTGGAGTTTCACTGTCATTAGTTATTGCTACAACTAATAAGTCATGTTGCCCACCTTAAGGCCTGGAGTTTCACCGTCATTAGTTATTGATACAGCTGATAAGTCATGTTACCCACCTTAAGGCCTGGAGTTTCACCGGTCATTAATTATTGATACAGCTAATACAAGCCATGTTACCCACCTTAAGGCCTGGAGTTTCACCGGTCATTAGTTATTGATACAGCTAATAAGCCATGTTACCCACCTTAAGGCCGGGAGTTTCACTGTCATTAGTTATTGATACAGCTGATAAGTCATATTACTCACCTTAAGGCCTGGAGTTTCACTGTCATTAGTTATTGATACAGCTAATAAGTCATGTTACCCACCTTAAGGCCTGGAGTGTTACTGTCATTAGTTATTGATACAGCTAATAAGTCATGTTACCCACCTTAAGGCCTGGAGTTTTACCGGTCATTAGTTACTGATACAGCTAATAAGCCATGTTACCCACTTTAAGGCCTGGAGTTTCACCGGTCATTAGTTATTGATACAGCTAATAAGCCATGTTACCCACCTTAAGGCCTGGAGTTTCACCGTCATTAGTTATTGATACAGCTAATAAGCCATGTTACCCACCTTAAGGCCTGGAGTTTCACTGTCATTAGTTATTGATACAGCTGATAAGTCATGTTACCCACCTTAAGGCCTGGAGTTTCACCGGTCATTAGTTATTGCTACAACTAATAAGTCATGTTGCCCACCTTAAGGCCTGGAGTTTCACCGTCATTAGTTATTGATACAGCTGATAAGTCATGTTACCCATCTTAAAGCCTGGAGTTTCACCGGTCATTAGTTATTGATACAGCTAATACAAGCCATGTTACCCACCTTAAGGCCTGGAGTTTCACTGTCATTAGTTATTGCTACAACTAATAAGTCATGTTGCCCACCTTAAGGCCTGGAGTTTCACCGGTCATTAGTTATTGATACAGCTAATACAAGCCATGTTACCCACCTTAAGGCCTGGAGTTTCACCGTCATTAGTTATTGATACAGCTAATAAGCCATGTTACCCACCTTAAGGCCGGGAGTTTCACTGTCATTAGTTATTGATACAGCTGATAAGTCATATTACTCACCTTAAGGCCTGGAGTTTCACTGTCATTAGTTATTGATACAGCTAATAAGTCATGTTACCCACCTTAAGGCCTGGAGTGTTACTGTCATTAGTTATTGATACAGCTAATAAGTCATGTTACCCACCTTAAGGCCTGGAGTTTTACCGGTCATTAGTTACTGATACAGCTAATAAGCCATGTTACCCACTTTAAGGCCTGGAGTTTCACCGGTCATTAGTTATTGATACAGCTAATAAGCCATGTTACCCACCTTAAGGCCTGGAGTTTCACCGGTCATTAGTTATTGATACAGCTAATAAGCCATGTTACCCACCTTAAGGCCTGGAGTTTCATTGTCATTAGTTATTGATACAGCTGATAAGTCATGTTACCCACCTTAAGGCCTGGAGTTTCACTGTCATTAGTTATTGATACAGCTGATAAGTCATGTTACCCACCTTAAGGCCTGGAGTTTCACCGGTCATTAGTTATTGCTACAACTAATAAGTCATGTTGCCCACCTTAAGGCCTGGAGTTTCACCGTCATTAGTTATTGATACAGCTGATAAGTCATGTTACCCATCTTAAAGCCTGGAGTTTCACCGGTCATTAGTTATTGATACAGCTAATACAAGCCATGTTACCCACCTTAAGGCCTGGAGTTTCACTGTCATTAGTTATTGCTACAACTAATAAGTCATGTTGCCCACCTTAAGGCCTGGAGTTTCACCGGTCATTAGTTATTGATACAGCTAATACAAGCCATGTTACCCACCTTAAGGCCTGGAGTTTCACCGTCATTAGTTATTGATACAGCTAATAAGCCATGTTACCCACCTTAAGGCCGGGAGTTTCACTGTCATTAGTTATTGATACAGCTGATAAGTCATATTACTCACCTTAAGGCCTGGAGTTTCACTGTCATTAGTTATTGATACAGCTAATAAGTCATGTTACCCACCTTAAGGCCTGGAGTGTTACTGTCATTAGTTATTGATACAGCTAATAAGTCATGTTACCCACCTTAAGGCCTGGAGTTTTACCGGTCATTAGTTACTGATACAGCTAATAAGCCATGTTACCCACTTTAAGGCCTGGAGTTTCACCGGTCATTAGTTATTGATACAGCTAATAAGCCATGTTACCCACCTTAAGGCCTGGAGTTTCACCGTCATTAGTTATTGATACAGCTAATAAGCCATGTTACCCACCTTAAGGCCTGGAGTTTCATTGTCATTAGTTATTGATACAGCTGATAGGTCATGTTACCCACCTTAAGGCCTGGAGTTTCACTGTCATTAGTTATTGATACAGCTGATAAGTCATGTTACCCACCTTAAGGCCTGGAGTTTCACCGGTCATTAGTTATTGCTACAACTAATAAGTCATGTTGCCCACCTTAAGGCCTGGAGTTTCACCGTCATTAGTTATTGATACAGCTGATAAGTCATGTTACCCATCTTAAAGCCTGGAGTTTCACCGGTCATTAGTTATTGATACAGCTAATACAAGCCATGTTACCCACCTTAAGGCCTGGAGTTTCACTGTCATTAGTTATTGCTACAACTAATAAGTCATGTTGCCCACCTTAAGGCCTGGAGTTTCACCGTCATTAGTTATTGATACAGCTGATAAGTCATGTTACCCACCTTAAGGCTTGGAGTTTCACCGGTCATTAGTTATTGATACAGCTAATACAAGCCATGTTACCCACCTTAAAGCCTGGAGTTTCACCGTCATTAGTTATTGATACAGCTAATAAGCCATGTTACCCACCTCAAGGCCGGGAGTTTCACTGTCATTAGTTATTGATACAGCTGATAAATCATGTTACCCACCTTAAGGCCTGGAGTTTCACTGTCATTAGTTATTGATACAGCTAATAAGTCATGTTACCCACCTTAAGGCCTGGAGTGTTACTGTCATTAGTTATTGATACAGCTAATAAGTCATGTTACCCACCTTAAGGCCTGGAGTTTCATCGTCATTAGTTCACCTGGACCAAAGGTCCAGGTGAACTATTGCCATCACTTGGCGTCCGTCGTCTGTAAACTTTTCACATTTCAAGCTTCTTCTCCGAAACCACTTGGCCGATTGGAACCGAACTTAGCAGGAATGTTCCTTGGATGGTCCTCTACAAAGTTACTGTTTTTCGTTCCAGTCGGATATTCAATATGGCTGCCAGGGCCAATAATATGCTCTGATTGGCTAAAATTTCAAAGATCTTCTCTGAAACTAATGAACTGACTGAACCCAAACTGTAAAGGAATGATCATTGGAATGTCCTTTACCAAGTTACTGTTTTTTATGCCGATCGGAAATCCAAGATGGCCACCATCGCAGGACATAGATTAACATTGGACCCTATGGGAAAATGTTCAAATGCCTTCTTCTCAGAAACTACAAATATGATTAAAGCAAAACTGTACATGAATGTTCATTGGATGGTCCTCTACAATCTTAAGGTTTTTTGTTCCGATATGAAATTCAAAATGGCGGCTACGGCAGGACTTAGTTTAACATTGGACCCTATGGGAAAAATGTTTCAAAATGCTTCTTCTCTGAAACCACTTGGACAGTTGAAACCAAACTGCCCAGGAATGATCATTGGAAGGTCCTCTACAAACTTTCTGTTTTTTATGCCGATCGGAAATACAAGATGGCCACCACTGCAGGACATAGATTAACATTGGACCCTATGGGAAAATATTCAAATGCCTTTTTCTCAGAAACTACAAATATGATTAAAGCAAAACTGTACATGAATGTTCATTAGATGGTCCTCTACAAACTTTACGTTTTTTGTTCCGGTATGAAATTCAAAATGGCGGCTACGGCAGGACTTAGTTTAACATTGGACCCTATGGGAAAAATGTTTCAAAGCGCTTCTTCTCTGAAACCACTTGGATAATTGAAACCAAACTGCCCAGGAATGATCATTGGAAGGTCCTCTACAAGGTGTGTGTTTTTTATGCCGATCGGAAATCCAAGATGCCACCACCGCAGGACATAGATTAACATTGGACCCTATGGGAAAATGTTCAAATGCCTTCTTCTCAGAAACTACAAATATGATTAAAGCCAAACTGTACATGAATGTTCATTGGATGGTCCTCTACAAACTTTACGTTTTTTGTTCTGATATGAAATTCAAAATGGCGGCTACGGCAGGACTTAGTTTAACATTGGACCCTATGGGAAAAATGTTTCAAAATGCTTCTTCTCTGAAAACACTTGGACAGTTGAAACCAAACTGCCCAGGAATGATCATTGGAAGGTCCTCTGTTTTTTATGCCAATCGAAAATCCAAGATGGTTGCCACCACAGGTCATAGTATTAACACAGAACCATATGGGGAAAATACAGAAATATATTCTTCTCTGAAGCTATTGCACTGATTGAACCTAAACTGTGCATCAATCATTGGAAGGTCCTTTACAAACTTTGTGTTTTTTATGTTGATCGTAATTCCAAGATGACTACCACTGCAGGACATAGTTTTTACATAGGACCAATTGTTTTTTTTTATTACCAGGTGAACGATACAGGCTCTTGAGAGCCTCTGGTTAGTTATTGATACAGCTGATAAGTCATGTTACCCACCTTAAGGCCTGGAGTTTCACCGGTCATTAGTTAATGATATAGCTAATAAGTCATGTTACCCACCTTATGGCCTGGAGTTTCACTGGTCATTAGTTGTTGATACAGCTAATAAGCCATGTTACCCACCTTAATGCCTGGAGTTTCATCGATCATTAGTTATTGATACAGCTAATAAGCCATGTTACCCACCTTAAGGCCTGGAGTTTCACCGGTCATTAGTTATTGATACAGCTAATAAGCCATGTTACCCACCTTGGAGTTTCACCATCATTAGTTATTGATACAGCTAATAAACCATGTTACCCACCTTAAGGCCTGGAGTTTCACCGTCATTAGTTATTGATACAGCTAATAAGTCATGTTACCCATCTTAAGGCCTGGAGTTTCACTGTCATTAGTTATTGATACAGCTGATAAGTCATGTTACCCACCTTAAGGCCTGGAGTTTCACTGTCATTAGTTATTGATACAGCTAATAAACCATGTTACCCACCTTAAGGCTTGGAGTTTCACCGTCATTAGTTATTGATACAGCTAATAAGTCATGTTACCCACCTTAAGGCTTGGAGTTTCACCGTCATTAGTTATTGATACAGCTAATAAGTCATGTTACCCACCTTAAGGCCTGGAGTTTCACCGTCATTAGTTATTGATACAGCTGATAAGTCATGTTACCCACCTTAAGGCCTGGAGTTTCACCGTCATTAGTTATTGATACAGCTAATAAGCCATGTTACCCACCTTAAGGCCTGGAGTTTCACCGGTCATTAGTTATTGATACTGCTAATAAGCCATGTTACCCACTTTAAGGCCTGGAGTTTCACTAGTCATTTCACTATAATTGTACAATTGTATAACTCCCCATCCAATAACTTGGGTAGTGATGATATAACTATTACATACTGATAGAGACAATAAACATGTGATAAACATCCAATCTAAGCAATCGTATGTTTTTTGTATATTTATAGATTATAGATATACATGTATGTTATTCCAGATGAAATAAAGATTTATATACATGTACGTTTGTGTAATTGAGAATGGTAGATTCATTTAAAATAAATTGATTTGTAAAACTATAGAATAATTATTAGTTGTACACAGTCAGTTGTAATACGCATGACTTTTTTGTAGCTTCATTTGGTCATTATTTCTATGATCATCAAATGCATGTGATTTGTTGTGTTTTCTTGATTCGCCCTGATAGAAGTTTGTATAATATAGGCCTGATTTGACCTATCATTAGTGTTGAATCTATAATTTTTTGCCATTTCATGTCATTTTATTTTTCATCTGCCTTCTACTTTTTCAGATTCAGCCAAAATTTTGTCAGAATCGATCGCAGGCCAATATTTCATCGTCACGGAATTATTCATTTTCAAGAAAATGGAGATTTTACGCTTACAACTTACCTACAAAAACCTATAGGTAAAGTATAGTTTGTTTCATATATCTAGATGTTATTTTTTTATATTCTTCAGTTTAGCAGAAGTGTTGTACGTGAAGGCACCATTATATTTCAATATTTTAAAAATGCAATTCTTATCTACAGAAATCTCAGGTTTAATACAATAAAACCTGATCGTGGACCATAGTGGGTTGCATGTTTAACGAATTTCATGTTCCATGCAAGTTAAAGACCTCTTTTGTATGTTTCGACGAGGAGTAGGCACTGCAAAAGCCGAAATTTGTCTTTTCCCAAGTGTCAGTCAAAATTTATTGCCCCATATTGTTTCATCTGTTCCTCATTTCGGTAGTTCTAGATATTGTTGAACCTTTTCTCGTCCCGAATAAGTATAATATGTTAGTCTGGGGGAAATTGATGACAATGGGACATGTACATTGTACTTCCACCTGTACAAATGTAAATCCTGCTACTTCAATAACAGTGAACAATTCGGATGATTTGTCTGAACATTGTATGTATCTATGGTGGACGTTTTTGTCTGATCACCTTTCCAAATGTCCTATGTTGATTACATTTTTAATCCCCTTGATTTTGGAAAAATTATTAGCCTTAGAATGTCTGATTAACAACTTAGACATGTATTGTTGACATGTTGTTTAGAAAGATGTCTTCACTTTGCAATGAAATCAAAATTGATAACGGATTACATGATTAAAGAATTTACTTGTTGACATCTAGAGTGATTTCATTATTCTATGAAGATTTTGATTTATCTGCCATTAAGGATTGTAACCTGTTTACAAAATTCGGTCATATCATTGAATTACAACATCCATCTTATATAATGTTATTACTGTTCATTTCCATATTTTAGATTGTTAAATAAATGTTGACACAGCTAATAATCCTGTCATCAACAGATTAATAGCTTCTATTTGTTTTCCATTAACTTTAATTAAATTAAATGTACGCAATACAACATATGTTAGTTTCTTATAAATAAAATGACGATCACAATTACACGTTAGTTTCTTAGAAATAACATGACGATCACAATTACACGTTAGTTTCTTAGAAATAACATGACGATCACAATTACACGTGCAAACAGACCATACATTTAAATAAGACACAAAGCTTATTTTTTGTATTGTCTAGTTGTATATCAAAGCAAATTTTGTGGGTCTCTCTTCCAATGTGAGGTCAGTGATTTTAATGGATCTCCCTTCCAATGTAAGGTCAGTGATTTTCATGGATCTCCCTTCCAATGTGAGGTCAGGGATTTTCATGGATCTCCCTTCCAATGTGAGGTCAGTGATTTTCATGAATCTCCCCTTCCAATGTGAGGTCAGTGATATTCATGAATCTCCCCTTCCAATGTGAGGTCAGTGATTTTCATGGATCTCCCCTTCCAATGTGAGGTCATTGATATTCATGGATCTCCCTTCCAATGTACATGTGAGGTCAGTGATATTCATGGATCTTCCTTCCAATGTGAGGTCAGTGATATTCATGGGTTTCCCTTCCAATGTGAGGTCAGTGATATTCATGGATCTCCCTTCCAATGTGAGGTCAGTGATATTCATGGATCTCCCCTTCCAATGTGAGGTCAGTGATATTCATGGATCTCCCTTCCAATGTGAGGTCAGTGATATTCATGGATCTCCCTTCCAATGTGAGGTCATTGATATTCATGGATCCCCCCTTCCAATGAGAGGTCATTGATATTCATGGATCTCCCTTCCAGTGTGAGGTCAGTGATATTCATGGATCCCCCCTTCCAATGAGAGGTCATTGATATTCATGGATCTCCCTTCCAATGTGAGGTCAGTGATATTTATGGATCTCCCTTCCAATGTGAGGTCAGTGATTTTCATGGATCTCCCTTCCAATGTGAGGTCAGTGATTTTCATGGATCTTCCTTCCAATGTGAGGTCAGTGATATTCATGGATCTCCCTTCCAATGTGAGGTCAGTAATAGTCATGGATCTCCCTTCCAATGTGAGGTCAGTGATATTCATGGATCTTCCTTCCAATGTGAGGTCAGTGATATTCATGGATCTCCCTTCCAATGTGAGGTCAGTGGTATTCATGGATCTTCCTTCCAATGTGAGGTCAGTGATATTCATGGATCTCCCTTCCAATGTGAGGTCAGTGATTTTCATGGATCTCCCTTCCAATGTGAGGTCAGTGATATTCATGGATCTCCCTTCCAATGTGCGGTCAGTGATATTCATGGATCTCCCCTTCCAATGTGAGGTCATTGATATTCATGGATCTCCCTTCCAGTGTGAGGTCAGTGATATTCATGGATCCCCCCTTCCAATGAGAGGTCATTGATATTCATGGATCTCCCTTCCAATGTGAGGTCAGTGATATTTATGGATCTCCCTTCCAATGTGAGGTCAGTGATTTTCATGGATCTCCCTTCCAATGTGAGGTCAGTGATTTTCTTGGATCTCCCTTCCAATGTGAGGTCAGTGATATTCATGGATCTCCCTTCCAATGTGAGGTCAGTGATATTCATGGATCTCTCCTTCCAATGTGAGGTCAGTGGTATTCATGGATCTCCCTTCCAATGCGAGGTCAATGATATTCATGGATCTCCCTTCCAATGTGAGGTCAGTAATAGTCATGGATCTCCCCTTCCAATGTGAGGTCAGTGATATTCATGGATCTCCCCTTCCAATGTGAGGTCATTGATATTCATGGATCTCCCTTCCAGTGTAAGGTCAGTGATATTCATGGATCTCCCCTTCCAATGTGAGGTCATTGATATTCATGGATCTCCCTTCCAATGTGAGGTCAGTGATATGTATGGATCTCCCTTCCAATGTGAGGTCATTGATATTCATGGATCTTCCTTCCAATGTGAGGTCAGTGATATTCATGGATCTCCCTTCCAATGTGAGGTCAGTGATATTCATGGATCTCCCTTCCAATGTGAGGTCAGTGATTTTCATGGATCTCCCTTTCAATGTGAGGTCAGTGTTATTCATGAATCTCCCTTCCAAGTGAAGTCAGTGATTTTCATGGATCTCCCTTCCAATGTGAGGTCAGTGATATTCATGGATCTCCCTTCCAATGTGAGGTCAGTGATATTCATGGATCTCCCCTTCCAATGTGAGGTCAGTGATATTCATGGATCTCCCTGCCAATGTGAGGTCAGTGATATTCATGGATCTCCCTTCCAATGTGAGGTCAGTGATATTCATGGATCTCCCCTTCCAATGTGAGGTCATTGATATTCATGGATCTCCCTTCCAGTGTGAGGTCAGTGATATTCATGGATCTCCCCTTCCAATGTGAGGTCATTGATATTCATGGATCTCCCTTCCAATGTGAGGTCAGTGATTTTCATGGATCTCCCTTCCAGTGTGAGGTCAGTGATATTCATGGATCTCCCCTTCCAATGTGAGGTCAGTGATATTTATGGATCTCCCTTCCAATGTGAGGTCAGTGATTTTCATGGATCTCCCTTCCAATGTGAGGTCAGTGATTTTCATGGATCTCCCTTCCAATGTGAGGTCAGTGATATTCATGGATCTCCCTTCCAATGCGAGGTCAGTGATATTCATGGATCTCCCCTTCCAATGTGAGGTCAGTGATATTCATGGATCTCCCTTCCAATGTGAGGTCATTGATATTCATGGATCTCCCTTCCAATGTGAGGTCAGTGATTTTCATGGATCTCCCTTCCAGTGTGAGGTCAGTGATATTCATGGATCTCCCCTTCCAATGTGAGGTCAGTGATATTTATGGATCTCCCTTCCAATGTGAGGTCAGTGATTTTCATGGATCTCCCTTCCAATGTGAGGTCAGTGATTTTCATGGATCTCCCTTCCAATGTGAGGTCAGTGATATTCATGGATCTCCCTTCCAATGCGAGGTCAGTGATATTCATGGATCTCCCCTTCCAATGTGAGGTCAGTGATATTCATGGATCTCCCTTCCAATGTGAGGTCAGTGGTATTCATGGATCTTCCTTCCAATGTGAGGTCAATGATATTCATGGATCTCCCTTCCTATGTGAGGTCAGTAATAGTCATGGATCTCCCCTTCCAATGTGAGGTCAGTGATATTCATGGAACTCCCCTTCCAATGTGAGGTCATTGATATTCATGGATCTCCCTTCCAATGTTAAGTCAGTGATATTCATGGATCTCCCCTTCCAATGTGAGGTCATTGATATTCATGGATCTCCCTTCCAATGTGAGGTCAGTGATATGTATGGATCTCCCTTCCAATGTGAGGTCAGTGATTTTCATGGATCTCCCTTCCAATGTGAGGTCAGTGATTTTCATGAATCTCCCTTCCAATGTGAGGTCAGTGATATTCATGGATCTCCCTTCCAATGTGAGGTCAGTGATTTTCATGGATCTCCCTTCCAATGTGAGGTCAGTGTTATTCATGAATCTCCCTTCCAAGTGAGGTCAGTGATTTTCATGGATCTCCCTTCCAATGTGAGGTCAGTGATATTCATGGATCTCCTTTCCAATGTGAGGTCAGTGATTTTCATGGATCTCCCCTTCCAATGTGAGGTCAGTGATTTTCATGGAGGTCATTGATATTCATGAATCTCCCTTCCAATGTACATGTGAGGTCAGTGATATTCATGGATCTCCCTTCCAATGTGAGGTCAGTGATATTCATGGATCTCCCTTCCAATGTGAGGTCAGTGATATTCATGGATCTCCCTTCCAATGTGAGGTCAGTGATATTCATGGATCTCCCTTCCAATGTGAGGTCAGTGATAGTCATGGATCTCCCCTTCCAATGTGAGGTCAGTGATATTCATGAATCTCCCCTTCCAATGTGAGGTCAGTGATATTCATGGATCTCCCTTCCAATGTGAGGTCAGTGATATTCATGGATCTCCCTTCCAATGAGAGGTCAGTGATATTCATGGATCTCCCTTCCAATGTGAGGTCAGTGATATTCATGGATCTCCCTTCCAATGTGAGGTCAGTGATATTCATGGATCTCCCTTCCAATGTGAGGTCAGTGATATTCATGGATCTCCCCTTCCAATGTGATATTTTGAAGATATTATAACAGTAAAGTATGGCAGACACTCAAACATATTTTATCAAAATGTTGATTACATACAGTTATAGAAATGTGATTTATAGAATAAGCAATTGGAGATGATTTGGATACTTGGCAGGTGCTTGTTTACAGTATCATGTTTACCACTAGTCCTTTTGGTTTAATTTCTCCCAAAAACTTAAATTATTTGGCTTTCCAATCTTTTGAATATGAGTGTACTTGATGAAGGTTATTCCAATCTTTTGACTTTGAGTGTACCTGATGAAGGTTATTACAATCTTTTGACTTTTAGTATACCTGATGAAGGTTATTCCAATCTTTTGACTTTGAGTGTAGCTGATAAAGGTTATTACAATCTTTTGACTATGAGTGTACCTGATGAAGGTTATTACAATCTTTTGACTTTGAGTGTACCTGATGAAGGTTATTCTAATCTTTTGACTTTGAGTGTACCTGATGAAGGTTATTCCAATCTTTTGACTTTGAGTGTACCTGATGAAGGTTATTACAATCTTTTGACTTTTAGTGTACCTGATGAAGGTTATTCCAATCTTTTGATTATGAAGGTAATTGATGAAGGTTATTCCAATCTTTTGACTGAGTGTACCTGATGAAGGTTATTACAATCTTTTGACTATGAGTGTACCTGATGAAGGTTATTACAATCTTTTGACTGAGTGTACTTGATGAAGGTTATTCGAATCTTTTGACTGAGTGTACCTGATGAAGGTTATTACAATCTTTTGACTATGAGTGTACCTGATGAAGGTTATTACAATCTTTTGACTTTTGAGTGTACCTGATGAAGGTTATTCCAATCTTTTGACTTTGAGTGTACCTGATGAAGGTTATTCCAATCTTTTGACTGAGTGTACCTGATGAAGGTTATTACAATCTTTTGACTGAGTGTACCTGATGAAGGTTATTACAATCTTTTGACTTTGAGTATACCTGATGAAGGTTATTCCAATCTTTTGACTTTGAGTGTACCTGATGAAGGTTATTCCAATCTTTTGACTATGAGCGTACCTGATGAAGGTTATTACAATCTTTTGACTGAGTGTACCTGATGAAGGTTAGTACAATCTTTTGAATTTGAGTGTAGCTGATGAAGGTTATTCCAATCTTTTGACTTTGAGTGTACTTAATGAAGGTTATTACAATCTTTTGACTTTGAGTGTACCTGATGAAGGTTATTACAATCTTTTGACTGAGTGTTCCTGATGAAGGTTATTACAATCTTTTGACTTTGAGTGTACCTGATGAAGGTTATTCCAATCTTTTGACTTTGAGTGTACCTGATGAAGGTTATTACAATCTTTTGACTGAGTGTTCCTGATGAAGGTTATTACAATCTTTTGACTTTTAGTGTACCTGATGAAGGTTATTCCAATCTTTTGACTGAGTGTTCCTGATGAAGGTTATTCTAATCTTTTGATTATGAAGGTAATTGATGAAGGTTATTCCAATCTTTTGACTGAGTGTACCTGATGAAGGTTATTACAATCTTTTGACTATGAGTGTACCTGATGAAGGTTATTACAATCTTTTGACTTTGAGTATACCTGATGAAGGTTATTCCAATCTTTTGACTTTGAGTGTACCTGATGAAGGTTATTCCAATCTTTTGACTGAGTGTACCTGATGAAGGTTATTACAATCTTTTGACTGAGTGTACCTGATGAAGGTTATTCCAATCTTTTGACTTTGAGTGTACCTGATGAAGGTTATTACAATCTTTTGACTATGAGCGTACCTGATGAAGGTTAGTACAATCTTTTGACTTTGAGTGTAGCTGATGAAGGTTATTCCAATCTTTTGACTATGAGTGTACCTGATGAAGGTTATTACAATCTTTTGACTGAGTGTTCCTGATGAAGGTTATTACAATCTTTTGACTTTGAGTGTACCTGATGAAGGTTATTCCAATCTTTTGACTTTGAGTGTACCTGATGAAGGTTATTACAATCTTTTGACTGAGTGTTCCTGATGAAGGTTATTACAATCTTTTGACTTTTAGTGTACCTGGTGAAGGTTATTACAATCTTTTGACTGAGTGTACCTGATGAAGGTTATTACAATCTTTTGACTATGAGTGTACCTGATGAAGATTATTACAATCTTTTGACTTTGAGTGTACCTGATGAAGGTTATTCCAATCTTTTGACTTTGAGTGTACCTGATGAAGGTTATTCCAATCTTTTGACTGAGTGTACCTGATGAAGGTTATTACAATCTTTTGACTTTGAGTGTACCTGATGAAGGTTATTACAATCTTTTGACTTTGAGTGTACCTGATGAAGGTTATTCCAATCTTTTGACTATGAGTGTACCTGATAAAGGTTATTACAATCTTTTGACTGAGTGTACCTGATGAAGGTTAGTACAATCTTTTGACTTTGAGTGTACCTGATGAAGGTTATTCCAATCTTTTGACTATGAGTGTACCTGATGAAGGTTATTACAATCTTTTGACTGAGTGTACCTGATGAAGGTTAGTACAATCTTTTGACTTTGAGTGTACCTGATGAAGGTTATTCCAATCTTTTGACTATGAGTGTACCTGATGAAGGTTATTACAATCTTTTGACTGAGTGTACCTGATGAAGGTTAGTACAATCTTTTGACTATGAGTGTACCTGATGAAGGTTATTCCAATCTTTTGACTTTGAGTGTACCTGATGAAGGTTATTCCAATCTTTTGACTATGAGTGTACCTGATGAAGGTTATTACAATCTTTTGACTGAGTGTACCTGATGAAGGTTAGTACAATCTTTTGACTTTGAGTGTAGCTGATGAAGGTTATTCCAATCTTTTGACTTTGAGTGTACCTGATGAAGGTTATTACAATCTTTTGACTTTGAGTGTACCTGATGAAGGTTATTACAATCTTTTGACTTTGAGTGTACCTGATGAAGGTTATTCCAATCTTTTGACTTTGAGTGTACCTGATGAAGGTTATTACAATCTTTTGACTTTGAGTGTACCTGATGAAGGTTATTCTAATCTTTTGACTTTGAGTGTACCTGATGAAGGTTATTCTAATCTTTTGACTTTGAGTGTACCTTATGAAGATTATTCCAATCTTTTGACTATGAGCGTACCTGATGAAGGTTATTACAATCTTTTGACTGAGTGTACCTGATGAAGGTTAGTACAATCTTTTGACTTTGAGTGTACCTGATGAAGGTTATTCCAATCTTTTGACTTTGAGTGTACCTGATGAAGGTTATTACAATCTTTTGACTTTGAGTGTACCTGATGAAGGTTATTACAATCTTTTGACTTTGAGTGTACCTGATGAAGGTTGTTCTAATCTTTTGATTATGAGTGTACCTGATGAAGGTTATTACAATCTTTTGACTGAGTGTACCTAATGAAGGTTATTACAATCTTTTGACTGAGTGTACTTGATGAAGGTTATTACAATCTTTTAACTATGAGGGTACTTGATGAAGGTTATTACAATCTTTTGACTATGAGTGTATTTGATGAAGGTTATTACAATCTTTTGACTATGAGTGTACTTGATGAAGGTTATTCTAGAAAAGTGTCATGCACACTAAATTAGATATCTACTTTGTTTGGAACAAAGAAAATATGTAAAGGAGTGATGCAGAGTGTGTGGTTATTATCTAGATCATAAACTAAACTTTGGGTTGTCGTGGTTGTGATCGTATGGTAGTTGGATTTACAACTACATGTGTAATCAGTGCCTTTCACCACTAAAGCTGTGAGTTCGAATCCCGTTTATGGTGAGGTGTACTTGATACATGTGATAAAGTTTGTCAGTGACTTGCGACAGTTCTGTGGTTTTTCTCCAGGTAATCAGGTTTCCTCCACCAATAAAACTGACTGCCACGGCATAGCTGAAATATTGTTGAAAGGGGCGTTAAACACCATAAACCAAGCCTAAGCTAAACTAGTCCAGAGCATGGCAAATTTTTCTTAGTATTTTTTTGTGTATTTACATTGTAACTATATATTCGTCAGGTGTGTTGGACTTCAGTATACTACAGAGAATACAGCTTTCATCTTTACAGTTGTATAAAGGTAGAAATAAACATTATTGTATATTTCAAGTAGTTACAAATCAGATAAGTCATCGTTGTGTTAGATATATTTACATCATACCATCCTTATAAACAAACGTGAAGTAGAATGAAGGAACTGTTATGTTCTAATTATTGTTTTCCTATTTCAGCTGAAGATATCAATCTTCTACAAGAGTTCATATACAATATGAGCCGAAGTAACAGTGACGTGTACCATAGTCAAACAGACTGGCCTGTAGAACGCCAAGCAGGTATGTTGTGTGTGTGTGTGTTTTATGTTTGTGTGTCTATCTGTACTGTACCTTTTTTATAAGACCACACACACAGATTGCCGTGAGAAGCAGACAAAAGAGGTGTACACAGGTGTGTGTGTATTCCATGACTAAGGTGGCATCCAGTACACTAATCTGATGAAATGATTTATCAAGTTAGTTGTACTAGGAGTATCCCTGTGAAGCATCAAACTAAAAACTAAAAAGGTGAACAGTCATGTATTTGTGGAGCAGGAAGGTGAACAGTCATGTATTTGTGTAGTAGGAAAGTGAACAGTCATGTATTTGTGTAGCAGGAAGATGAACAGTCATGTATTTGTGTAGTAGGAAGGTGAACAGTCATGTATTTGTGTAGCAGGAAGGTGAACAGTCATGTATTTGTGTAGTAGGAAAGTGAACAGTCATGTATTTGTGTAGCAGGAAGATGAACAGTCATGTATTTGTGTAGTAGGAAGGTGAACAGTCATGTATTTGTGTAGCAGGAAGGTGAACAGTCATGTATTTGTGTAGCAGGAAGGTGAACAGTCATGTATTTGTGTAGTAGGAAAGTGAACAGTTATGTATTTGTGTAGCAGGAAGATGAACAGTCATGTATTTGTGTAGTAGGAAGGTGAACAGTCATGTATTTGTGTAGCAGGAAGGTGAACAGTCATGTATTTGTGTAGCAGGAAGGTGAACAGTCATGTATTTGTGTAGTAGGAAAGTGAACAGTCATGTATTTGTGTAGCATGAAGATGAACAGTCATGTATTTGTGTAGTAGGAAGGTGAACAATCATGTATTTGTGTAGCAGGAAGGTGAACAGTCATGTATTTGTGTAGTAGGAAAGTGAACAGTCATGTATTTGTGTAGCAGGTAGGTGAACAGTCATGTATTTGTGTAGTAGGAAGGTGAACAGTCATGTATTTGTCTAGCAGGAAGGTGAACAGTCATGTATTTGTGTAGCAGGAAGGTGAACAGTCATGTATTTGTGTAGCAGGAAGGTGAACAGTCATGTATTTGTGTAGCAGGAAGGTGAACAGTCATGTATTTGTGTAGCAGGAAGGTGAACAGTCATGTATTTGTGAAGCAGGAAGGTGAACAGTCATGTATTTGTGTAGCAGGAAGGTGAACAGTCATGTATTTGTGTATTAGGGTTATTGATTTTGACTCTTTCTACGATTTTCTGTTGTATTTTTGAACTGTTCCAACAGTGTGGTATTTTTTGTTTTTCTAGATTTTTGAACTGTTCCAACAGTGTGGTATTTTTTTTTTTTCTAGATTATTGAACTGTTCCAACAGTGTGGTATTTTTTTTTCTAGATTTTTGAACTGTTCCAACAGTGTGGTATTTTTTGTTTTTCTAGATTATTAAACTGTTCCAACAGTGTGGTATTTTTTTTTCTTCTAGATTATTAAACTGTTCCAACAGTGTGGTATTTTTTTTTCTAGATTTTTGAACTGTTCCAACAGTGTGGTATTTTTTTTTCTAGATTTTTGAACTGTTTCAACAGTGTGGTATTTTTTTTTCCTAGATTTTTGAACTGTTCCAACAGTGGTATTTTTTTTCTAGATTTTTGAACTGTTTCAACAGTGTGGTATTTTTTTCCCTAGATTTTTGAACTGTTCCAACAGTGTGGTATTTTTTGTTTTTCTAGAATTTTGAACTGTTCCAACAGTGTGGTATTTTTTTCTTCTAGATTATTGAACTGGTCCAACAGTGTGGTAATTTTTTTTCTAGATTTTTGAACTGTTCCAACAGTATGGTATTTTTTTTTCTAGATTTTTGAACTGTTTCAACAGTGTGGTATTTTTTTTCCCTAGATTTTTGAACTGTTCCAACGGTGTGGTATTTTTTTTTCTAGATTTTTTAACTGTTTCATCAGTGTGGTATTTTTTTTCCTATATTTTTGAGCTGTTCCAACAGTGTGGTATTTTTGTTTTTCTAAATTTTTGAACTGTTCCAACATTGTGGTATTTTTTTTTCTAGATTTTTGAACTGTTCCAACAGTATGGTATTTTTTTTTCTAGATTTTTGAACTGTTTCAACAGTGTGGTATTTTTTCCCCTAGATTTTTGAACTGTTCCAACAGTGTGGTATTTTTTTTTCTAGATTTTTTTAACTGTTTCAACAGTGCAGTATTTTTTTTCCTAGATTTTTGAGCTGTTCCAACAGTGTGGTATTTTTTTTTCTAGATTTTTGAACTGTTCCAACAGTGTGGGTTTTTTTTTCTTCTAGATTATTATATTGAACTGTTCCAACAGTGTTGTATTTTTTGTTTTTCTAGATTTTTGAACTGTTCCAACAGTGTGGTATTTTTTGTTTTTCTAGATTTTTGAACTGTTCCAATAGTGTGGTATTTTTTGTTTTTCTAGATTTTTGAACTGTTCCAATAGTGTGGTATTTTTTGTTTTTCTAGATTTTTGAACTGTTCCAACAGTGGTATTTTTTATTTTTCTAGATTTTTGAACTGTTCCAACAGTGTGGTATTTTTTGTTTTTCTAGATTTTTGAACTGTTCCAACAGTGTGGTATTTTTTGTTTTTCTAGATTTTTGAACTGTTCCAACAGTGTGGTATTTTTTGTTTATCATTTTATTATTACAACATATATCAATATACCTTTGGTATGGTAGTTGGATTTATAACTGCCTATGCAATTAGTGCCTATCACCACTAGCGTTGTGAGTTCGAATCTCGATACAGCATTATGTGATCAAGTTTGTCGGTGACTTGCGGCAGGTCAGTGCATTTCTCTGGGTACTCCGGTCTCCTCCACCAATAAAACTGACCACCATGATATTACTGAAATATTGCTGAAATCATTAATGCACCTCACTTTTGATTGTTTACCAAACGGAAGATTGAAAAATTTAACAGCAAATTGAAATTCCTATAAACACAATTTTGTCATCTGACTGACAGTGAGATTGACGGAAGATAGCCACAATGGACAATCAAGTGAATATAAACATACAAAATGTGGCCCTGTTAGTCTAAAAGATATAAGCAATCTTTTTCGTCTTACAATCTGGACTAATCTATAAAAAAAAAATGGCTTTGAGACCTGCCTCATTGTTCACACCAATATCAGTCAATTTATTATCAGGCAATGATAAAATTTACAGAATTATGATCACTATTCTGTCAAAATATGATATTCAATGACAATACAATCAATTGATTGTGCCAACATTTTTGAAATAGCGTGACCTTGATTTTACTATTACATTGTAAATCTATAATATAATTAAATCAAAGTAAATAAATCTTGCAATATTATATTGTATTACATGTACCAGGTGTGTAAATCAGACAAATTAATTACAATAGCTGAAATTTGGCAGTTCATTTACAACCCATGTAGGTAAACAATTCATCGGACAGGCAATAGGCGTAGATTGGTAGTTCACTGACAGTATATGAATACGGAAAAAAATGAGTTTTGAAAAAGATTGCAATTATTGGAGGGTGAAATTTACTACTTACACTCGAAGAACCAACATGCTTAAAAAAATCTCTGAGAACCAGCTTGCTTAAAAAAAATCTCTGAATACCAACATGCTTAAAAAAATCATTTCTGTGGGTACTGTATTTTTATATGTAACAGAGTACAAGAGGTTAATGAGCCATTCTTATTTTACTCCAGGGATATATTTTTTGTTATATTATTTTAGTAAGCTTCAGCAATTAGTAAACAGATGTTTTTATACAATAAAACTTTATTGATTTAGTAGAAAACTTAATTTTAGCTAAGTTCAAATTGAAGGATTATTTATTTATTAGAGTCCGTTGAGAGAGTATCAAATTACTACTGGTAAATATTATATTAAATTTGTCCTGTTGTTATTGTTATAACTTGGGTTCCTCTGGTAAATTTTTACCTCTTAATATTTGTCAGTGGAAATTTGAATGGAAACAGTTAGTGATGGGAATCGGTAACGTTTTCAAGATCGATGATCGTTATATCAACATCGACCGATGATCGATCATTGGTGACAATTGCCTGCTAAATGTATTTACTGACTATAATTAATCAAGTAGTCTTTATTTCAAGAGTATGATTGACAAAAGTAAAGATATAAATAAAATTGTATCATAAATTTATAAACTATAATTTTTCCATTAGTAAACATTAACTTAGAACAAAACAAAAGATCATTTTCCATATGTGTAACACCTGATATAGATAGATAAATAATAGACTAGTCCAAATATGTGTTTGACAAAAGTAAAGATTTGAATAAAATAAAATAATATATTTACAAACTACAATTTTTCCATTTGTAAACATTATAGGCCTGTTTTTTAATTCGATCTTAACCATTAACCTGGTTTTAAACTTTTTTATGGTTGAGTGTTTTTTTTACGATGTGGTTTTAACCATGCGGTTAAATGGATAAAGAACATCTTAACCGGGATCGAAGCACGGTTGAATATGTTTGAACCTTGTTAATTACCAGTATATGTTTGTAATAGGAACATCTGTGTATTATAGACCCATTTCCAAGTTGTTTATTGACATTCTGCATTGTTGTATTTGTTTATAAAGAATGAAATTATTTTATTTGTTATTTTTTGTGTTGTTTTTGTTTTGTTTGTGTGCTTAAGAGTTGAATTGTTTTATTTGTTAATGAAGAATTAATTTTACTTTGTTAAAAAATAATCAATGAACTAGAAAATTTCTCTTAAATATTGTTCTTCAACCATTGCATTTTTTATCTAACTTAAACATGTTTATGGTTCATGATTTAAACATGTTTCAGGTTGTTTTCAACCATAAACAAGTTTGAGAATAAAAAAACAGGCCTTAACTTAGAACAAAACAAAAGATCGTTTTCCATATGTGTAACACCTGATATAAAATGGACTATTCTTGAAAGTAGATAAATAATAGACTAGTACAAATATGTGAATTGACTGAGTGTCAAAAATACGCTTGGACAAAACTACCAGATGTTTGTCACTATGAGGGCAAAAAAAACCAGCTGGGATAAAACTGCAATATTTTTGTCAATATGGAGACAAAAAAAAAAACAACCAAAGAACAAAGTTAAGCATATATATTTTAGACACTATAGAATCAGAATCGACCACAAGGTCTAAGAATCGATCATCGGATCGTATGATGACGTCTGACTGATTAGTCAATGTTTCCGATAATCGGTACACCACTAGAAACAGTACATGAATAATTTATTGGCCGTTCTCTAAAATCTTTCCTGGTATTGATTTGATTGGTCTAAATGTGAAAATTCTCAGAAACAATTGGGCCAAAGTGAGGCAAAACTTTGTAAACATTAATTAAGTACACAGATGAAATATAATCCATTTAAGCTGCAATAAATTTTATAATGATTTACAAAACAAACATTTTACCTGTATTTTGAAGAAAAACAAAATCTGAAAGATGAAAACAAAAATTACTTTCTTTTATGTTGTAAAACAACTAATTAACTATAAATTGTGATAGTAATGGATGGATGTTATTTTATATTACTGCATGTTCTAACTACCACCTATTAATAATATTTAGAAAGCAATGAGTGGATTAATAAAATGTTGAATCAACACAGAATCTGAAATACACATTGATATGAATATGAAATGTCCATCATGTAGATATTAATTTAATATAGTAATCTGTGGAACTACAAATTGTATGCTGTGTAAACAATTCAATAAACAAACCATTTGATAACCAGGGGAAATCTTTGATATTATAGACCATTATTCTACTGATGGAGATATTATATAGGATACAATTGTAGAACCACCTCAAATGTCACAAGGTATAGTCAAACCTTTCAAGGGAACAGTGAAATATGGTCACATAAGGCAGGTGGTCGCTTAATACAGGTTTAATTGATATGTAATACACTGTGAAGGGAAATAAAAATAAGGTCACACAATACAAGTTATTGTTTAATAGAGGTGGTCACTAAAGCAGATTTGACTCTATTACAATTCATTATCTTTTCGTAATGTCATGATGTGCAAGTGAAGACAAGAGAATTAAAAAATTATTCTGTGAATACAATATTTTTATGTCTTGTAAAAAATAAGTAAGATAATGTTTAGTTTGTATTTCGTGCACTGTAAATCACTTCCACAGATAGAATATGATGACCAACCAGGTGCAACTTCAACAACATCCTCTGAAAACTGATTTTTTTTAAACCACATAGATTAGACTGGCTTAAATTTTCATTTTCAGTGTAAAAAAATATTTGTCAAAAATAATAATTGTGAATGCATCTAAGACATTAGTAAGCAGTGATAGTAGAACATACTAAAGTGTTCAGTCCCCAATCTATTAAATATGATACAGTAATTATGCTTCTGAAGCAATTTTTACTTGTTACTGGTACAGAAAATATGTTATTGGACATGGGAACAGTTTACAAAAATTATACAATGTTTTCAAGAGGTAGACAACATAGGCTTAAAATACATGAAAAATAATTGTTTTTCCCTATTGTCTTATAGATAGTGGAAATTGTTTGGAGGAGAACTCAGATTCTAAATTTGATGATATTGTGCAGAAATCAAGAGACATTCATGTTGTCATGGAGACATTGGGGAATTTTGAGAATCCTGAAAACAAGGAAGCAGACCAAGATGGATTACAAGGTGACCTTGATTTCACAGAACGAAGGTCATCTGTAGAGACAATGGAGTTTGGCACAAATAACAATGTAGAAGTCAGTGCTGGTTATGGCAAGTAGTTTAAATTTACCCACAAATTTATACACAAAAATCTGTAAGCCATAAATATATTGGTCAAAAACTTAAAAGTTATAAATAAATGTTCAACTTAGGTCATTGGAATAATTAAAGTGTATACCAATTAAAAGATTTGTCAATTTTTTGTTAAAATTTGAGTCATTAAGATTAAATGTGAAAAGAATTTTTTGGACTGTTAACATTATAATTAAAAAATAAATCATGGAAGCCAGAATGTGTTGGGAGTTTTAACATGGATTGGCAGATATTAGTATTTTATCCCGAGCCTACATTCGTATGTTTCAGTTTTTTACTGTCGCTCTACATTTGTATGTTTCAGTTTTTTACTGTCGCTCTACATTCGTATGTTTCAGTTTTTTACTGTCCCTCTACATTCGTATGTTTCAGTTTTTTACTGTCGCTCTACATTCGTATGTTTCAGTTTTTTACTGTCGCTCTACATTTGTATGTTTCAGTTTTTTACTGTCCCTCTACATTCGCATGTTACAGTTTTTTACTGTCACTCTACATTCGTATGTTTAAGTTTTTTACTGTCTCTCTACATTCGTATGTTTCAGTTTTTTATTGTCGCTCTACATTTGTATGTTTCAGTTTTTTACTGTCGCTCTACATTCGTATGTTTCAGTTTTTTACTGTCGCTCTACATTCATATGTTTCAGTTTTTTACTGTCGCTCTACATTCGTATGTTTCAGTTTTTTACTGTCCCTCTACATTCGTATGTTTCAGTTTTTTACTGTCGCTCTACATTCGTATGTTTCAGTTTTTTACTGTCGCTCTACATTCGTATGTTTCAGTTTTTTACTGTCACTCTACATTCGTATGTTTCAGTTTTTTACTGTCCCTCTACATTCGTATGTTTCAGTTTTTTACTGTCGCTCTACATTCGTATGTTTCAGTTTTTTACTGTCGCTCTACATTCGTATGTTTCAGTTTTTTACTGTCACTCTACATTCGTATGTTTCAGTTTTTTACTGTCACTCTACATTCGTATGTTTCAGTTTTTTACTGTCGCTCTACATTCGTATGTTTCAGTTTTTTACTGTCGCTCTACATTCGTATGTTTCAGTTTTTTACTGTCGCTCTACATTCGTATGTTTCAGTTTTTTACTGTCACTCTACATTCGTATGTTTCAGTTTTTTACTGTCGCTCTACATTCGTATGTTTCAGTTTTTTACTGTCCCTCTACATTCGTATGTTTCAGTTTTTTACTGTCACTCTACATTCATATGTTTAAGTTTTTTACTGTCACTCTACATTCGTATGTTTCAGTTTTTTACTGTCCCTCTACATTCGTATGTTTCAGTTTTTTACTGTCGCTCTACATTCGTATGTTTCAGTTTTTTACTGTCACTCTACATTTGTATGTTTCAGTTTTTTACTGTCACTCTACATTCGTATGTTTCAGTTTTTTACTGTCCCTCTACATTCGTATGTTTCAGTTTTTTACTGTCACTCTACATTCGTATGTTTCAGTTTTTTACTGTCACTCTACATTCGTATGTTTCAGTTTTTTACTGTCACTCTACATTCGTATGTTTCAGTTTTTTACTGTCGCTCTACATTCGTATGTTTCAGTTTTTTACTGTCGCTCTACATTCGTATGTTTCAGTTTTTTACTGTCGCTCTACATTCGTATGTTTCAGTTTTTTACTGTCGCTCTACATTCGTATGTTTCAGTTTTTTACTGTCGCTCTACATTCGTATGTTTCAGTTTTTTACTGTCACTCTACATTCGTATGTTTAAGTTTTTTACTGTCACTCTACATTCGTATGTTTCAGTTTTTTACTGTCCCTCTACATTCGTATGTTTCAGTTTTTTACTGTCGCTCTACATTCGTATGTTTCAGTTTTTTACTGTCGCTCTACATTTGTATGTTTCAGTTTTTTACTGTCACTCTACATTCGTATGTTTCAGTTTTTTACTGTCCCTCTACATTTGTATGTTTCAGTTTTTTACTGTCACTCTACATTCGTATGTTTCAGTTTTTTACTGTCGCTCTACATTCGTATGTTTCAGTTTTTTACTGTCACTCTACATTCGTATGTTTCAGTTTTTTACTGTCGCTCTACATTCGTATGTTTCAGTTTTTTACTGTCGCTCTACATTCGTATGTTTCAGTTTTTTACTGTCGCTCTACATTCGTATGTTTCAGTTTTTTACTGTCGCTCTACATTTGTATGTTTCAGTTTTTTACTGTCGCTCTACATTTGTATGTTTCAGTTTTTTACTGTCGCTCTACATTTGTATGTTTCAGTTTTTTACTGTCACTCTACATTCGTATGTTTCAGTTTTTTACTGTCGCTCTACATTCGTATGTTTCAGTTTTTTACTGTCGCTCTACATTCGTATGTTTCAGTTTTTTACTGTCGCTCTACATTCGTATGTTTCAGTTTTTTACTGTCGCTCTACATTCGTATGTTTCAGTTTTTTACTGTCCCTCTACATTCGTATGTTTCAGTTTTTTACTGTCCCTCTACATTCGTATGTTTCAGTTTTTTACTGTCGCTCTACATTCGTATGTTTCAGTTTTTTACTGTCCCTCTACATTCGTATGTTTCAGTTTTTTACTGTCGCTCTACATTCGTATGCTTCAGTTTTTTTACTGTCGCTCTACATTCGTATGTTTCAGTTTTTTACTGTCGCTCTACATTCGTATGTTTCAGTTTTTTACTGTTGCTCTACATTCGTATGCACATTTCAAACAGATTCTACCAAAAGATGACATTTGTTGTACAATAATCCATTTCCAGTAAAATTTGTGCATGAGTAAGCCCTTGTAGACTTGCTTCAGTCATATCATACTGTGCCTGGTTATAGCCCTTTATTCTCAGAACAGTAGAGAAGTTACTTAACCATCAAACAAGTGATATCTTTTTAGCCTTGGATTTGTTATAATGAACTAAACATGTTTACAACTTAAATATTACCATATCCTGTCAATAAATTGAATTATCTGATAAATGAATTTTTTGATGTTTTTTGTTGTTGTTATTATTCCTGTTCAAATTAAATTGACTGTGTTCAAGGATTTCCAATATTTGATTGAAATGAAATATAAATTGAATTATTGTTTGGTTTCAAAGTAAAAAGTACTAATTATTTTGAGTATAAATAATCTTAATCAGAAGTTAAATGGAAGCAAATGTTTTATTGATGTCAGATAAAATGTCTGCAAAACATATCATTGTGGATTTTTTAGATTCATTTTGTTTTTGATAAGATAAGTCAGATTATTTCATTATTATGTCAGTCTCGTAAGAACATCAGATGAAGCTTGTAAATATATGGCACATCAAGTGATTAAAAACAATACATTTTGTATTTTAATTCAAACGTAAGCTTTTCACCTTTCAAAAGTTATCAATTTTTAGCTTACCATTTTCCATGTTTTTTTTTGGGTCAAACTTACACTTTTTTTTGCTGATTACAGAAATGCAGCATATTTAAGCAAAACAATCATTTAACACTCTTCTCTGAAAATGCTTGCCAATATTAATATGCACTGAACTTGGTTGAAATATTCCTTGCATGGCCCCCAATCTAAACTGAATGCCATTGGTCTGATCTCTATCCAAGATGGCAGCCATTTGCCTTATATCGAGCCAGAATTTGCTCATATTTTTTTTTTATTAAATAGCTCTTTATCATATTCTGGGTTTTCCTTCAACTCTAAATTTTAGCCAGTTACAGAAATAAGACGTATCTAAGCAAATAATATTTTTAAACAAAATTCTGAAGCTACTCATCTAATATGAAACAAATGTAGCAGGAATAGTCTAGATGAACCCCATTTTAAAATGTATCCGATTTGTCTGAACTTCTTCCAAGATGGCTGCAGTTGCTAAATATGGAAAATTATTAAATATACCTAAGTTGCTTTATTTGAAGCCAGAATCTGCTAAAATTTTAATTGTTAGAGTGGTTAGGAACTCTTAAACATATAGTTCATATTTATATGAACTAGAAATCCAAGTTGATCAACACCACAGGACGCTGTGATGTTGTTGAACTATTGGAATCGGAATAAAAAGCTTTTTACTCAAAAACTACAATCTTGCTTGAACCAAAAGCACAGCATAAATAACCAGGTGAGTTATACAAGCTCAGGTGAGCCTCTAGTATTAAGTATGAATGAACAGATGGGAATTAAAACAGCTGACTGCCAGAGGTAATGAATGGGGAGAAATTAGTTTTAAAGTACTTTGTAAAATCTGAAGTGCCAAGTGAAAGACATGTGTTGCTAACAGATGTTGTTCAGAATGTTAGGAGAACAATTTATTGTGATTGGTTTTAAACATTACTGATAGCTGCTGATTGGTTGTACAATATATGTTTATATTGTTAGCTTACAGAAGAATGTTGTGTTCAATCATTGCTTGTGGTGTTAAAAATTCCAGTCAAAGCAACCATTTTTATTGTTCACCTACCAAAGATTTGTTATTGAGTGGCATCTGTCTTTGTAAGTTTAACCTTATCTTCTTTATTGAAGCTATTGGTCCAAATTAAACCAAACTATGCTGGGATGGTCCTTGGGTGATTCTAACTCAGAACTCTATCTGACAGCACTGTCCTTTAAGGTGGCCAACTGATCTGTAGCTACTTAGTGATTAACATACACATCTACCAGGTTTTGTTTTTGTCAAGTATATTTTAAGATTTCTGATTTGGGATGTAACTTTCACCAGGAATTTCGTCAGTACAAATTTGCAGAAGTTTGCCATGATACTTTTGTATCAACAAATTAAACCTTCTTTAATGCTTGAATAAAACCTTTTCCTCTTATTCTGATGTATGTTCCCAATTGTTTTGTCAGTCAGCTTTACCATAAAACGAAGATTATTTGCAAGAAAAGAGTGACTTGCAAAAAGAAACAGGGCGACTTTAATTTCGCTTTGTAGTCAGGGGAGAGTGACTTCGCCCACTTTGCCTGGTTTGGTGAGCCCTGTGTCAAATGGAAATCCAAGATGGTCACCACTGCAGGTTAAATTTATTTTTCATAGGATTCTATTGTAAAAATATTTCAAGATTATCCCTATCTAAATCTAAATCATTTGATAGAAAACAGGCAGTATGTCCCTTGGATGGTCCTTTACCAAATGTGTGCTTTTTGTATTGATCGGGAGATCAGAATCAAATATGGCTCACCTGGTAAAGATGATCTATTGAACTATTGCATATCTTAGCATAACAGTATGTTTCAATTTTGATCTCCCAGGACTTGAACACATTAGACCCTGGGTCATTTATTGATAAAAAAAATTCAATCTTGAAATTGGGACCAATAAGGATCATGCCACCAAAATTGATTCTGTGGGTTAAAATGTGAAAAGTTTACGATGACAGATGCGAAGTGGTGAGGATAGCTCATATGATGACCCTTTAGGTCAGGTGAACAGAAAAGGGGATAGCCGTTCTTCTATTGTTTGTATTTGATCATTGTATGAAATACTGACATTTAATGATGACTAAATCTTTGGATCTTCTGGAAGTTTGATTTGTCCACAGCCAGTCAAATTCAGCTTTGCCAACTTCAGGAAAATTGGTTATAAAAAAAAGAATTTCCTGGAGATTATAAGGCACATTCAAGTTTTTGAAAAGAAATTTAAAATCCAGATATTCAAAAAGATATAAGCATAAGCACCCGAGTTCACCCCCAATTTTTGGTGGGGTCTGTGTTGCTCATTTTTATAAGTTTTTTTTGTGTTGTCCTATTATTCGTCTTTACGTTCTGAGTTCCTTGTTGTGATGTCTGTTGCGATTTCCGCATAAAAACGATATTTGGTTCGTCTTTTACCTCCAGTTGTTTGTAGGAGGGCTCATGTCTTATTTAAGTTATTTCTGTTTGTTTGCGTATAGTGGTTTCCAACACATAATGTGTTGTGTTTTTGTTTTGTTTGTCTTCGTCTTGTGAACCCTTTGTTGCCAGTTTCTCTGGATTGTCCATTTTTGATTGCCCCTTCAGTATTCTCAAACATTTATAATTTAATAAAAAAAAATATGATGTTTTCAATGTAGAAACTCGACCTTGGTAACCAACCTTGATACATAATGATATTAAGTGAAAATCATTTTTTGCCATCAGATGAAGTATGTACCTGATAGAAGTACAAGTTTATTGATGGCCTAAATGAAATAAACATCAGTTATCTATCTAATCATATAATTATGGATCTGTTGCACCTGTGACGTTGTTTACAATTCAGGCCACACACAGGTGTTCTGGGGAAACTTAATAATCTTGGGGAATTTCCCCAATAATGGCAACAACCTATTTATCCCATGTCCATAATCCATAATAAAGAAGTAATTCATGGAAGCCATGGGTTTTTCTTTTGGAGATTTTTAAAATGGATAACATTATTTTCATAAAATTTTATCCGAGCAAGGCATAAAATCAAATGAATATAATGTTTGCACTGTTAAAATGTCATACAAATTGATGGCTTGCCGAAATTATTTTGATTCGAATGGGGAAAATATGAGTTTTTTTTAAGCAGAAGACGCAAAGCTTTATGTTTACACACATTTTTTTTAATGTAGATAAATCCCACCGTGTACAACCGAAAATGCAGGATCCCGGTATTTACGCTGGCACCACGGTAAAAGCAACACTGGCACCACGTTTTTTTTATTATTTCACTTCCAGAAAATCCTCTATGCCGGTGTCATATGGTATTTTGAACCCCATGGTAAATTGACTCCGGTGTCATATGGTATTTTGAACCTCATGGTAAATTGACCCCGGGGTGCCGGTGTTGCTTTTACCGTGGTGCCAGCGTAAATACTGGGATCCTGCATTTTCAGTTGTACATGGTGAATCCACTGAGTTGTAATTAAGTTACTGACATTTTATAATTTGATGACATTTTGATTTTAGAAGATAAAACAAGCGAAACACTGTAAAATTGTAAAATAAATCAGTAACCAAATGTCAGTGTTAACAGTGTTCAACAATGTCACTGCAAGTCAACAATTTATAAAAGTCAGACCTAGTTATCTAAGTATGAATATATAAAGAAACAATGTAAACATTTCAAAGGAACTTTAAATGTTATGTACCACAGTCTTTTATACATGGGAATAATGACCTTAATTTGTTAAGCTATAGGCATGTGCAAAACATAATATATATTGAATTTTATCACTGCTTTATTAGTTCACCTGGACCAAAGGTCCAGGTGAACTATTGCCATCACTTGGCGTCCGTCGTCTGTAAACTTTTCACATTTCAAGCTTCTTCTCCGAAACCACTTGGCCGATTGGAACCGAACTTAGCAGGAATGTTCCATGGATGGTCCTCTACAAAGTTACGGTTTTTCATTCCAGTCGGATATTCAATATGGCTGTCAGGGCCAATAATATGCTCTGATTGGCTGAAGTTTCAAAGATCTTCTTCTCTGAAACTAATGAACTGACTGAACCCAAACTGTAAATGAATGATCATTGGAATGTCCTTTACCAAGTTTCTGTTTTTTATGCCGATCAGAAATCCAAGATGGCCACCATCGCAGGACATAGATTAACATTGGACCCTATGGGAAAATGTTCAAATGCCTTCTTCTCAGAAACTACAAATATGATTAAAGCCAAACTGTACATGAATGTTCATTGGATGGTCCTCTACAATCTTAAGGTTTTTGTTCCGATATGAAATTCAAAATGGCGGCTACGGCAGGACTTAGTTTAACATTGGACCCTATGGGGAAAATGTTTCAAAATGCTTCTTCTCTGAAACCACTTGGACAGTTGAAACCAAACTGCCCAAGAATGATCATTGGAAGGTCCTCTACAAATTGTATGTTTTTTATGTCGATCGGAAATCCAAGATGGCCGCCACCGCAGGACATAGATTAACATTGAACCCTATGGGAAAATATTCAAATGCCTTCTTCTCAGAAACTACAAATATGATTAAAGCCAAACTGTACATGAATGTTCATTGGATGGTCCTCTACAAACTCTACGTTTTTTGTTCCGGTATAAAATTCAAAATGGCAGCTACGGCAGGACTTAGTTTAACATTGGACCCTATGAGAAAAATGTTTCAAAACGCTTCTTCTCTGAAACCACTTGGATAATTGAAACCAAACTGCCCAGGAATGATCATTGGAAGGTCCTCTACAAGGTGTGTGTTTTTTATGCCGATCGGAAATCCAAGATGGCCACCACCGCAGGACATAGATTAACATTGGACCCTATGGGAAAATGTTCAAATGCCTTCTTCTCAGAAACTACAAATATGATTAAGGCCAAACTGTACATGAATGTTCATTGGATGGTCCTCTACAAACTGTACGTTTTTTGTTCCGATATGAAATTAAAAATGGCGGCTACGGCAGGACTTAGTTTAACATTGGACCCTATGGGGGAAATGTTTCAAAACGCTTCTTCTCTGAAACCACTAGGACAGTTGAAACCAAACTGCCCAGGAATGATCATTGGAAGGTCCTCTACAAATTGTATGTTTTTTATGCCGATCCGAAATCCAAGATGGCCTCCACCGCAATACATAGATTAACATTGAACCCTATGGGAAAATGTTCAAATGTCTTCTTCTCAGAAACTACAAATATTATTAAAGCCAAACTGTACATGAATGTTCATTGGATGGTCCTCTACAAACTTTAGGTTTTTTGTTCCGATATGAAATTCAAAATGGCGGCTACGACAGGACTTAGTTTAACATTGGACCCTATGGGAAAAATGTTTCAAAACGCTTCTTCTCTGAAACCACTTGGACAATTGAATCCAAACTGCCCAGGAATGATCATTGGATGGTCCTCTACAAAGTTTCTGTTTTTTTATGCCGCTCGAAAATTCAAGATGGCCACCACCGCAGGACATAGATTAACATTGAACCCTATGGGAAAATGTTCAAATGCCTTCTTCTCAGAAACTACAAATATGATTAAAGCCAAACTGTACATGAATGTTCATTGGATGGTCCTCTACAAACTGTACGTTTTTTGTTCTGATATGAAATTCAAAATGGCGGCTACGGCAGGACTTAGTTTAACATTGGACCCTATGGGAAAAATGTTTCAAAACGCTTCTTCTCTGAAACCACTTGGACAATTGAAACCAAACTGCCCAGGAATGATCATTGGAAGGTCCTCTACAAGGTGTGTGTTTTTTATGCCGATCGGAAATCCAAGATGGCCACCACCGCAGGACATAGATTAACATTGGACCCTATTGGAAAATGTTCAAATGCCTTCTTCTCAGAAACTACAAATATGATGAAAGCCAAACTGTACATGAATGTTCATTGGATGGTCCTCTACAAACTTTAGGTTTTTTGTTCTGATATGAAATTCAAAATGGCGGCTATGGCAGGACTTAGTTTAACATTGGACCCTATGGGAAAAATGTTTCAAAATGCTTCTTCTCTGAAACCACTTGGACAATTGAAACCAAACTGCCCAGGAATGATCATTGGAAGGTCCTCTGTTTTTTATGCCGATCGGAAATCCAAGATGACTGCCACCACAGGTCATAGTATTAACACAGGACCATATGGGGAAAATACAGAAATATATTCTTCTCTGAAGCTATTGCACTGATTGAACCTAAACTGTGCATCAATCATTGGAAGGTCCTTTACAAACTTTGTGTTTTTTATGTTGATCGTAATTCCAAGATGACTACCACTGCAGGACATAGTTTTTACATAGGACCAATTGGTTTTTGTTATTACCAGGTGAACGATACAGGCTCTTGAGAGCCTCTGGTTTGTAAAGCCAATGTGAAGGATTACCATTAATTTATACCATTTCATATTAGAATTACTTATGTTTTATGTCTTTCAATATTTTAGTAGGTTCCAAATACATGGTATCACTAGAATCTTTTTTTGATATACTCTTCCTTAAGCACAACTTTTATCTTTGTGCAGTTGTATTCAAAATCCTAAAAAAAAAAACCCAACAAACCAGGTTGAATAGATATGATTAAGTGAAAAAACAACTCTATTGCCAATATATTAATAATTTGAGGAGAAATGAGAGTGACATATTTCAGACAAAAACAGATTATGTCTCTTCTGAAATATAAATCACAAATTAATCTTTTACCAGTTTTACAGAGATGGTGATTAATGGATAAAACATGGAAATTTAATAGTCTTGATATGAAAACTTACTGAATACGGGAGATCGGAGTTAGAAAGTTTTTTGTGAAGGAGGTAAACTAGTACTATTTATATTTCCCGCCGTTGGACGTTTATTCAAAATGACGGGTTTTACTCTGTATTACGTTCCTTTGAATTGAACATTGATGCAGGAAAATATTAAAAAAATAATACCCACAGCTATTTATGTATTCTTTCTAATATGAGAAATAATAATTGATTTGTCTGTATATTATATTACTGTAAATCTAACATTGATACAGGGAAAATACCTTCGTAAAAAAAAAAAGTATGTTTCTTTTAATGTGACAACTAAAATCATAAAATGTCAATTATTTTCATTAAATATAGTCTGCTCAATTTTGTTTTTCATAAAGCAGGTAATTTTACACCTGAAATGTTCAGTGTCATCTACGGTAACTAAATTTGAACATTGTCATTACATCCGATGCGGCGATACTGCACAATATAGCAAAGTTTCTTTATCTGCAGTTTCAGCTTCTGATGAATAATCCTAACCTAGCCAGGCAATGATCAGTGAGAACATAGAATATGAAAATAACATGCAACCACTACCCAGTAAGGTATAAAAGGGAAAGTTTTTTCTCTGCTGATAATGACAGCTATGTTGTAACAAAGGGCGGCAGCCATCTTAAAAAAGTGTCTGAAAATGAGACCCGGATGTACACCTTATGTACTCTTAACGGCAAAGAGCTAGACACGGGACATAACTCTTCCCCTAACTCCGAACTGTCGTATTAAGCTGTATTTTTAACAGATAATATTTGCTACTTAGCTATTCTTTATATTTACCATATGCATCGAGTTGTTTTTCGTGTTATGATCACGATTTGTTTTTTCAGTCCACCTTGTCAAAGCTCAGGTGACCTTTTCAGTATCATGGATGTCCGTCTGTCAGTTGTCTGTTGTAATAAACTTTAACAATTTAATCTTAGACCTACAAAACTCCTCAACCAAATGGAATTGTACTGTCTGTCACAGTTTCAAAAGTCTTATGAAATGATATGGAAATAAAAACTACATGTACTTACCATGTTGTATCAAACTGAAGTCCATATGAAAGACTGAATTTTGCACAACTTAAATTCAACAATGATGTGTCCTTCATTTGATTGATTTTTGCATATATAGGTTTAATTCATGTGTCAAGGGAGATTTAAAAATTTTCTACCATTGTTTTACTGGCAGTATAACCTAGGAGAAAACAATCAGATGTCCTCAGAATTCTTCTTAATGTCAATCGGTAAGTAAAACGAAAACATAAGCAGACGATGTATACATACGACATTGTCCTATTTACTGCATAGACAGATCTCAGACATACTTAAATATCAGCTGAAAGTTGTTATTGAAATGTGATGTAAGATTGAGGGAAACAACTCCAGGTCCTGTCAGAATGTTATGTTATATCTATGTAGAGAAAATCAAGGATGTATTTGTTCATCAAGGGAGCATATAAGACATAGATCATTTACGTATATTAGATTTTCAAGGACATAAGGCAAGGAATGGGCATATGAAAAATAAGTATCATAATATTTTGGATAATCAGTTCATGTGACACAGAGTATACACTTGGCAGGAGTGGTAAAGAGGAGTTGATCTTCCATGGGGTTGGATTATTGGAGTACCCAATAGGGGGGAAAGAAAATCTTTAAAAAAATCAAAGCTATAGAAATATTACAATATTTGCTGTGCAGCATGAATGGGATATGTAGATATTGATTAGTACAAACAAAGGCCCCATGGTCTGAAGGGCTTGAGCCCTGGGGATTCAAAGTTTAGCGTAGACTGTAGCATGTGTGTAATGGGGAAAATAACTGGATTTTAACTAAAGGTTTAAGATTGCATTCTTCATGGATAAAATACAGAAAAGGTTAAAATTTTAGGTCACTGACTCTTAATGTCCCTTAATTATGTGTAAAATGATGTTTTTAGTGGTTTATTACCAGCATAATCTCAAGTTTGCATTATCTGTTTAAACTAAAATTAAAGAATTACATTTAGATAGATGAAATACAGTTTAAGGTATCTGACTTTTATCATTCTAGAGTCATGCTACTTAAGTATTAGTCAGATGATGGTTTTATTGGTTTCTGAGTGTTATTGCAAGTCCTGGTTATTGCATCAATTTAGAATTTTCAAACTAGCTTTAATGGATAACATACAGGTAAAGTTTGGATATTCAATTTCCTTTCCAAAGATGACCTTGTGCATTTCTGATGCCTTGCTTTTCCTTGGCCTTTGTCAACCATTGTGGTACTCCTTGGATAATTTCTTGCACAAATCATGTCCAAGGACCTTGTCCTTCATTCAAAATGACAGCCAAGGCTTCATATTGATTGAAAATTGGAACTCTTCAGGCCTCTACAATAATATTTTTTTTAATTTGTCCCTTCGGACAATTAACTAAAAAAAGTACTTGTCCGACTCAATCTTTTAGTTGTCCAAAAAAAAATAATAAAAATTATAAAAACCAGAGAATAATTATCAGCAATTTGTTTTGGTAATTGTCCCACAAACATTATCTACTCCTGTCATTTTTAATACTAACAGACATTATGATTATGACATCTTTAATCGATAAATTAACATACACTTAGAAGTTAGACATAAAGTCATTGGCGACATTGGTATCAAACGATGTCATCATGGTATGAGTGTCTAATCATCAATTTCTAAGTTTGGTTCTCGAATAGTAGGCCCATCGAAGCGGTAATCATATAATGTGGATTGAATCCAGGATGCTTTGAACGTCGTTGTTCACCTTCTATTGAATGCAGATTGTGTATCAAAATCAGCTACTGAATGTCCCTCAATGGAAATTAACATCAGACGCCTTAACATTTTTGGTTGACTTGAGCTCTGCCGCTTGTTGTATATCCGTACTTTCTTAGATCAGGGGATATCATAGATCCATGGCGATGGGCATGGTAATTACGTTTCCAAGGAATTATTGTGTAGGGGAAGGAAACATTATAAACAAATCTATATCTATTTCATCATAATTACTTAATGCCAGTTGTCGTTTAATGAAATCGCTGAAAAGATACGGATCAAGTATATGTTCAGAAAATATCTTGGTTCATCATTGTAATTAACGATAGTGTTCTTCAATGGAAACCAATATTTTTAAACACATTAAAATAATTATTTACGAAGGTAAAGTTTGTAAAAATGACAAAGCAGCACATTTTTATCATAGAAAATAACCTTTAAAAGGTAGGACAGTCATTTTTTCACCTGTCCCGTCGGACAACCGTGATGCAAGATCTACTTGTCAGACGTCAGTTTTCACTGGTATCGGACAAACGTTAATGTCGAAGCCTGCTCTTTGACAATCTTTTCTTCTTCAGAACAGCCCTTGTAGTAATACCATCAAACAAATGATATGTTAGTATCTGATGAGCCTATTTTAATATGAGTGCAAACATTTTGTGGTCTTATTATGTTATGGCGCTGTCATCGTCGTTCGTCTGTAGACAGAATGGTTTCCATGCGATGACTTAATTTGTAGTCGACAGATCCTTCTGAATTTTGTACACAATGATCCTTGGCACTAAATTAAGTTTGGTATTGATTTGGGGTATTGTAATCCTACCCGTTTCCAAACAAAAGGCCCTAAGTTGTAAAAATGGATGTTTCTGTTATTTGTACACAGAGATCTTATTTTTCATCTGATTTTGGTGGGGATTTTTTTAATGAATCAAAATGCATATTAGTATTATGTAACTATTAACGTTTTTGACATCAAAGGGGCCCAAGAGGGGGAAATTCCCAAATTTGATTTTTATACGCCCGTCTCAAGATTGGGTATATCAGATCTTTACCAAACTTGGCCACATGATTCCCCTGTGGAAGGGGAAGAACCCTATTTATTTTAGGGTCATTAGGTCAAAGGTCAAGGTCACTGTTACTATAAATATAATTTTTGACAACAGGGTCGTTTCCGCACGATAACTTTAGTTCTGTATATTGGATCTTTAACAAACTTGGCCACATGATTCCCCTGTGGAAGGCAACAAACCCTATTTATTTTGGGGTCATTAGGTCAAAGGTCAAGGTCACTGTTACTATAAATATAATTTTTGACAACAGGGTCGTTTCCACACGATAACTTTAGTTCTGTATATTGGATCTTTAACAAACTTGGCCACATGATTCCCCTATGGAAGGGGAAGAACCCTATTTATTTTGGGGTCATTAGGTCAAAGGTCAAGGTCACCGTTATTATGAATATAATTTTTGACAACAGGATCGTTTCTGCACGATAACTTTAGTTCTGTATATTGGATCTTTACCAAACTTGGCCACATGATTCCCCTGTAGAAGGGGAAGAACCCTATTTATTTTGGGGTCATTACCATTATACCGTTTTATAATTTATATAGACGGGCGTATTTTGTGATGCACACATTTCTTGTTTAAATTTTTCCATGCAATTTTAATGCAGTTTTTGTTGTTGTTGCAAAATGATCAACTTTATGGGTTATTGATGGACAATAAAAAAATCGCTATTTTACTTCAAAAAGGGGTGTAAAAGTGACCCAAACTCTAAAATTTTGCATATTTGGAAGGCATTAAAACTTGAAATAGTAAAACAAGGCAACACATTATTGTGTCCAGCTATTTACTGTGTCAAACAAAATATTGTGTCCACACTTGCTTTTAATATACACTTGTTCATCTTTCCCTTGATGTCATGCTGCGTTTGCATCATACTTCGCTCTGCATAGTCCTTTTTGAAAATATGCAATGTATATTGGCAACATATCTTTTTTGTTTTCTTTTGGCATCTTCCATTTAATATTATCGTATATATAGAAGTAAAAATTGATGGGACTCCCACGTTTGAGAATTCTTGTTTCTGGTCATGAATGGAATTGATGATTGTAAGGTAACAAGGTGCAATGAAACGTTATATTATAACTTAATTCAATCTAGTCCGGATGTAACTCTGGAATAATCAAGTTGATATGTCTAGTTTTATTTGATTAACAAGGACATATATTGGTTACCATGACCTGTATATTGGAAAGTTTTGAATAATCTTGATAGTCTATTGTCTATTTATTTCGATCAATTCTAATTCTTGAACTGAAATATTATTTAAAAGACAAGTGTCATTTAACATGTGTAACCATTACTGTTATTATTATTTAAAATAGTATTGTTTGTGACATTCATCAACTGTAACTTAAAGTTCTGAAGAAAAAAAAACATGAAATTGATTTGCACTCGCTGCGAAACAGGTTAGAAAAACTCGCCAAAGGCTTGCTTTTCTACCTTTTTCTAAAGTTCGTACAAATAAATTATATATTTTCTGACAATGTACGTATATTGTATATTTTGAAGCAGGGAAGTTGTTGTATTTTGTATACTCTTATACTGATGCTTATTAAACTGATATTTCCTTGCATTATATGGAAATATGTCATGTTGATATTAAATCACACAAGATTCAACCCTAACCCTATACATGTGGTCAGTCATTCTGAACAATGAATGGAAAGGGTACACCAATTACTATTCAAACAAAATTTGACAATTTTTCACTCAATTTACAATGAATAAATGAGTATATCATCATGATTTGGGAATTATAAGAATAAATCAATTACATGGAATGAAAATAATCCTTTCCCCATCACCTAAAATTCTATACCGACAAATTCTTGACAACTTGACTAAATGTCTTTAATTTTTGATTTTACACAGCTTCATATTGTAAAGATCCAATACTTTTTTTGTAGTAATGCCATGGAATCAATGTACCTGTGTACTAACATCTTACTCCCTACATTTGTTTATGGCTCATATTGGTGTTAGATATTGACCAAGACAACTGAGTCTTAATTTCATAAAGAAATGCTGGAGTAATATTTGACCAACTTTAATTCCTTATAGATATTAATTTTCTTATAAGGTGATAAATTTGCAAAAGTTATAATAAAATAGTCAATATGTTGTATATCTATAATCTATTATGTCTACTAGGATACAAGAAATTGATTATCATCATCAACTTCTATCCATCATTTTCTGACAAATTTTCAGATTTTTGCTATAATTAGAAATATTAGCCTATATTTTACATGTGACGTCAGTAGAATTGAAAACATGATCAACTTAACCACTTATTCTTTAGTTCACATTTCAGTCTTCATTTTTGAAACCTCTAGTCCAAATGAGTCTTTGAAATCTCTGGCTCAAATGAGGCTTTGAAACCTCCAGCTCAAATGAGTTTTTGAAACCTCTAGCTCAAATGAACTTCCAGCTCAATTGAGTCATTGAAATCTCTAGCTAAAATGAGTCTTTGTAACCTCTAGCTCAAAAGAGTCTTTGATACCTCTAGCTCAAAATAGTCTTTGAAATCTCTAGCTCAAAAGAGTCTTTGAAATCTCTAGCTCAAAAGAGTCTTTGAAATCTCTAGCTCAAACAAGTCTTTGAAATCTCTAGCTCAAACAAGTCTTTGAAATCTTTATCTCAAAAGAGTCTTTGAAATCTCTAGCTCAAAAGAGTCTTTGAAATCTCTAGCTCAAAAGAGTCTTTGAAATCTCTAGCTCAAACAAGTCTTTGAAATCTCTAGCTCAAAAGAGTCTTTGAAATCTCTAGCTCAAACAAGTCTTTGAAATCTCTAGCTCAAAAGAGTCTTTGAAATCTCTAGCTCAAAAGAGTCTTTGAAATCTCTAGCTCAAAAGAGTCTTTGAAATCTCTAGCTCAAACAAGTCTTTGAAATCTCTAGCTCAAACAAGTCTTTGAAATCTTTAGCTCAAAAGAGTCTTTGAAATCTCTAGCTCAAAAGAGTCTTTGAAATCTCTAGCTCAAACAAGTCTTTGAAATCTCTAGCTCAAACAAGTCTTTGAAATCTTTAGCTCAAAAGAGTCTTTGAAACATCTAGTTCAAATGAGTCTTTTAAACCTCTAACCTAAATGTAACAAAACTTAGAAAACAAATACTTATAGAATTTACACTTGGTATACATAGAAATTGAGAAAAGAGAATTTACACTTGGTATACATAGGAATTGAGAAAAGAGAATTTACACTTGGTATACATAGAAATTGAGAAAAGAGAATTTACACTTGGTATACATAGGAATTGAGAAAAGAGAATTTACACTTGGTATACATAGGAATTGAGAAAAGAGAATTTACACTTGGTATACATAGGAATTGAGAAAAGAGAATTTACACTTGGTATACATAGAAATTGAGAAAAGAGAATTTACACTTGGTATACATAGGAATTGAGAAAAGAGAATTTACACTTGGTATACATAGGAATTGAGAAAAGAGAATTTACACTTGGTATACATAGAAATTGAGAAAAGAGAATTTACACTTGGTATACATAGGAATTGAGAAAAGAGAATTTACACTTGGTATACATAGGAATTGAGAAAAGAGAATTTACACTTGGTATACATAGGAATTGAGAAAAGAAAACTAAGCAGTGTTGTTTATAAATCTTACCTCCCACAACAACACGACTACTTCTCTTAAGCATTAAAACAAAAAAAGATAGAATAGAAACCTGTTGACTTGGGACATTTACAAAAAAAATAACCGGATTTAACCAGTTAATAAGGATCTAAATCTTCTCTTGATAACCAAGTGTTTTATGTCCATAGCCATCATGGTCATTATATTTGACTAATGTCTGTACATCTGTCCTGCCTTTTATTTCCACTCAATAACTTAAGTTCCACATAAGCAAATCATTTTAAATTATACCCCTATTTACTTTAGCTGGAAGCAGAGGCATCCATTTCCTATGGACCCATTCTTTTATTATTGTGTTAATATATGATGTCTATTAATCTAGTAAGGTGTGACAATCAGATATCTGAGATGGCCATCATTTTACATGACAAAATTCATCATTAGAAACTTATTTAAAATCTCAATATCTGCTGGTTAGAAATTTCAAATTGATGTAACAGGACTGATTTTATTATCCAGCTCTATAGAATTAATTGTTCTGATAAAATGACCATTTAAATATTACAAGAAGCTGTGTATTGTATTGAGTAATATTTTATCTGTACAATATAGCTTAGTGACAGAGAGATCTGTATCTTGGCTACCACTAAGTTATGTATTCATCTTTCTTCTAATTTATTTAAATTAATTAAATTCTTAGATTTAAGTGGACACAATTTTAGAACAAGATTTCTACAATAAGATGAAATTGATTTGTTCTATCAGCTGATATTTATAGTAGAGAAATAATACCAGGTGATTTGTGTTAATTATAATAGTGGTAGTATACAGGTAAAACCAGGATTGTTGATTGGCTGTCTAATTATAGAAAATTACTTTGCACACTTTGTATATGTTTCGGCAAGTGAAAGGTCTTATCTATCTTTAAGTGAGTGATTCATTCATTCAAGGTGCACACAGCCTCAGATTGTTGCATACAAGTGAAAATAATGGACTCCTCTCAAAGTGGCCAATTATTGTAAAAATAGGTTTCATACTAACAGTTTAGTGTTCCATTCAAGCTGGCCTCAGATTTAGGGTGGTATAGTTGTGAAAAATATTGGTATATAATATTGAGAAAACTTTTTTCCTGGTTTGTTACAGAAAGAAGCCTATCAGATCTCCATGGATTTAACCAACAGATTTTTCGATTGAGGGATTATCATAGGAACAAACTAATTCAACAGGTAAGACATTTTCATATTTCTTGCAAAGAATTTCTGCTCTCTTCTCTTCCTATATTATTTTTCTTATATTGAAAGTAATATTCAGATATAGATCCTGGATTATTTATTAGTGGATACACAATTGTATTCTTTTGAGTTTCCTCCATTTCCAAGGAAAAACATTTATTTTTATTTTTTTTGGTGATGGTAGGGATGAGATTGAGAATTGCAGTATCCTACTCTTTGATGATTTTTATGGTATATGGTGTTTAATGCCACTTTCAACAATATTTCAGTTATATCGTGGTGGTCTACTCTTTGAATGAGTGTCTCAAATTTGTTATTTTTTAGGTTACAATGAAATTTTAGAACTTCTGTATAGCACAAAAATTTGATGACATTTTCAATGCAATGCAAATAGAATATGAAAAAAAAAGCGCATTTTTTCGTATTAAGAAGTTTATAGAATTTGTGAGATGACACCTGTCTTGCTTTTTCCTGACAAGTCTTATAAATTATTGTGGAAAATTTAAAAATTATTTAAAAACCACCCAGGAAACCCCTCCCCCTTTTCCTCTTTTTGAAAATGATGGATCTGCACCTGTTGACAAATACTGACACACATTATAACTATAAGATAGAATGCAATTGAAGGTTTATTTTTAGGATTCGATTAAAAAAAGTTCTACAAATCCACATTTTTGTTCATGTCTATTGCCGTTTTTGTGTTTTTCTAGCAGTTGTTGTTTCTCTGGATATTCAGACATACATGAATATATAGCATTAGCTGGGTTTTACTGTAGAATAGGACATCTTGTACTTTTCAATATTTAATTGGCTTTCCAGCTGTTTAGGGGTCAAACATCACTGAATAAGTTTATATACTGAAATGTACCTCTGATGTACTGAATTAATATATAAAGTTTATAACTAACTCCTTAATAAAAATAAAAAAATTGATTGAGAAATTTGAAGAAAAAATTAATTATGTTGAACTGTATTGCTAAAAGAATTAAAGCATTGGAACTAAGATTATTTGGATCACCGTGGTGACGTAATGGTCATTGTGCCACCTCCAGTGTGGTAAATCGTGGGGTTCAATCACTGGTTGGGTCAAGCCAAAGACCCATTATAAAATTGGTAATTGTTACTGCTCCAATAAGCACTCAAGCATTAAGAAGTAAGACTGGTTGACCTAGAATCAGTATAATATATCAGACTGACATGTGGACCCACACACTGTTGTTTCAGTAGCACTATAACAATTGAGTTGAGCATGTTAGTCTAGTACTAAGTGAACACCATCATCATCATCTCAGCCAAATGTAACTTATTCTTGTCATGATAGAGTTGAAATAGTGCTCATTTGGTATTAAATCACAATTGCTCGCTTAATAACGTAATCTTCAGTCAAACCTGTATTATGTGACTTTCCAAGGAAGCATTGAAATAAGGTCACATAAGACAGGTGGTCACTAAATACAGGTCAAATTAATATGAAGTGCATGGTGAATGGAAATGGAAATTAAAGTCACATAATACAAGTATTGCTGAATAGAGGTGGTCACTAAAACAGGTTTGACTGTATGATATATATGTACATGTATGATACATGTATGTGTCAGGGGCTGTTCTATTATATCTAGTAAATGTCAGAGATATTAGAACATGGCGTTATAATTAATAGGTTTATCTACAATAGATTATTATAGACTGTAGTATTTAATCATTGTCAGCATGACACACTGGTCACTTCATCTCTTGACCAGTGAAGATTAATACTGCTCTCAGATCATGATAAAAGTAAATGTTATATCCTAGAAGGGTTTGCCAGATATTGGTGTGATCACTTGATTATCCTCTAGGAAGGGGAGAGCATCCTGGATTTGACCTTATCACACTATTTGTGTTGATCAGTACAGATTATCAGATTACATTGTTGGTAATAATGTAATAACATGTGTTTTAATATGGTTCAAAGTGTTTGAAAATATATTTTTTTCAATCTATTTTTGAATGATCAAATACTTAATCAAACATGTTAATTTTAGTGTCATGTTATTTTGTCATTAGAAAAGCTATGTACTCACAAACTACATAAACCTCCTTTATTCGTATGTTTATTCAGTTTGTGATTGCATCGGCATCATCGTTTACACATACATGAATTCCTGAAAAGAAGCGTTTAATCCTTTAATATATATCTGTCATTGTAAGTGCAACAAATTGTAAAAATATACACACTTTCATCTTTCCTTATAATTAAATTATATTTTGTGCATCAGATTACATTTATTAAAATTGATTGAATGTATTGAAATCTTTGAAATTGATAATTTAGGATAATAATAGTAGTAATTAAAGTTTTATGTTATGTTGGTAACATAATATTACTACAATATAAAACTAGCTGTATCGATCCTTTTAACCTGATATACTCCATGCTCAAATTTTAGAACACATTTTTTGACCTCGTGATTATGATATATAATGCCAAGAAAGGCAATGGGATTAATTATGTAAGTAATTTGGAAATAGGAGGATGAAAGTTTTTTTTTTTGTAAGAGAAATCATATATTCAAGATGTCTGCTGCAACAGGATAATGATTTAAATAGGATCTTATGAAAGAATAGAAAAACATAATCTTTATCATCACTTTGTCTGGTGTAGTGGTCATATGTTGACATCTTCTATGAAACTACTGATCCAATTGGAATCAAATGTGGCAGGAATTTCTCTTTTGTTGACCTCATCTTTCACCGGAAAATGTGATTTTGGTGCCAATCTGAAGATCAACATGGGGACCAGACACAATTACATGATATATACAACCCTCACTCCTCCCTCATCAAAACCCACCTCTCACAGATAACAATGGCTTGACAATTTACAATGGTGGTCATGACCATAATTACCTCCCCTTTCAAAGACAAAATACTTCTCTGGCTTCTTATCATATGATTTCAACCAAAGGATTATAACTAGTTAACCAATACCAATAATATTAGTTAGCCTCAACTTCATATGATTTCAACCAAAGGATTATAACTAGTTAACCAATACCAATAATATTAGTTAGCCTCAACTTCAGCCCTGTAATGATGAAGTCCCTAATGAATTATTTGCTAATAAGTCTTCAATTAACTTCAGAGCAGAATTAATTAAAGCTAATTATTGGAAGAAGTTGATGCCATGCAAGTAATATCATTACGGAATTAAATAGGATGAGTTGAACAGGAAACAAAAATAACTTACAAGTCAATATGTTATTCTTTTTATATAAAATCCATGATTCGTCAAAGTCATACAAGAGCTTAAAGGAAAACTCCAGTCAGTTGAATAATTGTTATAATTCAATACATTGTAACTTTTTATTCGTAAATAACTAATTATTAAATAAAAAAAACACCTTTATTAACATTAATATGAATATTTGGAATTTCCTGTCGTAGTGTAAGCGGCCATGACACCTTTTCATGTGACTGTCACGGAGACAGATCATGTTAGTTGAATAAATAAATAAATTTGGACTCTTCCCAACATCATGAGAGGAACGTTCAACAATCTTCTGATAATTGCCATCCAAATACCATAGACAGTTCACAAGAATAAAAACATTTTTCTTCACATCATCTTTTGCCATGCTGTTTGGGAAGAAACATTTGTTTGTTGTTAAATGTTCACATACTTTGTTGTATAATTTTTCTTTTTGTGTAAATTGTGTGGCATTTTCAGTGTCTATCAATGTAGCACGTTGTTCATTACCTCTGGTGTTCATCATGAGTGAATAAGCATCCTTGGTCTTAGAATCAAATTCTGAGGGCAATTTCACAGTATCATTATTATTAGTATCAATATTCACGGTAAAATTGAGATATTTAATACTGGGATTAAATTCTAAGGCTGTGTTCAGAGGCTCGTCGTTCTCGATGGAGAATGGTTCACTATTCTCGGTTGTGTGCAGCTTTGCCGAGAAGTTTCCATTTGTCAGTGCATAGTATGTAGGATCATCAACCTTTGCATCACCGACAGCTTCATCGATGATTTCACTGATTGTCAGTTTGGGACTTATCTTAATAATCTTTTTGTTGAGAAGATTCTTAACAAAGTTCTTGTCATTCACCACCCGAGCCGACACACAAATCGTGTGGCATGCCATTTTTCCGTAACTAACTAACCGAGCACCACTGGATGTACCATAATACATGAAACATCTATTCCGAGATGTTCCGAAATTATGATTCTGAATCGTATGGATGCTTTAATACAAAAATGCCTTGATTTTAAGCGTTCCTGCACACCGGAATCACAAGGGTCTCACCAAAAACCAATAAAAAAAAAATCGGAACAGCAACGGCCAAACATTTTTTCGGGTCATAGTGTTTTTACCGGGTCGGTCGTGGGAGGGGAAACAAACAATATTTTATTTATGGCCTTACAGTTACTGTGTTATGAAGAACAGCAATAAAAAGGCTGTTCTTCTGTTAATGGAGCTTTTGCATGTTTGACAGCTCATAGAAGACAGCTGCATATGATACTGTCTTATATGGGGTGGCTTGTCCAATGAGACTTTAGAATTATGAATATGCCAGTTAAAACTCTAGGAAAAGACGTTTAACTTTCCCATATTTTTAGAGAATTATATTTACTTTTTCATTCTTTTTGGGAGAAATGGGTTCTTCAATTTGATGAAAATTAGAGATTTTATTAATTTTAACTTATGTACAGATATTCCTTTCTCTTTTATAAAGCATTATGACCTTTATTCTAATTTTATCTCATTACACTGTAAACAGAAAAACCAGACATCATATACAACGTTGTTAGATGTAGATCTTGAAGTTTCTGTCACTTTTGAAATGACTGAAAATAAATGAGCACACAATAAGAGATTGTATTCTTTTTATTGCTTTCTTTATTAAATAATATGTGTCTTAAAAATAAATCTTATAGGAGAGTCAGTCACATGACACATGTAGATGGGTTCAGATGCAAGTTATCTTACAAATAACAAATAATGAAAAGAAAGTTTAAACAGTGATGGTCAACACTTTCACCAATATCAACAAAACAAAAGAAAGTTTAAACAGTGATGGTCAACACTTTTACCAATATCAACAAAACAAAAGAAAGTTTAAACAGTGATGGTCAACACTTTTACCAATATCAACAAAACAAAAGAAAGTTTAAACAGTGATGGTCAACACTTTCACCAATATCAACAAAACAAAAGAAAGTTTAAACAGTGATGGTCATCACTTTTACCAATATCAACAAAACAAAAGAAAGTTTAAACAGTGATGGTCAACACTTCCACCAATATCAACAAAACAAAAGAAAGTTTAAACAGTGATGGTCAACACTTTTACCAATATGAACAAAACAAAAGAAAGTTTAAACAGTGATGGTCAACACTTTCACCAATATCAACAAAACAAAAGAAAGTTTAAACAGTGATGGTCAACACTTTTACCAATATGAACAAAACAAAAGAAAGTTTAAACAGTGATGGTCAACAATGCCACCAATATCAACAAAACAAAAGAAAGTTTAAACAGTGATGGTCAACACTTTCACCAATATGAACAAAACAAAAGAAAGTTTAAACAGTGATGGTCAACAATGCCACCAATATCAACAAAACAAAAGAAAGTTTAAACAGTGATGGTCAACACTTTCACCAATATAAATAAAACAAAAGAAAGTTTAAACAGTGATGGTCAACACTTTTACCAATATCAACAAAACAAAAGAAAGTTTAAACAGTGATGGTCAACACTTTTACCAATATCAACAAAACAAAAGAAAGTTTAAACAGTGATGGTCAACACTTTTACCAATATCAACAAAACAAAAGAAAGTTTAAACAGTGATGGTCAACACTTTTACCAATATCAACAAAACAAAAGAAAGTTTAAACAGTGATGGTCAACACTTTCACCAATATGAACAAAACAAAAGAAAGTTTAAACAGTGATGGTCAACAATGCCACCAATATCAACAAAACAAAAGAAAGTTTAAACAGTGATGGTCAACACTTTCACCAATATAAATAAAACAAAAGAAAGTTTAAACAGTGATGGTCAACACTTTCACCAATATCAACAAAACAAACATCTACCTCTCACCTCATATCATTGGACATAAAGTATATTACAGGAAAAACAATATGTCAATTCTAGTAAACTTCAGCCTCTGTAGAGGTAGGTCTGTGATCCCATCAATGCTTGTGCCAACAAACTTTTCGCTTTCTTTCATCAAGCATTACTATAAGATTGAACATTTAGATTGGAGATCCACCATTTTGAGTCAAGCCGTTATTTACATATTGTACTATTTTAAGATATTTAGATATTAAAAATAGATTGTATGAAGTAGTGTACTTGTAAGTAGATGTAACAACCCTAACATAACATTCTTTGTCTTTAGTAATGGTTATCAATGATTTTCGTGGGATCAGTGCTGCTCATATTTGTTAGCTTTAGTAATAGTTATCAATGATTTTCGTGGGATCAGTGCTGCTCATATTTGTTAGCTTTAGTAATGGTTATCAATGATTTTCATGGGATCAGTGCTGCTCATATTTGTTAGCTTTAGTAATGGTTATCAATGATTTTCGTGGGATCAGTGCTGCTCATATTTGTTAGCTTTAGTAATGGTTATCAATGATTTTCGTGGGATCAGTGCTGCTCATATTTGTTAGCTTTAGTAATGGTTATCAATGATTTTCGTGGGATCAGTGCTGCTCATATTTGTTAGCTTTAGTAATGGTTATCAATGATTTTCGTGGGATCAGTGCTGCTCATATTTGTTAGCTTTAGTAATAGTTATCAATGATTTTCGTGGGATCAGTGCTGCTCATATTTGTTAGCTTTAGTAATAGTTATCAATGATTTTCGTGGGATCAGTGCTGCTCATATTTGTTAGCTTTAGTAATGGTTATCAATGATTTTCGTGGGATCAGTGCTGCTCATATTTGTTAGCTTTAGTAATGGTTATCAATGATTTTCGTGGGATCAGTGCTGCTCATATTTGTTAGCTTTAGTAATAGTTATCAATGATTTTCGTGGGATCAGTGCTGCTCATATTTGTTAGCTTTAGTAATGGTTATCAATGATTTTCGTGGGATCTGTGCTGCTCATATTTGTTAGCTTTAGTAATAGTTATCAATGATTTTCATGGGATCAGTGCTGCTCATAGTTGTTAGCTTTAGTAATGGTTATCAAAGATTTTCGTGGGATCAGTGCTGCTCATATTTGTTAGCTTTAGTAATGGTTATCAATGATTTTCGTGGGATCAGTGCTGCTCATATTTGTTAGCTTTAGTAATGGTTATCAATGATTTTCGTGGGATCAGTGCTGCTCATATTTGTTAGCTTTAGTAATAGTTATCAATGATTTTCGTGGGATCAGTGCTGCTCATATTTGTTAGCTTTAGTAATGGTTATCAATGATTTTTGTGGGATCAGTGCTGCTCATATTTGTTAGCTTTAGTAATGGTTATCAATGATTTTCGTGGGATCACTGCTGCTCATATTTGTTAGCTTTAGTAATGGTTATCAATGATTTTCGTGGGATCAGTGCTGCTCATATTTGTTAGCTTTAGTAATAGTTATCAATGATTTTCGTGGGATCAGTGCTGCTCATATTTGTTAGCTTTAGTAATGGTTATCAATGATTTTCATGGGATCAGTGCTGCTCATATTTGTTAGCTTTAGTAATGGTTATCAATGATTTTCGTGAGATCAGTGCTGCTCATATTTGTTAGCTTTAGTAATGGTTATCAATGATTTTCATGGGATCAGTGCTGCTCATATTTGTTAGCTTTAGTAATGGTTATCAATGATTTTCGTGGGATCAGTGCTGCTCATGTTTATTAGCTTTAGTAATGGTTGTCAATGATTTTCGTGGGATCAGTGCTGCTCATATTTGTTAGCTTTAGTAATGGTTATCAATGATTTTCGTGGGATCAGTGCTGCTCATATTTGTTAGCTTTAGTAATGGTTATCAATGATTTTCGTGGGATCAGTGCTGCTCATATTTGTTAGCTTTAGTAATGGTTATCAATGATTTTCGTGGGATCAGTGCTGCTCATATTTGTTAGCTTTAGTAATGGTTATCAATGATTTTCGTGGGATCAGTGCTGCTCATATTTGTTAGCTTTAGTAATAGTTATCAATGATTTTCATGGGATCAGTGCTGCTCATATTTGTTAGCTTTAGTAATGGTTATCAATGATTTTCGTGGGATCAGTGCTGCTCATATTTGTTAACTTTAGTAATGGTTATCAATGATTTTCGTGGGATCAGTGCTGCTCATATTTGTTAGCTTTAGTAATGGTTATCAATGATTTTCGTGGGATCAGTGCTGCTCATATTTGTTAGCTTTAGTAATAGTTATCAATGATTTTTGTGGGATCAGTGCTGCTCATATTTGTTAGCTTTAGTAATGGTTATCAATGATTTTCGTGGGATCAGTGCTGCTCATGTTTGTTAGCTTTAGTAATGGTTGTCAATGATTTTCGTGGGATCAGTGCTGCTCATATTTGTTAGCTTTAGTAATGGTTATCAATGATTTTCATGGGATCAGTGCTGCTCATATTTGTTAGCTTTAGTAATGGTTATCAATGATTTTCGTGGGATCAGTGCTGCTCATATTTGTTAGCTTTAGTAATAGTTATCAATGATTTTCGTGGGATCAGTGCTGCTCATATTTGTTAGCTTTAGTAATGGTTATCAATGATTTTCGTGGGTTCAGTGTTGCTCATAGTTTTAGTTTTCTGTGTTGTGTTTTTTGATTTGTTAGTCTTCGTTCTGTGTTTTGTGCACAATATTGCACGTGTCCATTCTTGATTGCCCCTTTGGTTTTCTCTGAATTGTCCATTCTTGATTGCCCCTTTGGTTTTCTCTGAATTGTCCATTCTTTATTGCCTCTTTGGTTTTCTCTGAATTGTCCATTCTTGATTGCCCCTTTGGTTTTCTCTGAATTGTCCATTCTTTATTGTCTCTTTGGTTTTCTCTGAATTATCCATTTATTATTGCCCCTTTGGTTTTCTCTGAATTGTCCATTCTTGATTGCCCCTTTGGTTTTCTCTGAATTGTCCATTCTTGATTGTCCCTTTGGTTTTCTCTGAATTGTCCATTCTTGATTGCCCCTTTGGTTTTCTCTGAATTGTCCATTCTTGATTGTCCCTTTGGTTTTCTCTGAATTGTCCATTCTTGATTGCCCCTTTGGTTTTCTCTGAATTGTCCATTCTTGATTGCCCCTTTGGTTTTCTCTGAATTGTCCATTCTTGATTGCCCCTTTGGTTTTCTCTGAATTGTCCATTCTTGATTGCCTCTTTGGTTTTCTCTGAATTGTCCATTCTTGATTGCCCATTCTTGATTGCCCCTTTGGTTTTCTCTGAATTGTCCATTCTTTATTGCCTCTTTGGTTTTCTCTGAATTATCCATTCTTGATTGCCTCTTTGGTTTTCTCTGAATTGTCCATTCTTGATTGCCCCTTTGGTTTTCTCTGAATTGTCCATTCTTTATTGCCTCTTTGGTTTTCTCTGAATTATCCATTCTTGATTGCCTCTTTGGTTTTCTCTGAATTGTCCATTCTTTATTGCCCCTTTGGTTTTCTCTGAATTGTCCATTCTTGATTGCCTCTTTGGTTTTCTCTGAATTGTCCATTCTTGATTTCCCCTTTGGTTTTCTCTGAATTGTCCATTCTTTATTGCCTCTTTGGTTTTCTCTGAATTGTATATTTTTAATTGCCCCTTTGGTTTTCTCTGAATTGTCCATTCTTGATTTCCCCTTTGGTTTTCTCTGTATTGTCCATTCTTGATTGCCTCTTTGGTTTTCTCTGAATTGTCCATTCTTGATTTCCCCTTTGGTTTTCTCTGTATTGTCCATTCTTGATTGCCCCTTTGGTTTTCTCTGAATTGTCCATTCTTGATTGCCCTTTTGGTTTTCTCTGAATTGTCCATTCTTGATTGCCCCTTTGGTTTTCTCTGAATTGTCCATTCTTGATTTCCCCTTTGGTTTTCTCTGAATTGTCTATTCTTGATTGCCCCTTTGTTTTCTCTAATAATTTCCTTTGATCTTTTCACAGGATAATATCTGACAATTAATCGTAGATTTCTGTGGGTATGTGACATAAGTCTACACTTCTATAAATGTTGATGTTTATTTTTTGTGAATCGATTGTGACAAGGTAGTATTTAAGAATATTTCTTCTATCAGTTACAGTTTTCAAGTTAAACTTGACAGCAGTAAGACTGGTGCAGGAGGTTACATAGGACATAATTACTATGATTAATAAGACTATTATATTAGATTTGATGTCTTTGAAACTTGATATAAAAGGAAATAATAAAATAAATAAATATAAAATCTTACATGCTTCTTCAATTTTATGATGTCAACAATGTAATTTTGTTATTTTTGCATTATATCTGAAATAAAATGACTACATGTTAAATTCGTAATCAAGTTAAAATTCAATTTCAACAAAATAGTTGAGGATGATTTGTTTTTCTGTCATCTGAATCAAACAGAACATTTACCCAGGGTTCTACATTTGTTAAATGAATAAAAACTTCATTTCAATTTAAAGAAGTGGTACAAAAGAAATTAAGGAAATTCATTTTTACACCTTTGTTTTATTTCATTATAATTTAAACTTTACAAGGGAGGATTGTGATAAATTGAAAGTGATGTGAAATATAATTGTTTTTTAAATACACCCAAGAACTGGGTCAATATGCATAAGTTGAGAAGAAATTAGGAAAAGAGGAGGAAATATTATTATATCATATACATGTATTAAGAAGAAATAATTTAAATCTATTGGCTAATAAATAGTCACATGACATGAAGTAAATTAGATAATTGTACTTCTTACAAGTTACAAGTTGAAGTGTATTCTCATACATAATAAATTTCCATCTGCAACTGTGTTTTCATTTTATATTTTTACCTTTTTGATGTTCAGAAAGCTAAATAAGTCACAATTAACAAAAATTAAACAAAAATTTTTTATCGGCATTCACGCTTTCGATTCTCGTTTATATTTAGATATTTCAAGGTCTTTCAAGTGAAAAGAATCATTAATATTTAGATATTTCAAGGTCTTTCAAGTGTCCCAAATGTTCACTTATGGTCTGTCTGATTTGTTATACTTGCGGTCGGTTCGTTAGTTGTTTTTGTATTGCGAGAATACATTTTATAAGTTCGCATACTCGTCAGTTCTGAACATAAATTATGCCAGATCTGAAATACTTGTATCGTGTCTTGTATATATTGATCAATTGCTTTTTTAAACAAATTGTTGATAGTTTTTTTTAACAAAGCTTACTATCAAGAGTCATATATACTAATTATAGAGTATAGTAGTGTGGTCACCGTAGCCGAGTGGTTAGATGGAAGTTTTGAAAGTCAAAGTAGACTTTATAAAACGCAGCATTGGTTCGATACCCGAAAGTCCCAATATATGTATATCACGTTTTTAAGCCTAAAACAGTAAAAGGTTAAAGTTCATATATTCAAGAACAAAAGAATAAACTGTAGATTCTTAAAAATAATCCACTGTTCGAACAATAGTGTGACATCAGAGAAATGTATTATTGGTAAATAAACTGTGGTGATCATGAATTACCTGTCTTACTTACATCTTCTTTGTCTGTTATGAAAAAAATATACAACTGGCAGGGCCATCCTAATTTGGAGACTCTAATGAAACTGTTTTCCTTTATCTGCTGTCTGACTTTTCTGGAGGCATTTTTTTAGCTAGCCAATTTAGCATAAAAGTGCAAAGGTTGAACTTTTGTTGATTCTGGCTGGAGATGAAGCAGTATACAATGTTAAATGTTGTGTGATACTTTCCTCAGTATTGGGAATATCCAAAATTGTCAATGCTACAGTCTGTTATTAGTAGTAGGGTTTGCAGTATATAGATATTGGTATGATAACCAGCATTAAGAAAAAATAGAGAAGTAGTAGGGATTTTAAAAAGAAACCCCCTTTTAAAATTTATATTTAGAAAATGTAGAACTGAATACAGATTGATATAATTAACAAGTAAATATAAGATTGAATGAAGGAAGTTATTAAGGAGAGTTTCCTCTGTTCTTGTAATAAGGTCATAATAGAAAGGAAGAGAAAGTCAAAATAAGAGAGATCTCAGATAAGATATAAATCAGACTTAACAAGATATAAATCAGACTTACTTCAGAGTGATAAGATATTGCCAGATCTACACAGGAAGTCTTAAAATAAAATCATCAATATTTTATACCTCAGACAAGTCTTAAAATAAAATCATCAATATTTTATACCTATGCCTCGGACAAAATTCTAAAAATAAAATGTCTATATTATGATGGTTACTTCAGTGCAGAACATACAATATCTCTACATCTAGAATTCATTTTTCATCTCATTGAAAATCGAGATATCTCAAGACCACTGTTGATAGTTATATAAACATTTTTGATTCTTGATCTATCTAAAGTACAACTTTGTATCAGTATCCAACCAAGCCAATAGAGTGAACCGTCATGTGTATGTGTTTTAGGGGTATTGTTAGTTCACCTGGACCAAATATTGCCATCACTTGGTGTCCGTCGTCTGCCATCCGTCATCTGTAAACTTTTCACATTTCAAGCTTCTTCTCCGAAACCACTGGGCCAATTGGAACCAAACTTATGGAATGTTCCTTGGATGGTCCTCTACAAAGTTTCTGTTTTTCGTTCCAGTCGGATATTCAACATGGCTGCCAGGGCCAATAATATGCTCTGATTGGCTGAAATTTCAAAGATCTTCTTCTCTGAAACTAATGAACTGACTGAGCTTAAACTGTAAGTGAATGATTGGAAATCCAAGATGGCCGCCACAGCAGGACATAGATTAACATTGGACCCTATGGGAAAATGTTCAAATGCCTTCTTCTCAGAAACTACATATATGATCAAAGCTAAACTGTACATGAATGTTCATTGGATGGTCCTCTACAATCTTAAGGTTTTTTATTCCGATATGAAATTCAAAATGGCGGCTACAGCAGGACTTAGTTTAACATTGGACCCTATGGGAAAAATGTTTCAAAATGCTTCTTCTCTGAAACCACTTGGACAATTGAAACCAAACTGCCCATGAATGATCATTGGATGGTCCTGTACAAAGTTTATGTTTTTTATGCCGATCGGAAATCCAAGATGGCCACCACCGCAGGACATAGATTAACATTGGACCCTATGGGAAAATGTTCAAATGCCTTCTTCTCAGAAACTACAAATATGATTAAAGCCGAACTGTACATGAACGTTCATTGGATGGTCCTCTACAAACTTTAGGTTTTTTGTTCCAATATAAAATGGAAGATGGCGGCTACAGCAGGACTTAGTTTAACATTGGACCCTATGGGAAAAAGTGTCTCAAAACGCTTCCTCTCTGAAACCTCTTGGACAAATGAAACCAGACTGCCCAAGAATGATCATTGGAAGGTCCTCTACAAAATTTAAAGTTTTTTATGCCGATCAGAAATCCAAGATGGCCACCACTGCAGGACATAGATTAACATTGGACTCCATGGGAAAATGTTCAAATGCCTACTTCTCAGAAACTTCAAATATGATTAAAGCCAAACTGTACATGAATGTTCATTGGATGTTCCTCTACAAACTTTAGGTTTTTTGTTCCGATATGAAATTCAAAATGGCGGCTACGGCAGGACTAAGTTTAACTTTGGACCCTATGGGAAAAATGTTTCAAAACGCTTCTTCTCTTAAGCCACATGGACAATTGAAACCAAAACTGCCCATGAATAATCATTTGATGGTCCTCTAAAAATTTGGTTTGTTTTGCCGATCCGAAATTCAAGATGGCTGCCACCACAGGTCATAGTATTAACACAGGACCATATGGGGAAAATAGAGAAATATGTTCTTCTCTGAAGCTATTGCACTGATTGAACCTAAACTGTTGATCAATCATTGGAAGGTCCTTTACAAACTTTGTGTTTTTTATGTTGATCGGAATTCCAAGATGACTACCACTGCAGGACATAGTTTTTACATAGAACCAATTGGTTCTTTTCATAACCAGGTGAACGATACAGGCTCTTGAGAGCCTCTGGTTTTTGTTTCTGTTTCTACAAATTTCCTATTAGATTTTAGAACTGTTCTAGCGTGGTATTTTTTGTTTCTTATTTTATTATTTATATCTATACCAGTAGATTTTGTAATCAAAACAGTACAAGATCTGCTATATCTATTTTTTTTTTTATTTTTTTTTTTTTTCAAACTTTCATATCGTGATTTTGTTGTTTGGTAATTTGATTATTTTTGTAAAGAACGGATACCAGTAGATTAAATAAAACGGATACCAGTATATAAAATGGTCTTGTAAACGTCATTGTTTTCTATTTTAACCACCAACATATACATTTGTTATGTCTGACAAGGTAAGATTTACGTCCTTGGTGGTCTAAAATAGACGTAACTATTGCATGATGAAAACAGATTTTGTTATGAATTTTAAACAATACGATTTTGACATTTCTACAAAATGAGAGAAACACAGTTGGCATCTAGAATTATATAGAAGAAAACATCACAAATAATGTAAGTTGTCAGTGAAATAATCCAATTAGGAACCAAAAAAAATACAGATGTAAAAACGTCCGGTACATGGTTGAATTATATTGTCTTAATTATTGTTTACAATGAGAATTTGTTTTGTTGGGAATTCATTCTTCATATGTTTGACACTGACAGTAGAAGTAATTGCAGTATTTTTAGCAAGTTAATTTTTTGTGTATTTGGTTACGTTTGTAATTATGACCTGTCTGTAGTTTTTTGAAAACTTTGGGCAGCATTCTGAGTTTGTTTTCTATGACCTATGATTTTAAAACTGGATGTCAATGTCATTAACATTGGGCATATAAAGAAGTCTTCAAACTCAAGATTAAACATTCAAGTATTGAAATAAGATTTAATGTCTGTGACTTTTTACATGCAATCTCTTCTACAAGGAGCATCTTTTGATTCTTCAAGATATACATATATACAAATCCAGTGTCCTCTAGAGGGTGGAGATGGGTTTTGGTGTTTAGCACCACTGTCAACAATATTTCAGATATATTATGTCCTCTAGAAAGGATATAACTATTGTACCTCATGTTTGGAAAATATCACATTTCATGTACATAAGAGAACCTTTACCAGCAGTTCTTAACAAGCAACAATCGTTAGTTGACTCAAGACTCGTTACAAATCAGTTTATAGATAAATAAACAATGACTTGCTCAAATTAAACCACAATAGACATGGTAGATATATATTCATTGTCTGAGATCATTCAGAATTGGGGTAATATAAGAAAACAAATTTGATTTATCATGTCTTCAAGACCATGTACTGTGTACCTGGCATGTTTTAAGACCATGTACTGTGTACTTGGCATGTTTTTAAGACCATGTACTGTGTACTTGGCATGTCTTAAGACCATGTACTGTGTACTTGGCATGGTTGCTGTTTTCTCTATCAATGTCCATATGATCTTTCAGTTATATTTAACATCTACGATATAGATAATGTAAACTTTGGCATTATATATAATTATCAAAACATAATGATTACCATGTAGCCAATTTATTTTCTATATCCTTTATTGATTTAATAAATACATTATATAATGTAAAACATTTGTATTTCTCCCAAACACAGATATAAATATAGATCTTCGTGTTGTTTAAGTTCTATTCATCTACAATTTAATGAATTTTATCAGTTTTAGTTCCAAAATTTGTAATCCTATTTTTGACATTAGATATCTATGGAAACTCTAAATTTGAAATTATATATCTTACTCTACTTTTGAGTATAAGATATGTAGCTCTGCATTTGAGATTAAATATTGAACTCTTCATTTGAGATTAAATATTGAACTCTACATTTGAGATTAAATATTGAACTCTACATTTGAGATTAAATATTGAACTCTACATTTGAGATTAAATATCTAACTCTACATTTGAGATTAAATATTGAACTCTACATTTGAGATTAAACATCTAACTCTACATTTGAGTATAAGATATCTAACTCTTCATTTGAGATTAAATATTGAACTCTACATTTGAGATTGAATATCTAACTACATTTGAGAATGATTTAATTTGATTTGAATACTGCAATCTGATTGGCTGACCCTCCTGGAGAAAATTTTGGTTATACTTGATAACCTGGGTTGGTATTGTGACGTCACCAACGTATTCATCCGCCAACAACAAATTCAGATAGTCACATGAAATAATCATAATTAAAATCGAGGAATCATTAAATTTTGTTGTAAAAATTTAATTATAAGGAATATTTGAAATTTTTGAACAGATTATACAGGTTATACTTGTATAACCTAGTTAACCTGGTTTGGAAAAGTTTACGCTTTTCATAAAACCGCTGATTCACAGTTTATTAAGCATAAACTGTCCCAAACCAGGTTATATCGTATAACCTGTTCAAAAATTTCAAATATTCCTTAATTAAATATCTAACTCTACATTTGAGATTAAATATTGAACTCTACATTTGAGATTAAATATTGAACTCTACATTTGAGATTAAATATCTAATTCTAAATTTGAGATTAAATATTGAACTCTACATTTGAGATTAAATATTGAACTCTACATTTGAGATTAAATATCTAACTCTTCATTTGAGATTAAATATCTAACTCTTCATTTGAGATTAAATATTGAACTCTACATTTGAGATTAAATATTGAACTCTACATTTGAGATTAAACATCTAACTCTACATTTGAGTATAAGATATCTAACTCTTCGTTTGAGATTAAATATTGAACTCTTCATTTGAGATTAGATATTCAACTTTAAATTTAAGATTGGATATCTTGCTCATCATTTCAGATTATATATCGTATTCTACATTTGAGATTATATATTTTACTCTACATTTGAGATTATATATCTTGCCCAACATTTGAGATTAGATGTTTATAGTGCAGTGACAATTTTCAAAAAGACGCTTAGTTTTCGAGTTTAATGCACCCACCTGACATGCAGCCAATTTTGTTTTAAGTGAAAGTAAAATGATTATATTTCATGTTTTAAACTGTCGTCACGAAATTGTTAATTTGACATTAATTTTCAAATTTCATTCTAATTAACTGATACATGTACTACTGCAGAAAGCCATATATTCTTTGTAAATGTACTTTTGAAAATAAATGCATGCGTTTTATTTACGCAATTTTAATCGAACAACACGGCATATATCTTTATGTTGAGCAATAACACAGTTTTCTAATATAATTTTCGATTTTGTACGGTTTTGTGAAATTTGTCTCTACATAGAGCGTAAACTTTGTACTAATTAGTGTTAGATAGTTTGTAAATTATATTCCGATTTCAAATGTTTTAAATAGTATTGACAATGTCAATTGCATTTCACATTAAGATCAATTCGCAGAAACACCGGAAAGGGTATTTTTTGCTTTTCATTTAAATTGCCATTGTGTTCTGGAATTGATTGCTTCTCTTCTACCGAAGTGTGTTCCGTATGCTAGTCACCCCGAATCACTTTGTACATTACTCGATTACTATGATGAGATGAGTTAATAAAGTCAACGTTGTGAGCGAATATTGTATTTGTGTTGACATTAAAGCAAACTAGTTCGACTCTGTTACATGTACCATAAAATAGATTACTTATTTCGTTGAAATTAAAGTTCTTTTTAAAATATGGCTTATCACCCAAGTCCTGTTAAAGTAGCAGGGAAGGGAAAGGCCGTCTATTAATTGGCAATGCCAGGTGTTTTCATCAAAACAATTGAGTAGTTCAACGAGTAAAGTCCGTTTTACACTTATCTCTGCCATAGTTAAGCGTAAAGATGAGGTTTATAGGAGATTAGTTGATGAGTTTAAGACAATTGAAAACGTACACACAGAATAAATTCAATATCATAGAAGTTGTTACAAGTCTTTTACAAGCAAACACAATTTGTCAGCCTCTGTATTTTCTACTACTGCTCAAAATGTTTCCAAGCCCACTGTAAATACTATCTCAGTGAGTAGATCTTCTGATATAGTCTGGTCGGTATGCGTTATCTGTCAATGCAAGATATGTACAAATGAGACAACAAATTACACAAGATTACACCCGATGAGAGAACAAAAAGACTTTTGAACATGGCAACACTGATCGATGATGACGAAATGGTATACAGAATTACTAATGATGGGTTTGCAGAGAATGCAGTATATCATGCTACATGTATGACAAATTACTTACTCAAAAGAATTAAGGATGACAGTGAAGACTATTTAACATCTGAAAATGATAACTTATTTCAATCCGTCATTTCAACTATCAAAGATGACTTGCTAACTCACAAAAAGGTATTCACTTTAACCTAACTGCTAAAACTTTTTTTTCTGAATTTCTGCCCTCTGATCGAAAGGAAAGTTGCACATCACACAGACTACAACAGAAATTAGAAAGACATTTTGGTGATTTGGCAACAATACAACCACAGTAAGGTCAGGGTATGTCAAACCTTATTTATAGCAGTGCCATCTCAACTCCTGAAGCTATTGGTGCTGCAACACGCATAAAAGCAGACATGCATTTGGAAACTGTTCATGATTTGAGCAATGTAGGCCGAAAGTCAAATTTTACATGCTGCCGCCGGAATTTTGAGAAGGCAAATCAGTGTCATTACCATTTCGGATGACGATTACCCTGCACCTGAAGAGGTCTCAATATATTGTGCTAAGCTTCCTTTCTCTTTGAAAATTTTCATGTGTTGGCTGCTGTAAGGTTCTGCCTTCGAGTCAGCAAACAATAGCACTTCTGTTCCAATAAAAAAGCTTCGAAAATGTTTATCTTTAGCAGAATGCATTGTGCCTGTAAGCAAAAACAAATTTACTTCTTTCCATTTGGGGCTTGCATTACAGATTTTTTGGTTCTTTGTGTGCTCTACTTTCCACAGAAGCAGCACACAGAAGAGCTGTGGTTATACATGGGAACTGTATCTGGTGGTAAAGATGGTAGGAGATTTTTGTAGCTCGCTTTCTAATATCACATATCAGATTTTACCCTCAGAATTGGGAAAAAATATGTTTACAAAATCTTGAAAACATCACCTGAAGAGTTGTCTGATTTAGTTTCACTGACCAATGCTGATCTTGAAACTACAATAAATGCACCAAGACATGCAGTACCTTTGTTATACGATCCCAAGGGAAAATTCAAGTCATGTCATCATGATCTTAACATGTTGCAGGTTGAATTAGCAACAAGCAAAGACGCTTCCCTTTCTCGTATTTCACCTAGTGAACCATCCTTTAAACAACATGTGCTTAGATCTAGCTGACAAGCAACAGTTTGGATGACATCTCTTCTAGCTAAACCGCTGGTAAGATCGTCCTTGGATTTTGGCTGGCAAAAGGGAAGCAACGGCCTTGAACAAGTTCTTTTTACTGGTATGATGTCATCAGACTTCTTGCAAGATCTGATATATGCAGTTGTAAAGGTAGATCTGTATGCAAGTGCAGTTGTATTTGTTATGAGCAAAGCTTAAGCGGCACTGAGTTGTGCCCATGTCAGGGAAGTGATCTTTGTCAGAATAGTTTGACCCAACAGACAACCAATGTTGACGAGCAAGATGAGCAGGAGTATGATGAGTCATAAGTGTAGTTTTTAATGTGAACGAACTTGTATTCCTTTACGTTCATAAGTTTCCTAACTGTTAATACTCCCTTCCCTCTTAAGCTTACAAATCCTACCCCCCAAATAAAAATCAAAATAATAAATCTGCCAGGTGGTTTCCGATCTTGACGTGGTTGGTAGCCTTCTAACGTAATAAGAAGCCGATTCTAGTTAGTATTCCTGATTTGGTGTCTATAGTCCAGAAGAATCCTACCGTTGATTTTTCCGACTTATTGTATCATGTTTTCACAGCAATTTTCGTGGTATGTATAGACGTTCTGACCCCTGTTTTTACATTATTATTTGTTTCGTGTTCGATCAACGAAAACTCTGACACATTTAGATGTAACAAAATGCATATATATCGTGCATATTACAGAAATTATTTGAAAAGACAATCAGTGTTTACCAGACCCATAGTTTCATAAATCGGTCAACAAAATGATATCATGAAACGTCTCACAGATTAAATCATGACACAGATCTTGATACAAGCTTAGTATATGTTGAAAAAAAAAGGATTTTTCATGACATTATGTTCTTATAGGTCTCTAAAAATGATAAATGGTAATGCATTGCACAAACAGTAAGAAATTACAATTTGACCTTTGAACCTAATTTTATCGAAAAGGTACCATATTTCACTTTGACGACATGTCTTATTGGATTGTGCACATGTTGCGCTTTCCATTGATATGCGATTTACCTGCATGTCACATAGGTGCATTAAAAATGAAAAAATCGAGCCCACTATTAAGTTTATAACTGAGATCAAGTCTAACTGTGTATTTTACATTTCAATCTTTTGCCCTATATTTGTGCTGTAAATATAAACTTGGCATTTGAGTATAAAATGCAGCATATGGAACATTACACTTGATAAGTTGTAATGGTGAGATGATGGCATGATCTAGCTTTGTTATTACCTATATACAATGTTTATACTGATACCTATAGCATTGTTTCTGGGTTAATGTTTGATTACAAATAAGAACACCTGTTTGAAGTAGAATTCTGTAATAAAACATACATAATTAATACACTAGAGAAGAGTACTTTGTCACTAGAAAAGATTACTTTGTCACTAGAGAAGAGTACTTTGTCACTAGAGAAGAATACTTTGTCACTAGAGAAGAATACTTTGTCACTAGAAAAGAGTACTTTGTCACTAGAGAAGAGTACTTTGTCACTAGAGAAGAGTAATTTGTCACTAGAGAAAAGTACTTTGTCACTAGAGAAGAATGCTTTGTCACTAGAGAAGAATACTTTGTCACTAGAGAAGAGTACTTTGTCACTAGAGAAGAGTACTTTGTCACTAGAGAAGAGTACTTTGTCACTAGAGAAGAATACTTTGTCACTAGAGAAGAGTAATTTGTCACTAGAGAAGAGTACTTTGTCACTAGAGAAGAGTACTTTGTCACTAGAGAAGAATACTTTGTCACTAGAGAAGAGTACTTTGTCACTAGAGAAGAATACGTTGTCACTAGAGAAGAGTACTTTGTCACTAGAGAAGAATACTTTGTCACTAGAGAAGAATACTTTGTCACTAGAGAAGAGTACTTTGTCACTAGAGAAGAATACTTTGTCACTAGAGAAGAGTACTTTGTCACTAGAGAAGAATACTTTGTCACTAGAGAACACAACCGTTAATGTCAAACCCTGTACAAGTTAAGGTTAAAAGAAGTATATCTTTAGCAACACAGTACATAGTTTCAGAAATGTGCCAATAATTTAGAAATTAATTTCCAAGCCCATAGATTTAGCAAGTGTATAATTGTGGTTTTAAGTCATAATTTTGTCTGAAGGAATGAATCCTAAATGTGTTCTACTAAGAAAAATTTCATAAACCACCCTTTTCAAAATAATTTTTGCTTTTTCTTCAAATTTTGTTATGTAGTATTCAAATTTTCTATTGAAAATCTTCAATGCATCAAAGCAGAAATGATAAATATTGTTCTTGTTGATTGGTTCAAGTTGTTCAGAAGACTGACAGAGGTGTAAAGTATAATTGTTTTCTACTTTGATCTGTTCCAATACAAATCTTACAGATTGGATTTAAAAACTGTGAAATTGGTTTAGCAATTGTAAAACTGAAATGGTAAATAGATTGGTATAGATGCTTCTATATTGTTTGACCAATCTGTTAAACTTGTTAGGTGTATAGATGTTGATGAATGTATCAGATGCTAGTTGTGGCACATAAATATATAAAGAAATAGACAGAAATACAGAGAAACCTGTCTAAATCTAACTTCCTTGGAGCTAGGTTTTGTGTAATGGGACTTTATTTAAAGTTTGGTTTATACAAGACTGTTTTATTCAAGGTTCAGTTTAGACAGGTTTCAATGTAATTATTACATCATGACCTTCGTATAATTACTGTATAGGCCCATGACCTTCGTATAATTACTGTATAGGCCCATGACCTTCGTATAATTACTGTATAGGCCCATGTCACCTTCGTATAATTTCTGTATAGGCCCATGACCTTCGTATAATTACTGTATAAGCCCATGACCTTCATATAATTACTGTATAGGCCCATGACCTTCGTATAATTACTGTATAGGCCCATGACCTTCGTATAATTTCTGTATAGGCCCATGACCTTCGTATAATTACTGTATAGGCCCATGACCTTCGTATAATTACTGTATAGGCCCATAGTATTAAAGCACTAGAAAAAGGTAAATATTACTCTCCTAAACCATTTGTCAGAATCTAAGTTAAAAGTGAAAATAGGAGGAATGTTCCATGAATTGATCTGTACCAGGTTGTTTTTCTGTATTGATTGAAACTAAAGTCATTTAATGTCCATGCCATATAATTATATACAGAAAGAAGACACACATAATTACAAGACCTTGGTATTATTAGTAAAACAAAACCTTGGTTTTAAAGTACTGGAAGTTTTAACACACACTGTGTAATTGGTTGTCCTTTTATTTTGTGTTGCTAAGGTATCTAATATGGCCACCACCACAGTATATGGTTTATGTAACATTGTATGAAGCTATTATCTACAAATACTTCACTAAACAGCTAAACCTTGTGTTGTGTTACACACTTTAACCTACAAAGTCTACCTTCTTAGCCAGTAGTAAGTTAATAACAGGCATTCAAGGTCCATGTTTTTGTGATCGTGTGTGGTCTTTTTACTGCTGGAGGTCTAATTATAAAGAGTGGAGGATAGTGATACAATTAACTAGTATAATACTGTCATGTTTCAAGACAGGACATGCATGCCCATCAGTATATATCAGGGTCTAATTTGGTGTTCAATGATTTGAGGTGAGAGATAATTATCCCCTCGCCAACGAAGTTGCGAAGGGATATAGTAACGCTACAGTCCGTCCATCCGTCCGTCCTTCCATAGCATCCTTGTGAACACTGGAGAATCAACATCCTTCAATGGATTTTGACCAAACTTGGTATATACTTAGTCCTTAAGAGAATTTGGAACACTATTGATTTTCAAGGTCAAAGGTCAAGGTCAACAGGTCACATTTTTGAGACAATTCAGTATGCACTTTGTCATTGCAAATTCTCTTACATGATTAATCATAAGTTCATGAAACTTTGTACATTGCAAGATCCTAATATGAAGATGTGCACATTAGTAGGATATCCCAGTCCATTGAGTTTTACCCCTGTTATGCTTTTTTGAACTTAGAAATTTTGATACAATTCACCATGCGCTTTGTCATCACAACTCCTCCCACATGCTTAATGAGATGTTTGTGAAACTTAGTATATTGCAAGATCCTAATATGAAGATGTGCACATTAGTACCATATCCCGGTCCATTGAGTTTTTCTAGAGTTATGCACAAAACTATACTTGTGTACATCCTTAGATTCTAATGTGCAGTTATGCACATTCAAACATAGAAATTCACCATTTGAACTTTTCTTTGCGAAATATGGTTTTGATATTGGACTGATGGATCTTCATGAAATATTGTTATTTTCAAGGTCATAGGTCAAAGGTCAAGGTCACAGGGTCAAATTTTTAGGCGAGGGGATATGCCACGCTTTGCGTTGCCCTTGTTGTATATTTTGTTGATATTAGTAGAATTGTAGTTGACTATCACTGTGTAAACTTTCTGATCATAATCATGTGAATCTCTGATATTATTGTATAGCAGTATAATCATGTGAATCTCTGATATTATTGTATAGCAGTATAATCATGTGAATCTCTGATATTATTGTATAGCAGTATAATCATATGAATCTCTGATATTATTGTATAGCAGTATAATCATGTGAATCATTGATATTATTGTATAGCAGTATAATCATGTGAATCTCTGATATTATTGTATAGCAGTATAATATTTCATGTAGAATGTTATAACCAAACATTAGAAAACAATATTCTTCCATATTTGCACTAATGCAATATTTTTTCAAATGATCACATCATTAACAGGTTAAAATGACGTTCTCATCATCTATGGAGTTCTGCTATACAATAAATGGGTTGTTGCCCAAATTATGGAGGAATGTCCGTCTCAGAATATTCATTGCACTCACAAGATCATCCAATATAATATTCTGCTGTAGACAATATTCACTAATATTTGTGCAATAACCCTATATTATAGCTACTTTATACTGGTGTATTATTTTATCTTATTCTTGATATCTTTAAGAAATGACAATAATATGGAGTTTTACAGGGTTCTCCTATTGTTTTCAAATTCTGTATTTATATATTTCAACCTTGTTCATTGTTCAACCAGTTTGTTCCTATGGAAAAAAAACGAAAAAACTCCGTAGATATCTGAGTTAGAGTGCACGGCGTGTGTCTGGAATAACCTTCAGGTGCACACAGTCAAAAGACACTTAATTTTCCTTACTCTGATTAATACCATTTTGATTGACATATTTGTGAAGATTGAGTTAATTCTTCCTGATAATTGATTTGTCTTGGTATAATTTTTCATATGTTAATGATTTGATTCAGAGGACATTGACGTTAAATGTAAAAGATAATTACAAAGATGTCGAGTTTAGGTCAGCTGGTAAACACTTCAGGTCCATACAAGAAAACAATTCAGTCTTAAGTTACAATATTAAGTCTTCTTCAACACTAAGATGATTTACAGAGAAAATTATATTTACCAAACTCATTGTTACTGATGATGTTCTTACTGGTATCTCTTTCTGATGACAGTGTATCTCTGATCAAAGGAAAAGTAAGATTGATTGCTTGTGTAACCTATCTTTGGGATGTTTGATACTTATGTGGTGTTTTGGGTCATTGATCAGATTGTGATTATTTTGTATGTCATCCATCATTTCTAATAACAGAGGTTTAAAAACTGTAAACATAGGAAACTACCCTTGAAATGTGTCTGGTTTTATAAAGAACAAGATAGAAGAAAACATCAAGTAAATACAGAGATTGATGTCTTGTAGAAAACATGTCTATCATTACTGTAGTTGTCAGTTAACACTTTGTAAATCTTTGTTGCACAACATTTATTTACACCACAAACTTAAACTGGTGTAAAATATACTTATGTTAAACATTGAGACACAAGTGAAGTTGGTTCATGATAGAATTTACTTCTGCCACACACAATGAAACAGAGGTAAATTTACTTGTACCTATACCAGACACTGAAACAGGTAAATTTACTTGTACCTATCCCAGACACTGAAACAGGTAAATTTACTTGTACCTATCCCAGACACTGAAACAGGTAAATTTACTTGTACCTATCCCAGACACTGAAACAGGTAAATTTACTTGTACCTATCCCAGACACTGAAACAGGTAAATTTACTTGTACCTATCCCAGACACTGAAACAGGTAAATTTACTTGTACCTATCCCAGACACTGAAACATGTAAATTTACTTGTACCTATACCAGACACTGAAACAGGTAAATTTACTTGTACCTATACCAGACACTGAAACAGGTAAATTTACTTGTACCTATACCAGACACTGAAACAGGTAAATTTACTTGTACCTATACCAGACACTGAAACAGGTAAATTTACTTGTACCTATACCAGACACTGAAACAGGTAAATTTTGTTCAGTGAATGAATTCTCATGAAGAATTTATAAGAAGAAAAAGATGCAATAAAATGAAAAGCCATAAAACAAAAATCACACCAGCCATATAAAATATAATAACAAAAATTACACCAGCCGTATAAAATATAATAACAAAAATCACACCAGCCGTATAAAATATAATAAAAAAAATCACACCAGTCGTATAAAATATAATAAAAAAAATCACACCAGCCGTATAAAATATAATAAAAAAAAATCACACCAGCCGTATAGAATATAATAAAAAAAATCACACCGGCCGTATAAAATACAATAAAAAAAAATCACACCAGCTGTATAAAATATAATAAAAAAAAATCACACCAGCCGTATAGAATATAATAACAAAAATCACACCAGCTGTATAAAATATAATAACAAAAATTACACCAGCTGTATAAAATATAATAACAAAAATCACACCAGCCGTATAAAATATAATAACAAAAATCACACCAGCTGTATAAAATATAATAACAAAAATTACACCAGCTGTATAAAATATAATAACAAAAATCACACCAGCTGTATAAAATATAATAAAAAAAAATCACACCAGCCGTATAGAATATAATAACAAAAATCACACCAGCCATATAAAATATAATAAAAAAATCACACCAGCTGTATAAAATATAATAACAAAAATCACACCAGCCGTATAAAATATAATAAAAAAAATCACACCAGCTGTATAAAATATAATAACAAAAATTACACCAGCCGTATAAAATATAATAACAAAAATCACACCAGCCGTATAAAATATAATAACAAAAATCACACCAGCTGTATAAAATATAATAACAAAAATCACACCAGCCGTATAAAATATAATAACAAAAATCACACCAGCCGTATAAAATATAATAAAAAAAATCACACCAGCCGTATAAAATATAATATAAAAAAATCACACCAGCCGTATAAAATATAATAACAAAAATCACACCAGCCGTATAGAATATAATAAAAAAAAATGACACCAGCCGTATAGAATATAATAACAAAAATGACACCAGCCGTATAAAATATAATAAAAAAAAATGACACCAGCCGTATAAAATATAATAACAAAAATCACACCAGCCGTATAAAATATAATAAAAAAAAATTACACCAGCCGTATAAAATATAATAACAAAAATCACACCAGCCGTATAAAATATAATAACAAAAATCACACCAGCCGTATAGAATATAATAAAAAAAAATCACACCAGCCGTATAGAATATAATAACAAAAATCACACCAGCCGTATAAAATATAATAACAAAAATCACACCAGCCGTATAGAATATAATAACAAAAATCACACCAGCCGTATAAAATATAATAAAAAAAAATTACACCAGCCGTATAAAATATAATAAAAAAAATCACACCAGCTGTATAAAATATAATAACAAAAATCACACCAGCCGTATAAAATATAATAAAAAAAAATCACACCAGCCGTATAAAATATAATAAAAAAAAATCACACCAGCCGTATAAAATATAATAACAAAAATCACACCAGCCGTATAAAATATAATAACAAAAAATTACACCAGCCGTATAAAATATAATAACAAAAATCACACCAGCCGTATAAAATATAATAAAAAAAAAATCACACCAGCCGTATAAAATATAATAAAAAAAAATCACACCAGCCGTATAAAATATAATAACAAAAATCACACCAGCTGTATAAAATATAATAACAAAAAATTGTAAAAATAGAGGCAATAGCAAATACCCTTAACACAAGTATACATGACTGCTCCTGGTTTGGAACAGGCACTTCAATAAAAAGTGGCAGGTTAATTTATTTTTATGGGACAAAATCTCCCCTCTTTGTGAATAGAAAATAGATGTGTTAACTTTTCAGTGTATAATAGGGAAGGGGTGTTCCTTTACCAAGACAAAAGAGATTAGAGTACATTTTTTAATACATAGATTGAAGACAAGGATCTTAATTTCATCCTAGAAATCACTCCATGGAGAATGAAAACGAGACACATAATCAAATAAGTCTTGTAATGCCCAATAAATAAGAATTAAGAAACAGTGATACCTGTCAATATATTTAATGCTAATTAGATGTGGATCATGCTTACAATAGAGTGGATTAAAGATGATTTCTCTTTTTAAATTAAGGTTTTGTCTAAAGACTGATTACTAACGTCTAACTACAATTGTATGATAAATGTCAGAAATACCAGGGTTTCTGTGGAATAGCACCGGCAATCAATACATCTCTACAACTGCACAGTTTAATCCTGGTCAAATTCTCCTTAGGATTTGAATTAATTGGAAGATGAGTTGTTCTCGCAGGGAAATGAAATGGCAAAGTTCAGAACTTGTTTGAATATAAGATAATATTTCAAAGCTTCGGAAATAACGTGACATTTTCTCATGTGATTGTAAAGACTAATTTCAAGAAGGTAATCAAAACTTTATGATAAATTTGTGTTTATTTGTAATTTAGTTTATGTTTTTTCTGGAAAAAAAAATCTTCAAATGCTGTTCAAGATTTGTGTTTAATCTATATTGTGTTTACAAATATAGAGAACTAAATTTGACTTTAAAAGACATGATTATAATTTCACAATATTTATAACATTGTTGTAAAACATAAACTCTTAAACTTCAATATGTTATTCTGTGTGTCCCCTGAACGAAGGAACTATAGGAGATATTTAAATCACTTTACACCTGTCGGTCATCTCTTCTTTATCAAGGGGACGTCGTGTTCGTGATTGTATGGTAGTTGGATTTATAACTACCTATGCAATCAGTGCCTATCACCACTAACATTGTGAGTTCGAATCCCACCCAGGCAAGGTGTACTTGATACAACATTACATTACAACGCATTACATTGCGACAGGACGGTGATTTTCTCCTGGTACTCTGATTTCCTCCACCAATAAAACTGACCGCCATGATATAACTGAAATATTGTTGAAAGTGGTGTTAAACACCATACTCACCAAACCATCACTGTCTTCTTCTGTAAAAACACTGAACAATATGAGAGGAAACTTCACTGGAATGTCTCTTTTATTGTTCTAACATAGCATTCTTATATGACATCCAATATGGCCACCAGCATCCACAATACTGTATAGATTCTGATATACTGAGATGAAAAAAGAATCTCAGAAACAATATTGACATTTGAACTTAAACTACTCTAATATTCCATGATTATGCTATTGTAATTCAAAACCTGCATCAACATAGCAAATTTGTGTTTAATACTCATATGTTAGGACCACTTCAATATTATCAGGAACTTATGACTTTTACATTAATAATAACTCTTTTGGACTCTATGACGTGTCTTCAGGGTACATTAATAATAACTCTTTTGGACTCTATGACATGTCTTCAGGGTACATTAATAATAACTCTTTTGGACTCTATGACGTGTCTTCAGGGTACATTAATAATAACTCTTTTGGACTCTATGACGTGTCTTCAGGGTACATTAATAATAACTCTTTTGGACTCTATGACATGTCTTCAGGGTACATTAATAATAACTTTTTTGGACTCTATGACGTGTCTTCAGGGTACATTAATAATAACTCTTTTGGACTCTTATGACGTGTCTTCAGGGTACATTACTATTAACTCTTTTGGACTCTATGACATGTCTTCAGGGTACATTAATAATAACTCTTTTGGACTCTATGACGTGTCTTCAGGGTACATTAATAATAACTCTTTTGGACTCTATGACATGTCTTCAGGGTACATTAATAATAACTCTTTTGGACTCTATGACATGTCTTCAGGGTACATTAATAATAACTCTTTTGGACTCTATGATGTGTCTTCGGGGTACATTAATAATAACTCTTTTGGACTCTATGACATGTCTTCAGGGTACATTAATAATAACTCTTTTGGACTCTATGACATGTCTTCAGGGTACATTAATAATAACTCTTTTGGACTCTGACATGTCTTCAGGGTACATTAATAATAACTCTTGGGCTCTATGACGTGTCTTCAGGGTACATTAATAATAACTCTTTTGGACTCTATGACATGTCTTCAGGGTACATTAATAATAACTCTTTTGGATTCTATGACGTGTCTTCAGGGTACATTAATAATAACTCTTTTGGACTCTTATGACGTGTCTTCAGGGTACATTAATAATAACTCTTTTGGACTCTATGACGTGTCTTCAGGGTACATTAATATTAACTCTTTTGGACTCTATGACGTGTCTTCAGGGTACATTAATAATAACTCTTTTGGACTCTATGACGTGTCTTCAGGGTACATTAATAATAACTCTTGGACTCTATGACGTGTCTTCAGGGTACATTAGTAATAACTCTTTTGGACTCTATGACATGTCTTCAGGGTACATTAATAATAACTCTTTTGGACTCTGACATGTCTTCAGGGTACATTAATAATAACTCTTTTGGACTCTATGACGTGTCTTCGGGGTATTTGACACATATCCTTTAGTGTAAACATGATATTTTTAAGAAGCCTTAAACTGATAAATTAATTCCTTAGATTTTATGAAATTGTATAAATTTGATCAGATTGTAAATGTCAAAGTATGGATTTATCTATGAAGGAGGCAAGATGTCTTCATATTATGTCTTACTACTAGTTATTTTAATGAATCTTTATAGAACAAGATCCTTGTATAAAGATTTTAATTTCATTTTGATAGTTGCAGAAATGTGCTGTTATGATGTTAATTAAATCTTAATCTAAGACGACTGTCTGCTTCAAAGGTCAAATGATTAGAATATCAATATTTTCAAAACTATTTTGATTTAATATTTTAGAGTAATACTATATATATACCTCTTTAAAGAATGTTTTAAGTATGATTTGTTTTCTTTATTTTTTATTATAATGCTTTATTGTAATTTAAACATATTGTTAACAGCTTGTGACAAATACAAACAAAAGAAGATATAAATATGACAGTTTAAACACCTGTCTAACTCCCTTCTAATATTTGATGGACCCCCCCAAATTACCTATCTACCTCCCTTCTAAATATTTGATGACACCCCCCCCCCCCCCCCCCCCCCCAATGCAAACTAAAGTAGCTATAAATAAGACAGTATATACACCTTATCTAACTCCCTCCCTTCTAATATCTGATGGACCAATCAAACGTGTTTGATGACATGTTTAGACTGTCAAATTTGAGTTTAAAACAGGTGCATTGGTAAAGTTTAAAGTGAAGTTAAAGGGCAAATTGTATCATGTTAAAAGCACCATAACATTTTCTTCAATTCTGGAAATGTTTCTGGTCAACTTTTATCCTATTAGCAGTGAGATCATGTGCATTTATTCCTTGATTGAGAATGTTTGCAAGTTATTCATTTACAAATGCTTTGAGGTAAAATTCAGTTCCCTTGACATAAACACATGGTTAAAAAATTGACAGCTTATCATTAACTCAAGGTTTGTAAAAACTATGAATTATCATGTAATCTTACTCATAAAAACTGTATTAAAAACATTGACAGCTTAGCATTACATTTTCTGGTTGTAGAATAAAAATAGACAGCTGCTAAATGTATTATAGTGTATGGTTGATACATTTTATCATCTCAATTTTTTTCCCTTCTTTTTTTCAGTAACTAAGAAAAGATAACTCAGCATAAAATAGTACACAGGTTGTTGACCTTTGTCAGTCAGTCTGATAAAATACAAAAAACCTAACAGGTTGTGAATGAAGTTAAGAATACAATATTGTTTTCAGAGGTACCAAGTTTTACTGAGTGTAAGAAAAGATAATGTATTGGTCGAGAATTCAGTAATATTAATGACCTTATGCTTGGATATTTTTCAGGATGTAAGGAGAGATAATTTGTCACGCTTCAGTAACTCATGTCCAACTTTACAAAGTCCTGATTCAGAAGAATTACCAGCAATTAATTTAAATGAAGGTAATATTTCACATCAAGAACATCAGATGGACATAATGAGTGATCCTCCTTCACATAACAACTAGAATGTCAAGGTCACTAAATCATAGAATTGCTAGTCTGTAAACATTTGAATTCAATAATTATACCCTAAGCTTGCGACTTAGTTAGATAATTGACTCGTACCTGTCAGCTTTACTATGTAAACATGGTTATCAAAAATATTAAGTAACTCATTGTAGGTTCCAAAACTGCCTCGATGGTGTAATTGTTAGCATGCTTCCCTAACAAAAACTACAAAATTGATGTTTGCTGGTTCTCTGCTCGGTACATGACATTAAAGATTAATAAAGAACAAAGATTTGTTGACTCTGAATCAAGATGTCTGCCTGCCTTCATGTGGACTGTTGTTTCAGTCAGCAAGCACTATGAAAACTCAACTCTAGTGCAAAACAAAATAGTAACATGTTCTCTCCATAAAACAGCTGAAAAAGTATTCATATGGGATGAAAGAACAATCGCTCATTCACTCGTAGGTTCTATTGATATGATATTTTGTGTGTATAAAAACACAGTAAAATAATGGTGTCAGTCTAAACAAAGACGCTGTTGGAAGTGAAAACAGTTAAGTACTGGGTACAAAGGAGATTCCACCAAACACTCAGTATCAAGGAGGTATCAACTAGTTTATTACCTCTCTTATAAACGTCATTACCTCCCTTATAAAGGATTTCTTTGAATCTATTACTTCATTACCTCCCTTATAAAGGATTTGTTTGAATTCATTACTTCATTACCTCCCTTATAAAGGATTTGTTTGAATCTATTACTTCATTACCTCCCATAAAGGATTTGTTTGAATCTATTACTTCATTACCTCCCTTATAAAGGATTTGTTTGAATCTATTACTTCATTACCTCCCTTATAAAGGATTTGTTTGAATCTATTACTTCATTACCTCCCTTATAAATGATTTGTTTGAATCTATTACTTCATTACCTCCCTTATAAAGGATTTGTTTGAATCTATTACTTCGTTACCTCCCTTATAAAGGATTTGTTTGAATCTATTACTTCATTACCTCCCTTATAAAGAATTTGTTTGAATCTATTACTTCATTACCTCCCTTATAAAGGATTTGTTTGAATCTATTACTGCATTACCTCCCTTATAAAGGATTTGTTTGAATCTATTACTTCATTACCTCCCTTATAAAGGATTTGTTTGAATCTATTACTTCATTACCTCCCTTATAAAGGATTTGTTTGAATCTATTACTTCATTACCTCCCTTATAAAGGATTTGTTTGAATCTATTACTTCGTTACCTCCCTTATAAAGGATTTGTTTGAATCTATTACTTCATTACCTCCCTTATAAAGAATTTGTTTGAATCTATTACTTCATTACCTCCCTTATAAAGGATTTATTTGAATCTATTACTTCGTTATCTCCCTTATAAAGGATTTGTTTGAATCTATTACTTCGTTACCTCCCTTATAAAGGATTTGATTGAATATATTACTTAATTACCTCCCTTATAAAGGATTTGTTTGAATCTATTACTTCATTACCTCCCTTATAAAGGATTTGATTGAATCTATTACTTCATTACCTCCCTTATAAAGGATTTGTTTGAATCTATTACTTCATTACCTCCCTTATAAAGGATTTGTTTGAATCTATTACTTCATTACCTCCCTTATAAAGGATTTGTTTGAATCTATTACTTTGTTACCTCCCTTATAAAGGATTTGTTTGAATCTATTACTTCATTACCTCCCTTATAAAGAATTTGTTTGAATTTATTACTTCGTTACCTCCCTTATAAAGGATTTGTTTGAATCTATTACTTCATTACCTCCCTTATAAAGGATTTGTTTAAATCTATTACTTCATTACCTCCCTTATAAAGGATTTGTTTGAATTTATTACTTCGTTACCTCCCTTATAAAGGATTTGTTTGAATCTATTACTTCATTACCTCCCTTATAAAGGATTTGTTTGAATCTATTACTTTGTTAACTCCCTTATAGAGGATTTGTTTGAATCTATTACTTCATTACCTCCCTTATAAAGGATTTGTTTGAATCTATTACTTCATTACCACCCTTATAAAGGATTTGTTTGAATCTATTACTTCATTACCTCCCTTATAAAGGATTTGTTTGAATTTATTACTTTGTTACCTCCCTTATAAAGGATTTGTTTGAATCTATTACTTCATTACCTCCCTTATAAAGAATTTGTTTGAATTTATTACTTCGTTACCTCCCTTATAAAGGATTTGTTCGAATCTATTACTTAATTACCTCCCTTATAAAGGATTTGTTTAAATTTATTACTTCATTACCTCCCTTATAAAGAATTTGTTTGAATTTATTACTTCGTTACCTCCCTTATAAAGGATTGAATCTATTACTTCATTACCTCCCTTATAAAGGATTTGTTTAAATCTATTACTTCATTATCTCCCTTATAAAGGATTTGTTTGAATTTATTACTTCATTACCCCCCTTATAAAGGATTTGTTTGAATCTATTACTTCATTACCTCCCTTATAAAGGATTTGTTTGAATCTATTACTTCATTACCTCCCTTATAAAGGATTTGTTTGAATCTATATTAATGTCTAATGTTTTGCATAATGTTTGTTTATTTTTTAAGGGCACCACAATTATATGTTTAATATTTAAGGGCACCACAATTCATGTTTAATATTTAAGGGCACCACAATTCTATGTTTAATATTTAAGGGCACCACAATTCTATGTTTAATATTTAAGGGCACCACAATTCTATGTTTAATATTCAAGTGCACCACAATTCTATGTTTAATATTTAAGGGCACCACAATTCTATGTTTAATATTTAAGGGCACCACAATTCTATGTTTAATATTTAAGGGCACCACAATTCTATGTTTAATATTTAAGGACACCACAATTCTATGTTTAATATTTAAGGGCACCACAATTCTATGCACAATCTGGCCAAGGATGAGGAACAGTCAACATTGGCAGAGGAGTCCACTTCTTTACCAGAAGAAATCAGTTACAATATTCAAATTATTTCGGAAGATGATTCTAGAGTACAAATTTGTGTAAATGGCGTCACATATAGTAGTACTGACGATATTCGATTGGACTCTAGTATAAATAGATTTATTAAGGAATATTATGGAGACAATACACCAGGTGTGAGACGACGGAGTAGCTGGTGTTCTCAAACATCAACCATTAGGGAAGATTTCCAGAGAAAATATGTAAACAAAGATGTCTTTTCTCAGGGAAAAAGGTAAACATTTATTCTTCCTGACTGTAAGGAACATTATTTGTTTGATAAATCAGTAATAGATTGGTATTTTTGATTAAAGTACAAAGTGCACGTCTGTATTTTTTCTCCTGTTTGTAGGCAATAATATGAATATTATTTACGAAGCAATAATGATTCTGTAAAGTAATCGATATATTAACCAACCAATGAATAACAGGCCTGATTAGGAGTAATAACAATACAAAACCTATCTAATATTGTATAATACAATGCTAAAACCTATTGTTTTTTTATCAAAGCTAGATGATAATTGTAATTATATAATAATGTTAGATTAAGCTCTGTGTGACATATCTCAATAAAACCTTACAAGTCATTTCTATGGTAATAAAATACTAGAATTTCCTATTTATCAAAGAAATCATTATTTATGAGGAAAAAGGAAGTAAGAAATCTCATTGCCAATTATATGGCCATAATACCTAATGTTACAATAATACAATTACAACTATACTTACCTGTATATAGTTGATAGAGGAGAACAACCATGGGTTACTGATGATAGTTGATAGATGAGAACAACCATGGGTTACTGATGATAGTTGATAGAGGAGAACAATCATGGGTTACTGATGATGTTTGATAGAGGAGAACAACCATGGGTTACTGATGATGTTTGATAGAGGAGAACAATCATGGGTTACTGATGATAGTTGATAGAGGAGAACAACCATGGGTTACTGATGATAGTTGATAGAGGAGAACAACCATGGGTTACTGATGATAGTTGATAGAGGAGAACAACCATGGGTTACTGATGATGTTTGATAGAGGAGAAGAACCATGGGTTACTGATGATAGTTGATAGAGGAGAACAACCATGGGTTACTGATGATAGTTGATAGAGGAGAACAACCATGGGTTACTGATGATAGTTGATAGAGGAGAACAACCATGGGTTACTGATGATGTTTGATAGAGGAGAACAATCATGGGTTACTGATGATAGTTGATAGAGGAGAACAACCATGGGTTACTGATGATAGTTGATAGAGGAGAACAACCATGGGTTACTGATGATAGTTGATAGAGGAGAACAACCATGGGTTACTGATGATGTTTGATAGAGGAGAACAATCATGGGTTACTGATGATAGTTGATAGAGGAGAAGAACCATGGGTTACTGATGATAGTTGATAGAGGAGAACAACCATGGGTTACTGATGATAGTTGATAGAGGAGAACAACCATGGGTTACTGATGATGTTTGATAGAGGAGAACAATCATGGGTTACTGATGATAGTTGATAGAGGAGAACAACCATGGGTTACTGATGATAGTTGATAGATGAGAACAACCATGGGTTACTGATGATGTTTGATAGAGGAGAACAATCATGGGTTACTGATGATAGTTGATAGAGGAGAACAACCATGGGTTACTGATGATAGTTGATAAATGAGAACAACCATGGGTTACTGATGATAGTTGATAGAGGAGAACAACCATGGGTTACTGATGATGTTTGATAGAGGAGAACAACCATGGGTTACTGATGATAGTTGATAGAGGAGAACAACCATGGGTTACTGATGATAGTTGATAGAGGAGAACAACCATGGGTTACTGATGATAGTTGATAGAGGAGAACAACCATGGGTTACTGATGATAGTTGATAGAGGAGAACAACCATGGGTTACTGATGATAGTTGATAGAGGAGAACAATCATGGGTTACTGATGATAGTTGATAGAGGAGAACAACCATGGGTTACTGATGATAGTTGATAGAGGAGAACAACCATGGGTTACTGATGATGTTTGATAGAGGAGAACAATCATGGGTTACTGATGATAGTTGATAGAGGAGAACAACCATGGGTTACTGATGATGTTTGATAGAGGAGAACAATCATGGGTTACTGATGATAGTTGATAGAGGAGAACAACCATGGGTTACTGATGATAGTTGATAGAGGAGAACAACCATGGGTTACTGATGATAGTTGATAGAGGAGAACAATCATGGGTTACTGATGATAGTTGATAGAGGAGAACAACCATGGGTTACTGATGATAGTTGATAGAGGAGAACAACCATGGGTTACTGATGATGTTTGATAGAGGAGAACAATCATGGGTTACTGATGATAGTTGATAGAGGAGAACAATCATGGGTTACTGATGATGTTTGATAGAGGAGAACAATCATGGGTTACTGATGATAGTTGATAGAGGAGAACAACCATGGGTTACTGATGATAGTTGATAGAGGAGAACAACCATGGGTTACTGATGATAGTTGATAGAGGAGAACAACCATGGGTTACTGATGATAGTTGATAGAGGAGAACAACCATGGGTTACTGATGATAGTTGATAGAGGAGAACAACCATGGGTTACTAATGATGTTTGCCCTGCTCATCAGATTAATCAATGTTGTCATCACTGTTATATCTATCTGTGAGAGTAGTCCAATCAAAGGCCACTCTAATCAAAGGCTACTCTGATCAAAGGCCACTCCAATCAAAGGCCACTCTAATCAAAGGCCACTCTAATCAAAGGCTACTCTGATCAAAGGCCACTCCAATCAAAGGCCACTATAATCAAAGGCCACTCTAATCAAAGACCACTCTAATCAAAGGCCACCCCTCTTACCAGGCCGGATTTCAGATGCACTGTTATATTTACTACATGTACTGCTAAATTTTCCTCCTCAAGAGAGTCAATACATGTTATAAGGTCACTTTTTCATTGAAGAAAGGGTAGCCTTATGCTAGGGGGACTACTCCACTAATACATGTACATAGAAGTATGTTTTATTTCCCCCCTTTTAATAGTTTAGATAACAGAAGATCTAGGGGGACTACTCCACTAATACATGTACATAGAAGTATGTTTTATTTCCCCCCTTTTAATAGTTTAGATAACAGAAGATCTAGGGGGACTACTCCACTAATACATGTACATAGAAGTATGTTTTATTTCCCCCCTTTTAATAGTTTAGATAACAGAAGATCTAGGGGGATTACTCCACTAATACATGTACATAGAAGTATGTTTTATTTCCCCTCTTTTAATAGTTTAGATAACAGAAGATCTAGGGGGACTACTCCACTAATACATGTACATAGAAGTATGTTTTATTTCCCCCCTTTTAATAGTTTAGATAACAGAAGATCTAGGGGGACTACTCCACTAATACATGTACATAGAAGTATGTTTTATTTTCCCCCTTTTAATAGTTTAGATAACAGAAGATATGTATTACAGTAAGAAAAATTAAACATTGTTTTCTGAATATATAAAGTAGTCATTCTATTTCTTACTATATCTGTATCCTGGCTACTAACACAAACATTAAACTTCTAAATAACCCAATATAAACTTTTTCTATGTTATAGCTATAAAGTGAATGCTCCTTTGCTGATAATAAGCAGCACTCTTGGAACATTTTATATCTCCTTCCAATCTTCTTCCATTCCTAGGGCCCGGATGGCTCAATGAGTTAGGTAGTTGGATTACCTAACAACTCATACAAGCCTATCACCAATACGGCGTGGGTTCACGCCCGGCTTTGTAGATTACAAAAAGGGTGCACTCGACTCACAGCCGCAAGTGATAAAGTTTACCAGTTGCTTGCCCATGGTCGGTGGTTCTCTCCGGGTACTCCGGCTTCTTCCACCACTAAAACTGATCGCCATGATGTAGCTGAAATATTGCTGAAAGTGGCGTTAAACACGATAAAAATCAAAATCAAATATATTCTTCCATTCCTTGGAACTAGCCATTTATTTTGAACTTTTGTTTTAATACAAAAACTATAAAGAAACCAGTAATCTTTGTTTACAATTGTACTCCTAAAGTAACCTACCAATGTACTGAGTCATCCTTACTTTCAAAATATCTAATGATCCTGCCAACCAACCAACATGGCTGTTGTAACTATAAATAGAACATAGGGAGTTAAAGTTTAATCAACAATGGGAACTATAAAAATTAAAGTGATAAAATTATGTAGAATAACATATATTTGGTAAATTATCTCTCTTCATATGTTGCCATATTTTTGTTTCCCGCAAAGCAGAGCGGAGGATGATATGGAAATGCCGGGCATCCGTCCGATAGTCTGTCCGTCCGAGATATGTTGTAAGCGCTCTAAGATTTTTATTTGCTGACCAATTGATTTCAAACTTACACATGAGCATTATATTAGGAATCTCTAGCTTAAGTTCGAAATTGGGCAAAATTAAAAAAAAAAATTGTAAGAATGGCGGCCATTTTTAAGATGTCTGCCAAAACACATCAAAATTTCAAAGTGCTACAATTTCAACGAAAATTAATATTTAGAAGATTTTCGACCTGAGGAATGTGATAATGACAAATGCGATTTAAAAATGGTGGCCATTGCAGTCATTATGGTGGTCATTTTAGCAGCAATTTTCAATATAAAAAATTTCGAAGTTTTCCAATGCTCCAATTACAAAGAAAATTGATATTTAGGGGTTTTTAGAGGAATGTAATCGTGACCAATGCGATTTCAAAATGGCGGTCATTTTGGCAGCCATTTTTAAGATGGCTGCCAAAATGCGTAAATTTCGAAGTGCTCCAATTTCAACGAAAATTAATATGAAAGGTTTTACCCACATGAGGAATGTGATAGTGACAAAAGCGATTTGAAAATGGCAAGTTGTTAACGTTTAATTTTGTAGAATCCAATTAGATTTTAAGGGCATAAAAATAGTGTATGGAGATGAGCACCTGCTGTTTTAAATATTTATATACAATAGCTAGCACAATAAAAATAACAAATGATTTCTAATATAGAACCCATATAAAGGCTTGCTAGAACACAAGCAAAATTCTTGACTGGTTATTGACGACACGGCTTCTTTAAAGATTAGTTCATTTTAGTCATAGGAACTAATGAAAGTAATTTATTCACAGATCTATGTAAATAGACGAGGGACATTAGCTATGGCATAGCAATCTTGTTTATTTATTAAAATGTTAGAGATTATCTTTGATTGAAAAGCAAGCAGTATGAAGAATGCATGTTATCTACAATTTTTTTTTCATATCACTCTGTAATACAACTTTTATCAATAGTTAGAAATCAAAGAAATTAGACATGAATTGGTGGTAAGGTGTAATACCTGTCAATTACTGTCAATATATTGTTGTCATCTATGAGCAAGCTGAGGATATTAAGTGTGATTGTGACGTACATCATACCCTGATGTCTGGCCTTGTATTATAAATGTAAACATTCTCATCATGTTTGGGTTAAGACATATTTATAACAGTAGGTATAATGGATAAAACAGACAATTATTTATTGCCTGATCATGAAAATATTATAATATTGACCTTCAAATAAAGATAGTCCAAAAGAGTTATTTCCCCTGAAGATTTGAAGATGAAAAAACAAACGTCTGTGTTTTCATAATAATTTCATTCATTGCTCTGTAGATACTATCCAAATTTATAATACAATTTTGTGTCAATAATATCCGACTCAATTTTTAGCACCAGACTATTTTGATACTTATTTTCACTGTTGTCTGTTCCTGTTTAAGGATGTAAAAGATAATGCTAAACAAATGTATTGATGATTTGTAAATTTTACTTTTGATCTTTACCCACAATGACATTTATTATCAAATGACAAGCGTAATACCACAACAATTATTGTTGGTTTCTAAGTGTAACTATGGGTTGTTAATGTGATATTGCCTTTGCAAATCCTTGATAAACATACTATCGGTATCCTTGATTTTTTTTACTCCAAAACGACATCTCACTGCAAATTAGGCTTTACCTTTGATGTGATTTTTCTAGGAAATCCATTCTCACAAAATAAATCTGCGATAATATATATATACATAGTGAAAAAATTCAAGTCAAATTTACATTGAAGCTCAGTAATAATATCTCAGTGAAATGCAAAAATTAGAATTATTATATTAAGATTATTGGGGAAATATTCCCCACCCTGACCCCTAAGAATATATTAGGTAAAATACAAAAATCTGCATGTGCATCTACATTTCAGTCCTTTCAATAATTTTCTGTTGATTTTGAAAACTCAAATATATATATATACAGAGCTCCAGATAAGCTGCGTATTTGCGTTTTTTACGCTATGAAAACGAGTAAAAACGCATGTATTATCAGATCAGAGTGTACATTTACGCATACATATTGCTGTGTAAGCAAACTTTACAAATTCGGAGCGTACTTGTACGCTGTTGACGATAATACATCGTGTACATAAACAATACATTTTTGACTTTGAGAATTTCCCTGTAATTACTTCTCTTTAGACTTTTCGAAAGAGAAAGTGTATACATCCGAGGGGTACCGAATGTTTGCCTTTCTAAGCATCGATGTCAAAAGAGATCTGATTGGACGTTTAGGATAAATCATCCAATCGCGGTCAATATTACAAATTGATGCGGTTTAGTTAAGAACTAAAACGAAAATGAATTTGGGAACACGTTGTTCGTTGAAAATGAGCAAGAACATGAATAAGCGCGCTACGGAAAATTATATACTTTTTTAAAAGTTTCTGACAGTTTCATCTGTGTCTAGTGACAGTATAGTTAAAGGAATCATTGATGACATTATCAACACGGCTGTGAAAACTGCCGAAGTCGACGAGCAAAAAACAAAATATTTACAACATTTTATTAATAAACATGACACAATCGTGTCAAATTAAACAGAGATATACATTTCACTGGCATCCTGTGTTTATTGAATAACACTTGTGTCCAACATAATTTTAAAAGTGTACATGTAAGCAATCTTTTCTGAAGTAGAGAGTACAACAGTGCAAAGGAAATATGCAAATATGCATCATTTTCAAAAGTAGGGGGTAATTACCCTTTGGACTTGAAAATTATCTGGAGCTCTGTATATACCAAAAGATCTACACATTACCCCTGATGTCTTCTACAGATGGTCAGGATTGCCTTGCATTCTCACTTTTATTGTTTTGTTTGCAAAGAGGGTGTTTATTTATATAAATTCATTAGGGACCCATTAGAAATAAGAAACACTTCTTAAAATATGTGTACAGCTGTATTATTATATACTGCATGTAACTTTTAAATGTTGTTTTGTATATTATCATATTATTTGTAATGGAGAACACTAATGTATTATTATTAGTTATCTTTAATAAAGTTAGTTCGTGTTTATTGTTGACCTGTACTTGACCTGGGTCATTAGTAGGTATGCATTAGACATATATTGTTTAAAAACATGGCTTCTCACTCTAATGTAAAAAAAAGTCTAATGCTCTTTTAAAGTCTGGAGGTTTTTTTCTGGACTAATTAAATTAAGTTTGAATAAAAAGACATAAGAGTGCAGATTGTAAATCGGTTTTTTTTGTGAAGCAGATTGTAAATCGGGTTTCTTTGTGAAATCCAAAACACTTTTTAATTGATTATTTTTCTAAATAAACTGATGCATAGATAGATAAACATGCAATAAGTGACAATATTTATACACAAAATTTTATATTTGACATTAAAAGATCAACATGATAGATATTTATGAATATAAAGGTACCAGATTAAATAAGGGGAGATAACAAGATATTAATGAAGATTAAATAAGGGAGATAACAAAAAAGTAGAACATCATTAACAATTTACAAGATTCAATCATGTAGGTTAAACAGAAATAGGTTGACAATATAACCTATCAGAACAGTTTGATTTACTTCTACTTTGATAGCTTCTAAGTTTATTAATTGTTATCCCTTTACTGGGCCTCTATGCATTTGTAAAACTCATTGCATTTTAAATGCACCCTACAGCTATTAATCTTCATATCAGATGCAAAGTTGTCTGGTAATATGATAAATTTGTACATCCGTGATATTAAACATCTTATCTATTATGTAGATCAAGGCTAAGTGGCAGTTTTAGAACAGTTCTTGGTTATATAGTCTTGAATACTGACAAGTTCAGATAAAATGCTTTCAATGTAGACATGCATAAAAATCAGTCTGAATTACTATCCAATTTTCTAAAGTTAATTTTAGACATTCTTTTCTAATTCAGAGTATTTTGTGCTTTTATTTAAATCTGAAAATAGATAGATAATTGTCTGATAAAGGTGAGTGTAGAACAATTATCAACAATGTGGAAACGACCAGGACTGGGGAAAATGTCTAATTTGCATGTTGCGGGTTGAAGTTTAAGTGCACACATGATTGTGATCATATAATAGAGGAATTGCATATTTGAGACTTTAGATTTTCCTAATGACATTTAGGATCAATCACATTAAAATTGTGATGCAACACATTTTCTTTTGTCACATTAGAAAATAGGGAAATACAAATACCTTGAAGGACCACACATTTGAAATTCAAGTATGGTATGGGTCTGTCATCTGTTTTTTCCTTTAGGAACAAGAAAACTAAATCTTGTTTCTTTTCTTTTTGACAAACCATTTTTAGTGATGGAAATAGGATGAGGAAGGGAAATTTTGCTTGTTTTAGCAACTGAACACACTTCTGTTTTAAAAGTCATTTTTCATTAAATTCTGTATTTTGATCAGAATTTAGCTATTGGGGTCGTTGTCTCATGGGCATTTTCCCCACATCTCTGTTTTACTATAAGAATCTGGACAGTCAGAGGTGCAATGTGGTAGTAAACCTTTTTTATTCATTTATATTCATCTAACAAATTTAGATACAAGCAACTCTAAAGAACAACTAATTGATTTGGAATGGTCTTTACAGTTGTTTTTCTAAACATGAGAAAATCCTGCAGAATGTAATTTGTTTATGTGAGATTCAGTGAGGTTTACTGTTACTGGAACAGTAACTGAACTTGGACAGAAACTTGTGTGAATTGTTTTTACACACTGAATGTTTGCATGGTAATATGCATTTGATATTTTCCCATCATTTCGTATGAATCACTCGCGTAAATGATAATAAATATATGTTTTTTTGGAAATGATAAAATGGAATACACAAGACGTGTACTTAATTTGAATTAAATTCATTTTTGACTTTTATTGAATTTAGACAAATTTTGAAAGGCAAATTGCAACAAAACAAACCAAAGCCCCCCATCCCAAGAAAAAAAAAGATAAAAAGGAAAAAAAGAATACTTACCCTTTTCACTTGTTGTGGGTCTGCAAATTAATGTTGACCTCTCAAGCACTTGTAGAATATCTGGGTGTCATACATAAAACTTTTCAATTTCCCCCAAAAGCTTGACTTGGGAACCATTATTATTTTATTTGTTTCTGGCACCAAATTTTGTATGTTCAAGAAAAGGCATAAAACAATATAAAGCGAATAGTTTCTTTATATTGGCCTCAAAGATGTTGAAAGTCCACTGTTAGGAATTTAATTTTTTATGCAACTGGATAATGACAGATGTATGTGTCCAGAAAACTAATCAGATTCTTACACTATGTCAACCTCCTCAGAACCTATTTAACCTGTAGGTCAATTTGAAGTTGTTATTACTTTGACTTCACTAACATGACTTTCCAGAATAATTTTGCAATATATTGAAATTCTGATTATTGAATTTGAAGATTTAAAAGAACTGATTAACTGTCGACTGACAAAACTAACTACTGACAACTGATAACTGACAAAATACCTATACACTACAGTGTTATATTAGAAATTATTTGTAAACTTAGATTGATTGATTGATTGGTATTTAACGTGTAAACTTAGAGGCAAAAACAAAAGATACCAAAAGAACTACACACCAAATCGACAATGAATGGTTAAATATTAATTCGACAGTAAAAATGATATCCCCAATGCTATGATTGTTCCATGAATGTTCTTGTAAGATGTATAAAGCATATTTTTAGATGTATACAATACAGAATTGTGCAAAGTGAAATTGCCAAACTTTCATTTTATCAATGTTTAAGAATAATAAACTACTATTAATTTTAAGGTGTGCATGGCCACAGGCGACATTTTATATTTGTGACCTGCAGCCTGCAACCCGCAACCTGCAAAATAGCACTTCCCAAGACTGGGGGGCGGTCCGTCATGATCATATGGTAGTTGGAATACGACTACCTGTGCAATCAGTGCCTATGACCACTAAAGTTGTGAGTTTGAATCCCACTCATAGTGAGGTGTGCTCGATACAATGTTATGTGATAAAGTGACTTGTGGCAGGTCGGTGGTTTTCTCCAGGTACTCCGGTTTCATCCACCAATAAAACTGACTGCCACAATATAACTGAAATATTGTTGAAAGTGGCATTAAACACCACAAACCTAATCAAGACTGGCACCTACCTATATGTTATTGCAACCAAGACTGGTACCTATGTGTCAATTTACCTTTTATTTTTTCAGCTTTATATTCTGCATGTTTTAAATCTTCTAAAATACAAAATCAAACTATTTAGATTTTAACAGCCAATGCAGTTCACGAGGAAAATGTAAAATATTGTGGATTTTTAAAAGACAAATGTCTTATTTGTTTCCCAAAAGATGGAAATGGTCATTATGAATTCATTTCTGTACTCTTGGAATCAAAAGTACACTTCAGTCTTCGCGCTAACCCACTTGTCCGAAGCCCGGTACAAGTAAAACAGAATGCGGACAAGTGAAAATTATGAAAGAATTTGCTTTAATAAATAGAAAATTCTTCTAAATTTGGCTTTCGAGAATGTATGTGAAAATAATTAAGACAAATACTGACACTAACGAAAAATAATGAGTGTGCAAATGTATTTTAGTTGCACTAAAGGAGACGATGTACTTAGACATTAGATTAAGATCTTAATATAGGTATTTCATATTTCAATAGAATAAATGTGTGTGTTAGAAGTGAGATTGAAGATGAATTTCATTGTTATTTGTTTCAGTGCAAGTTTAAATCAGCTTGATGGAGATGATGAATCATATGACGACGATTCCTATCCTGATAAGGAAGATAATCTCTCACCAAATCGACAAAATCCATTAGACATGGATGCTCTTAGTATATCACCTTCAGAATCAGGCGGCTCAAGTCCATTTGGTAAGTTACGATTTATGAGATCAAGCTTTCCAGTCATAATACTTTGGAGTATGTAATTTGTATTAATACTCCAAAAGTCATCAAATTAAAACACTGTATATACTTGGTTGTTTTGAGTGCAAAACGTGTACTCGAATCTTTCCAGACAGCATGCCAGGCCTTGATGTCATAAAACTTTTGAGTGCAATCTTTGTACTCATACTCCAAAATATTCCAAGTAGAATACTGTAGGTATTCAGCGTTTTGATTAGCTGTTTATTGGTAGAAATATTTGAATCATACTTGTAAGTTTTATTACTGTAAGATCTGATATTGATGTAATTGAATTTCATAGAAAAGAAAGAAAATCACTAAAGTAGTATGCTGGTACCATGATATTGATAGTATTATATTCAATATAAGCTCATCAAATACTATCATCATATTGTTTGTTGAATATCAATACAAGTGGGTTGTAAGATTCAATCAATCTGAATATAAAACATCTACAAAAACTTTTATAGGACAATGTACATGATCAGACCTAAAAACTATTAAACACATTGGAAATAAAATGTTAAACAGATATGGTAGACAACTGTAATGACACAAACCACTCTTCTGATAAAACACACACTTTCTAACACACAATGATAACATGTTTTATCAAAGAAGGACAGACAATACAATGGTCAAAAGAAAAGTACAAAAAATATTAATTATCATTTGTCTAGATTATTTTTATGGTTATTTGTGTCATATGAAGTAAATTTTCATGTTTTATACTAGTCTAATTGTACCAGAGGTATTGTTTTTACAAACAGCCTTTCTGAAGCGATATAGTCTGGTTTCATCCTTGTTCTTCTGTTAATTAGCAGCCATTATTCAAGAGCATAGACAAAATCTGGTTGGCTGGTATTTTAGGGTGTGAAATCCTATTAATAAACACACTTACTTTAAAAAGAAATATAAAACCCCCTTGACCATGTTTTGAATGAGACATTTTAAGGAAAATGAATTCCTTGTATAAATTCTCTTCCTTTTGAATAAGAGATCATTCCTACTTGTTAAATAACCTTCTAAAGGTTGGATCCAGACTTTATTTACATAGTGTGGGCCGTCTGATCAGACTAGCTCTATACATATATGGATTGTCATTCATTCCTGTCTACCAACCAGTCAACACCTCAACATCTTACACTATTGATCTGGCTCTCAGATGTGTTCTGAATACTGACCTTTTCTGACACATGTCTGTACCTAATCATGCCAGTCTCTGTTATATCATGTTGGACACTCATTCTCAGTGTTATTTCTTACAGCCCACACATGAGATGACAGGTGTACAGATGTGATATATAATGATACAAATTAAAAATAAGATGACAGGTGTACAGATGTGATATATAATGATACAAATTAAAAATAAGATGACAGGTGTACAGATGTGATATATAATGACACAAATTAAAGATAAGATGACAGGTGTACAGATGTGATATATAATGATACAAATTAAAGATAAGATGACAGGTGTACAGATGTGATATATAATGACACAAATTAAAGATAAGATGACAGGTGTACAGATGTGATTTATAATGACACAAATTAAAAGATAAGATGACAGGTGTACAGATGTGATATATAATGACACAAATTATAGATAAGATGACAGGTGTACAGATGTGATATATAATGATACAAATTAAAGATAAGATGACAGGTGTACAGATGTGATATATAATGACACAAATTAAAGATAAAGATGACAGGTGTACAGATGTGATATATAATGATACAAATTAAAGATAAGATGACAGGTGTACAGATGTGATATATAATGACACAAATTAAAGATAAGATGACAGGTGTACAGATGTGATATATAATGATACAAATTAAAGATAAGATGACAGGTGTACAGATGTGATATATAATGACACAAATTAAAGATAAGATGACAGGTGTACAGATGTGATATATAATGATACAAATTAAAGATAAGATGACAGGTGTACAGATGTGATATATAATGACACAAATTAAAGATAAGATGACAGGTGTACAGATGTGATATATAATGATACAAATTAAAGATAAGATGACAGGTGTACAGATGTGATATATAATGACACAAATTAAAGATAAGATGACAGGTGTACAGATGTGATATATAATGATACAAATTAAAGATAAGATGACAGGTGTACAGATGTGATATATAATGACACAAATTAAAGATAAGATGACAGGTGTACAGATGTGATATATAATGACACAAATTAAAGTTAAGATGACAGGTGTACAGATGTGATATATAATGATACAAATTAAAGATAAGATGACAGGTGTACAGATGTGATATATAATGACACAAATTAAAGATAAGATGACAGGTGTACAGATGTGATATATAATGATACAAATTAAAGATAAGATGACAGGTGTACAGATGTGATATATAATGATACAAATTAAAGATAAGATGACAGGTGTACAGATGTGATATATAATGACACAAATTAAAGATGACAGATGACAGGTGTACAGATGTGATATATAATGACACAAATTAAAGTTAAGATGACAGGTGTACAGATGTGATATATAATGATACAAATTAAAGATAAGATGACAGGTGTACAGATGTGATATATAATGACACAAATTAAAGATAAGATGACAGGTGTACAGATGTGATATATAATGATACAAATTAAAGATAAGATGACAGGTGTACAGATGTGATATATAATGATACAAATTAAAGATAAGATGACAGGTGTACAGATGTGATATATAATGACACAAATTAAAGATAAGATGACAGGTGTACAGATGTGATATATAATGACACAAATTAAAGTTAAGATGACAGGTGTACAGATGTGATATATAATGATACAAATTAAAGATAAGATGACAGGTGTACAGATGTGATATATAATGACACAAATTAAAGATAAGATGACAGGTGTACAGATGTGATATATAATGATACAAATTAAAGATAAGATGACAGGTGTACAGATGTGATATATAATGACACAAATTAAAGATAAGATGACAGGTGTACAGATGTGATATATAATGATACAAATTAAAGATAAGATGACAGGTGTACAGATGTGATATATAATGACACAAATTAAAGATAAGATGACAGGTGTACAGATGTGATATATAATGATACAAATTAAAGATAAGATGACAGGTGTACAGATGTGATATATAATGACACAAATTAAAGATAAGATGACAGGTGTACAGATGTGATATATAATGATACAAATTAAAGATAAGATGACAGGTGTACAGATGTGATATATAATGACACAAATTAAAGATAAGATGACAGGTGTACAGATGTGATATATAATGACACAAATTAAAGTTAAGATGACAGGTGTACAGATGTGATATATAATGATATAAATTAAAGATAAGATGACAGGTGTACAGATGTGATATATAATGACACAAATTAAAGATAAGATGACAGGTGTACAGATGTGATATATAATGATACAAATTAAAGATAAGATGACAGGTGTACAGATGTGATATATAATGACACAAATTAAAGATAAGATGACAGGTGTACAGATGTGATATATAATGATACAAATTAAAGATAAGATGACAGGTGTACAGATGTGATATATAATGATACAAATTAAAGATAAGATGACAGGTGTACAGATGTGATATATAATGATACAAATTAAAGATAAGATGACAGGTGTACAGATGTGATATATAATGACACAAATTAAAGATAAGATGACAGGTGTACAGATGTGATATATAATGACACAAATTAAAGTTAAGATGACAGGTGTACAGATGTGATATATAATGACACAAATTAAAGATAAGATGACAGGTGTACAGATGTGATATATAATGATACAAATTAAAGATAAGATGACAGGTGTACAGATGTGATATATAATGATACAAATTAAAGATAAGATGACAGGTGTACAGATGTGATATATAATGACACAAATTAAAGATAAGATGACAGGTGTACAGATGTGATATATAATGACACAAATTAAAGATAAGATGACAGGTGTACAGATGTGATATATAATGACACAAATTAAAGATAAGATGACAGGTGTACAGATGTGATATATAATGACACAGATTAAAGATAAGATGACAGGTGTACAGATGTGATATATAATGACATAAATTAAAGAGGAACACCAAAATGCAATCTGTGTCATACTCTTTTTAAAGGGGGTGAGGGTGGGATGGGTATGAATTATGGTCATCACTGAAAACCCTACTGTGATGGGGGGATATTTTCTTTTGACAAAATTTCTTTTTTCGTCTACAGACATATAGGGAGAAGGAAGAAATATTGCAGCATTAAGAATTTGTTTCGTTTTTGGTTAGACAGGAGACATTATATTTATACCCCCCACAACGAAGTTGTAGGGGGGTATACTGGTTTCACCATGTCCATCCATCTGTAGACAAATCCTATGTCGTATGATAACTTGAGTTGTGTTTCTTAGAATCTTTTAAAATTTTATCAACTGTTTACTGGTGAAGAGAGGAGGATCGCTTTCATTTTTGACGATTTTCACTTTTGCCATTCCAGAGTTATTGGACTTGATATGACGGAAAATAGGATTTTTACCGTATGTCGTATGATAACTTGAGTAGTGTTTCTCAGAATGTTTTGAAATTTTATCAGCAGCTTACCGGTGAAGAGAGGAGGGTCCCTTTCATTTTTGGTCAGAACAATCAGGTTATGGAAATAGGTTGGACAGATGTGGGGAGCAGGGGGTATATCTTAGTGAGCTGTGCACACAGTAATACTAGATATGTCTCCCCTTCGAACGAAGGGAGACATATTGTTTTAGTCTGATTTTTTCTTCTTCCGCTTCCGCTTCTTCTTCTTCTTCTGCTTCTTCTCAGCGAAGCTTGTCCGGACCATAACTTTTTTGTCTTTCCAGATAGGTCAATTACATTTGGTATGTGGGTGCATGACCATAAGGCGGTGTGTCGCGTACCATAATGACCTTCGTGGGAACTTGACCTTTGACCTCAAGGTCAAATAATTGTTTTTTAAATAATATTTTCTTGTCCGGGCCATAACATTTTTGTCTTCGAGATAGGTCACTGATATTTGGTATGTGGGTGCATGACCATAAGGCGGTGTATCGCGTACCATAATGACCTTTGTTGGACCTTGACCTTTGACCTGAATGTCAAATAATTGTTTTTTGAATAGTATTTATTTGGTATATGGGTACATGACCATAAGGCGGTGTGTCGCATACCATAATGACTTTGTTTTTTAAATAGTATTTTCTTGTCCGGGTCATAACATTTTTGTCTTTTGAGATAGGTCAATGATATTTGGTATGTGGGTGCATGGCCATAAGGCGGTGTGTCATGTACCATAATGACCTTCATGGGACTTTGACCTTTGATCTCAAGGTCAAATAATTGTTTTTTAAATAGTATCATTCAACTCATAATGTGTAACTTATTGTTGTACAGATGGATGCATTAAGGGGAGACATAAGTTTTAGGTATCTAAAACAGTTCTTCCTAGTTTTATTTTGAAATCCCTGTGCCTCCAGACCAGAAAATAGTTAATGCCTTAATCAGTATACCAAAACAAAATATATAGTATTTGTTTCTTTTCAATTGTATAGGGATATTTATTTATTTTGGAAAATGGTCTTTCAAAACTGTTCCCTATATATTTGAACACAAACACATCATTATCATCTCTTGTAAATCTTCTCCAAATTTTGAAAAAAAGACAGGAAGTGAAAGTTTGAGTTTGTTATTATTGACTTTCCAAAGTTTTATTGATATTCACCAGATATTCTGGTTCCTCCCTCAGTTATAGGGACTGCCATGGTCGTGATCGTATGGTAGTTGGATTTACAACTATTTATGCAATCCGTGCCTATCACCATTAACGTTTTGAGTTCGAACCCTGCTCAGGTGCCGTGTTCTCGATACAACATGATGTGATAAAGTTTGTCAGTGACTTGCATAAGGTCTGTGGTTTTCTCCGGTTTCTCCGGTTTCCTCCACCAATAAAACTGACCGCCACGATATAACTGAAATTCTTTTGAAAGTAATGTTACACACCCTAACCCCAATCTTCAGTTATATAGCTAAAATATTGTGACAACTGATGATGGATTATTTCATCATGGCATAAAATTTAATAATTTTGCATGAAAAACATACAAAAATATTTGATGGTTTGTAAAATATTAATATTGACAGTTGTTGATTGTGATCAAATGCCGAAATAAGAAAAAATAATGTGCTTTATCAGTAATTTACAGGTACATGTTTTATCTTTGATATCACTAAGGGATATTGTCAACTGACTAACTCTGATACTGAAAATTATCTTGTCAGTGTGACTGATAAAAACATTAACTACAGTTTTGAATGCCTTGACATACATTATCACTTGAATCACAGCTTATCCTCTCAAACTCCCTGCTACACATACATTGTACATTCAAAATACCCATAATTCGAAGTTCCAAAGTAATATATTATATTATATATTTTTCAGATAAACCAGATGGTAGTGGGTTTGAGCAAGTTTTGACAGGGGACACATTGAATGGAGCACTTCATCATTTACAAGAACTTGTTACTCCAGGGAATAAGAAAAAAGTAAAATGTTATCACTTGATTTTATTTGATAGTCATTCAGAATATATGTGACAAGATTTTATGAAAAGAAAATTTAAACAGTGATGGTCAACAATTCCATCAACATCAACAAAACAAACAATCACCTCTCACCTAAATCCACTAAGCACCAAAAAAAAGACCACAACATATGACGTTAGAAATCCATGTTCTCGTATGAGACAGGAGCAAAAATGCTTCAGAGTTAAACCTGTTTGACTTCCTTTTTTTAAATTTCTTAACTTTATACTCAGTTTGACAAGCATTTGTAGTATTATTAGAATACAAAAGTTTAAAAAAAACTTATTTAAGAAAAGTAAAAAGAGCTTCATTAACCTGAACAAGTCATAAATTATAAATGTTAAAATAGATGAAGGTAATTACAGAATTATTATAAATGTGAAAATAGATGAAGGTAATTACAGAATTATTATAAATGTTAAAATAGATCAAGGTAATTACAGAATTATTATAAATGTTAAAATAGATCAAGATAATTACAGAATTATTATAAATGTTAAAATAGATGAAGGTAATTACAGAATTATTATAAATGTTAAAATAGATCAAGGTAATTACAGAATTATTATAAATGTTAAAATAGATGAAGATGAAGGTAATTACAGAATTATTATAAATGTTAAAATAGATGAAGGGAATTATAGAATTATTATAAATGTTAAAATAGATCAAGATGAAGGTAATTACAGAATTATTATAAATGTTAAAATAGATGAAGGTAATTACAGAATTATTATAAATGTTAAAATAGATTAAGATGAAGGTAATTACAGAATTATTATAAATGTTAAAATAGATGAAGATGAAGGTAATTACAGAATTATTATAAATGTTAAAATAGATGAAGGTAATTACAGAATTATTATAAATGTTAAAATAGATCAAGGTAATTACAGAATTATTATAAATGTTAAAATAGATGAAGGTAATTATAGAATTATTATAAATGTTAAAATAGATCAAGGTAATTACAAAATTATTATAAATGTTAAAATAGATGAAGATGAAGGTAATTACAGAATTATTATCAATGTTAAAATAGATGAAGATGAAGGTAATTACAGAATTATTATCAATGTTAAAATAGATGAAGGTAATTACAGAATTATTATAAATGTTAAAATAGATCAAGGTAATTACAGAATTATTATAAATGTTAAAATAGATGAAGATGAAGGTAATTACAGAATTATTATCAATGTTAAAATAGATGAAGGTAATTACAGAATTATTATAAATGTTAAAATAGATGAAGGTAATTACAGAATTATCATAAATGTTAAAATAGATCAAGGTAATTACAGAATTATTATAAATGTTAAAATAGATGAAGGTAATTACAGAATTATTATAAATGTTAAAATAGATGAAGGTAATTATAGAATTATTATAAATGTTAAAATAGATCAAGGTAATTACAGAATTATTATAAATGTTAAAATAGATCAAGGTAATTACAGAATTATTATAAATGTTAAAATAGATCAAGATGAAGGTAATTACAGAATTATTATAAATGTTAAAATAGATCAAGGTAATTGCAGAATTATTATAAATGTTAAAATAGATTAAGATGAAGGTAATTACAGAATTATTATAAATGTTAAAATAGATGAAGGTAATTACAGAATTATTATAAATGTTAAAATAGATTAAGATGAAGGTAATTACAGAATTATTATAAATGTTAAAATAGATGAAGATGAAGGTAATTACAGAATTATTATAAATGTTAAAATAGATGAAGGTAATTACAGAATTATTATAAATGTTAAAATAGATCAAGGTAATTACAAAATTATTATAAATGTTAAAATAGATGAAGGTAATTACAGAATTATTATAAATGTTAAAATAAATGAAGATGAAGGTAATTACAGAATTATTATAAATGTTAAAATAGATGAAGGTAATTACAGAATTATTATAAATGTTAAAATAGATGAAGATGAAGGTAATTACAGAATTATTATAAATGTTAAAATAGATGAAGGTAATTACAGAATTATTATAAATGTTAAAATAGATGAAGGTAATTACAGAATTATTATAAATGTTAAAATAGATGAAGGTAATTATAGAATTATTATCAATGTTAAAATAGATGAAGGTAATTACAGAATTATTATAAATGTTAAAATAGATGAAGGTAATTACAGAATTATTATAAATGTTAAAATAGATGAAGATAATTACAGAATTATTATAAATGTTAAAATAGATGAAGATGAAGGTAATTACAGAATTATTATCAATGTTAAAATAGATGAAGATGAAGGTAATTACAGAATTATTATCAATGTTAAAATAGATGAAGGTAATTACAGAATTATTATAAATGTTAAAATAGATGAAGGTAATTACAGAATTATTATAAATGTTAAAATAGATGAAGATGAAGGTAATTACAGAATTATTATCAATGTTAAAATAGATGAAGGTAATTACAGAATTATTATAAATGTTAAAATAGATGAAGGTAATTACAGAATTATTATAAATGTTAAAATAGATCAAGGTAATTACAGAATTATTATAAATGTTAAAATAGATCAAGGTAATTACAGAATTATTATAAATGTTAAAATAGATGAAGGTAATTATAGAATTATTATAAATGTTAAAATAGATCAAGGTAATTACAGAATTATTATAAATGTTAAAGTAGATCAAGGTAATTACAGAATTATTATAAATGTTAAAATAGATCAAGATAATTACAGAATTATTATCAATGTTAAAATAGATGAAGGTAATTACAGAATTATTATAAATGTTAAAATAGATCAAGGTAATTACAGAATTATTATAAATGTTTAAATAGATCAAGGTAATTACAGAATTATTATAAATGTTAAAATAGATGAAGAGAATTACAGAATTATTATAAATGTTAAAATAGATGAAGGTAATTACAGAATTATTATAAATGTTAAAATAGATGAAGGTAATTATAGAATTATTATAAATGTTAAAATAGATCAAGATGAAGGTAATAACAGAATTATTATAAATGTTAAAATAGATGAAGGTAATTACAGAATTATTATAAATGTTAAAATAGATGAAGATGAAGGTAATTACAGAATTATTATAAATGTTAAAATAGATGAAGATGAAGGTAATTACAGAATTATTATAAATGTTAAAATAGATGAAGGTAATTACAGAATTATTATAAATGTTAAAATAGATCAAGGTAATTACAGAATTATTATAAATGTTAAAATAGATGAAGGTAATTACAAAATTATTATAAATGTTAAAATAGATCAAGGTAATTATAGAATTATTATAAATGTTAAAATAGATGAAGATGAAGGTAATTACAGAATTATTATAAATGTTAAAATAAATGAAGATGAAGGTAATTACAGAATTATTATAAATGTTAAAATAGATGAAGGTAATTACAGAATTATTATAAATGTTAAAATAGATGAAGGTAATTACAGAAATGTGTCCCACACACTAATTAGTTCACCTGGACCAAAGGTCCAGGTGAACTATTGCCATCACTTGGCGTCCGTCGTCTGTCGTCTGTAAACTTTTCACATTTCAAGCTTCTTCTCCGAAACCACTTGGCCGATTGGAACCGAACTTAGCAGGAATGTTCCTTGGATGGTCCTCTACAAAGTTACTGTTTTTCGTTCCAGTCGGATATTCAATATGGCTGCCAGGGCCAATAATATGCTCTGATTGGCTGAAGTTTCAAAGATCTTCTTTCTGAAACTAATGAACTGACTGAACCCAAACTGTAAATGAATGATCATTGGAATGTCCTTTACCAAGTTTCTGTTTTTTATGCCGATCGGAAATCCAAGATGGCCGCCATCATAGGACATAGATTAACATTGGACCCTATGGGAAAATGTTCAAATGCCTTCTTCTCAGAAACTACAAATATGATTAAAGCCAAACTGTACATGAATGTTCATTGGATGGTCCTCTACAATCTTAAGGTTTTTTGTTCAGATATGAAATTCAAAATGGCGGCTACGGCAGGACTTAGTTTAACATTGGACCCTATGGGAAAAATGTTTCAAAATGCTTCTTCTCTGAAACCACTTGGACAATTGAAACCAAACTGCCCAGGAATGATCATTGGAAGGTTCTCTGTTTTTTATGCCGATCGGAAATCCAAGATGGCTGCCACCACAGGTCATAGTATTAACACAGAACCATATGGGGAAAATACAGAAATATATTCTTCTCTGAAGCTATTGCACTGATTGAACCTAAACTGTGCATCAATCATTGGAAGGTCCTTTACAAACTTTGTGTTTTTTATGTTGATCGTAATTCCAAGATGGCTACCACTGCAGGACATAGTTTTTACATAGGACCAATTGGTTTTTTTTATTACCAGGTGAACGATACAGGCTCTTGAGAGCCTCTGGTTATGATAAATGTTAAAATAGATGAAGGTAATTACAGAAACGCGTCCTACACACTAATTATTATAAATGTTAAAATAAATGAAGGTAATTACAGAAACGTGTCGTACACACTAAATTTAATATCTATGTTTTTATTAGCTTTGCCAATTGAAAAAAATATAAAAATCTGAAATTTTCAAACTTGTACAGGAGGAAACCCTTGTCCTTCGCTACAGTTGTATCATGCTGTACCCAATGTAGCCCTTCATTTTTTACATTGTTATTTTTTTTACTTCTCTGACATTTATCAGCAGGAATTACTTTTTAACTCCCATCAACTGGGGATGAATTCACAGCTAATGGCTAGATGTAATTGATGCAAGCCTTAAAAGTTCCATTAACATTTAAATGGAATGATTCTCCTTTTAAAGCCTGACATTATCCTTCACCAACAAATTGAATCCTCACAAAATACTTTCTGAAAAATATTTGAATTTCACATGTAAATCACGAATTAGATTTGTACTGCTAAGTAAACAAACAAACAAATACTTATATGTTCTTAAAGTCAAAGATTTTCTGTATTTTTAAAAATGAAATGTCTTTCTGTTGTAGACTCAGGTGCGAAATTTGTCCGAGGAAATTAATCCGAGCGGGGACTCTGAAGAAGAATATTTAAAATTGACTGTTCCTCAACATTCCAGTAACATGACTAAAGCACAGTCAACACCTTCAATACCACAAGCAGTTTCGTCAGGTTAGTAAATCACCAGACCTCATTAGTTTAGGAAGATGATGAATGAGTTCAGAACAAATAACATCATATTTTCAAACCTAATTATCTTTAGCAGTGATCTTTATAATACTAACAGGCACAGACGGTTATGTTATTATGAAAAGAAAGTTTAAACAGTGATGGTCATCAGTTTCACCAATATCAATAAAACGAACAATCACCTCTCATCTTAACTCACTGAACACAAAAAAACCATAACATTTGAAGTTAGAAATCAATGTCCTGGCTTGGGACGGACACAAATATTTGGTGAGGTATAAAATATATATACTGTCAAATCTGCCTTAACTGCCACCTTGAATATGCAGTCACCTGCCAGTTTATAACCCTCCCTATTAGTTATACCCCCAGCAACGAAGTTGTAGGGAGGTATACTGGTTTCACCATGTCTGTCCGTCTGTAGACAAATCCTATGTCGTACGATAACTTGAGTTGCGTTTCTTAGAATCTTAAAATTTTATCAGCTGCTTACTGGTGAAGAGAGGAGGATCCCTTTCTTTTTTGACGATTTTCACTTTTGCCGTTCCAGAGTTATTGGACTTGATATGACGGAAAATAGGATTTTTACCCTATGTCGTATGATAACTTGAGTAGTGTTTCTCAGAATGTTTTGAAATTTTATCAGCAGCTTACCGGTGAAGAGAGGAGGGTCCCTTTCATTTTTGGTCGGAACAAACAGTAATGTTTTGGTTATGGAAATAGGTTGGACAGATGTGGGGAGCGGGAGTATCTTAGTGAGCTGTGCTCACAGTAATACTAGTTTTACTTGCTATTTCAACTGTAAAAAATGAATTGTCATTTCCCTGCTAAATAAAGAATAATATTAAGAATACACTTGTATAGGCGAGAACATTTTATTTTGTCCTTTTAAGTAGTAAATTGTAATTTATTGATGGAGATTTCATATTTTAACAGCAGTATATCAATAATTTACTTGTATTTAGACAGCATGAGTTATATCCATTTATTATTCCAGGTGAAAAACTTCATTCTCGAGATCCAAAACAGTAAGTGATATTATGATGATAAAAAAGTTTTTAATATTAATCAAATATTTTATGTATCAATTTTGCATTAACCTCTAATTTTAAAGCTGCTTGACAATTGATTTGGTTGACCTGAATGTCATTTGTATACCTCCATGCAGAAATATATTAATTCCCTTTGTTTTTATTTTTAAATTTAATGGTAAACATATAAATACTGTGAAACCTGTCTAAACTGTACCTTCTTGGGACCACCTTATGATGTTTGGAATAGACAGGTTTTTGGTTTAAATTATACAGGTTAGATTATCAAAAATTTCCCACATTGGGACTTTTTTTAAAAGTCAGTTTATTGAGGATTTAAACAGGTTTCACTGTATCACATCATTGTGAGAGTCAATCCTAAGATATAAGCTTATATGGCCATCCTAAGGCATCAGGAAAACAGGCACATAACACAGGAAGTGACATGATACACACTGAATTAACTTAAAATATTCAAAAGTACTTTTTATTTAATGAACGTGGTAGGTAACAGTGGAAAGTAAAAGTCTAAAGAAGTTTAATTAATCAATAATATTTCATTGCATAAAAACAAACGTTTTGAGGGTTACGATTGTTGGTTCTTATTGAAATGATTAATTTAAGTGAAGATTTTATTCCATGTCCTGATGTCTGGAGCCTCAGTTTTTAGTATGTTTGATGGTGAAGTAAATTCATGGTATATCAATTAATGTAACTGAGTTCAAGCTAAGATTCTGAATTCTGAATTATAAACTACATTTGTTTTCTGAAAAACTTGACTAGAACTAACAGTGTTGTTTTCCTCCTTCTAACAGAAGAGCTACATTTTTCCGGTACGTTATAAAATTCGTCTAACATATAATGATTGGCTGGGCTGTTTGTTTTTGTCATAGAAAGTAATATAACTATTAATTGTCATTAATATGAATTTTATTTGATTGGATGATGATTATACCTATTAATCAATATGGTTTTATGATTATTGAATGAAATGTGCATGTCGGTGTTTGTTGGATTTTACTTCCTGGTGTAGAATTGTATTCGTTGTAGTCTCTTTAGTCATTAATATGTTTTTTTGTTTTTTTTTAAGTTTTAGGTTGTCAGATATTGTATGTTTTGCAAGATTCTTTTGTTATCCGAAGTCGTCAAAATCTACTTGTAGAATAAATTTATTTCTTAATGAATCTTTGTATAGATAAATTTATAAACATTCATGGAAAAACCTGTAAAAAGTGGACTTCAGTGAACAGTACTCATTATATATACCGGTACAATTTAAAATACAAATTATATCTTTCCTACTCAGACAAGAGAACAACAATTGTATATTAGTTTGCTTTTCCCAATTAATTTATTTGAAAATCTAGATTTTTATTCAGTTATTTTATGGTTTAATTTGATTTGATCACTTCAACTACAACAAATTCATCTCTAGTTATGGAAGAATTGGTAAATAAAATGGAACATACCAACAATTTTCATAGGGAACATATATCTAGAAGTGATATTGATATTAAGTTTTATTATGTTTTGAATGACAACATTAATTTCAGGGCACATCACCGATCTTACTTAACTATACAAAAACTCATAGCAGAACATGAGTGAGTTTTGTTTGATTTGATTTTTTTTTTTTTTTTTGCAAATATTATTCTTCTGGTATTTGCACATTATGTCATGGTGCTTTTTCTCTCACATAATTTACATAATTTGTATATGCAAGATATAAAAACTTCTATTATGATTATTTATTTTGTGTGTTTGTTTAACACAAGGTGCCTGATTGTTTTATTTTTTGCAATGTTGCTTGATAATCTACTGAATTTCAATACTTTGAATATACATCCTAACAAAGGGAGATAATTATATACTGGTAACATGTAAACTTAACAGTACCATATTTTTTGTGCTATAGATTGATATGTATTTCCTGTAGCCTACTGTCTCAATTAATGGCCCAAATTTTCACCAATCTGAGGAGAAAATAATGTTAGAACTAATAATATTCTGCAGTCCCAGTTATTGGTCAGAAATGGATGAGGAAGATATTTTGATTTTTTTCCTATCATTTCACAGGCAATGAAAATGTTAGTACATAAAAATACTTTATAATATATTTTATGATAATTTCTTCAAACCCAAAGGAAGTAAACAATGTGTGCATAAGCTTCAAATTATTCACGTATTATCTATACTCTCAAGTATAAGGCAAAATAATAAACAAAACGCAAATATCAATTTGCCGACAGCCCGCCGTACATGATGGATGCCGTAATTATTATTAACAGGAAAATGTTATGTTACATGTCTCTTGTAATCAATTCACAATATACACAACCAACATTTCAAACAAAACTATATATTGCATAATTAGAATTCCGTCACAGATGGGCAAGGCCGTCCAGGAAAAACCGAAGTAATTTGGAAACCTGTATCCGATGACAATGCTCGAACCCATCTCTGGACAATCATGTGTTGGACGTCACCTTAAAAAATTTGCAACAAAGATGCAAATAGTAAATAATGTAAGACTAACATACAGACATATTTTTTGTTGTTACACGTATGTACGACGACTAGAAAGTGAAGAGAACCAAACAAACACACCTAAAATCCTAACCTCGTTACAATGTTCTCATTGGTCAATTTCGACCATTACCGTATGAATATTCATTAGTATCAAACCGACAATACAATACTTTCCCGCTATACTTTGAACCGCGGGAAAATATTAATATTGAAACTGAAAAATATAAAACATTGGTGCTCCCCTGTTACTTATCACCATTCCCTTGGAATCCTTGATCAATATTTGACCTACAGTGCTGTTCCATAATTTACCGGCAAAATCCAAGATGGCGGCATTCAAGCATCAAGTTTTGCATTAATAAAAAACCAATAAATTTATGAAAAAGGTGCTTACCTTTACTCAATACTTTGTCATTTCTCCCTTCGCCTTCAATACTTTGCGTAAGCGCTTTGGAATCGAGTGATAAAGTCCTTGAATGTAGTCCACACTGAGATTTTCCCAAATGTCTTTGATGGCCGCTGACAATTCATCGGCAGTGTTCAATACTTCAACTCCCTGTTGCAGTCGTATTTTCAGTTTTAACCACACGTTCTCGATTACGTTTAAGTCGGGTGACTGTGCAGGCCACTCGAGGCAATTTATATGGTTCTCTTCCTTATAGTGTTTAATATCGTTTGCCCGATGTATGGGAGCATTGTCGTCCTGAAATAAACAGTTCTGCTCTGGAAAATGTCTCGCAATCACAGGCCATAAGTTGTCCTCAAGAATTTCAATGTATTTATGTCTATTTATCATGCCATTTACTGTCGTAATTGTCCCCACATCGTAGTGTGATATGCATCCCCAGATCATGACCGAAAGTGTTCTCTGGGGTGGTAGACAAACACAATCTCTGGACTCTGCCTCATCCTTTTTCCGCCAAATATAAATCCGATTATTTTTTCCAACGACCACATGACTTTTGTCTGAAAATATAACTGTCCCACTGACCTCCAATTCTCCAATGAAGCTTTTCTCGGGCCCATTTCACACGCTTTTTCCTGTTAACCTCTGATCCTGACTTTCTTCTTTACAACTCGCCTATTGTATCCTTCTTGATACAAGGAACGCTGAACTGTCGTTTTAGACACCTGAGTTTCTCTATTTTCATTAAATCTTGTTGTCACGTCCTTCAATGGGGTCTTACGGTCGCTCCGAACTAGCCTAACAAACACCCTTGTGTCTCTTTCGTCCAGCAAGCGATGACGTCCTGTATGAGGCTTGTTTTCCACTGATCCTCTGCGCTTAAAATGAACAACTACATCCGAAACCGTTCCTCTAGGAATATTCAAGGTGTCTGCAATCTCCTGTAGTTTATGACCACTCTTGCGCATTTCTACGATCACATTTTTGATGTCATTATACCCCCCGCAACGAAGTTGTAGGGGGGTGTACTGGTTTCACTATGTCCGTCTTGCCGTCCGTCCGTCTGTAGACAAATCCTATGTCATACGATAACTTGAGTTGTTTCTCTGAATGTTTTGAAATTTTAACAGCAGCTTACCGGTGAAGAGAGGAGGATCCCGTTCATTTTTGACGATTTTCACTTTTGCCATTCCAGTTATTGGACTTGATATGACGGAAAATAGGATTTTTACCCTATGTCGTATGATAACTTGAGTAGTGTTTCTCAGAATATTTTGAAATTTGAGCAGTAGTTTACTCATGAAGAGAGAAGGGTCTCTCATTTTTGATGATATTCACTTATTGTTCCAGAGTTAGGGGTCTTATATTTTATACAATGTCATAGGAAAATTTTAGTAATGTTTGAAGGAATCTGGTGAAACTTTACTAAATAATCATTGGCTGGGTAATAGAGGAGGGTCCCTTTCATTTTTGGTCGGAACAATCAGTAATGTTTTGGTTATGGAAATAGGTTGGACAGATGTGGGGAGCGGGGGGTATATCTTACTGAGCTGTGCTCACAGTAATACTAGTTTGACAACTGTTTACGTTTTCCAGCCATTATGAAAATATCAACTTTTTGCCCTAACATAGCAGACGACAGGTTTATTTCCGGTCTTATTTCAAAAATAGGAGGTTTAAAAATACATGGTCTTAAAATAGATGTTTATTTATTCCCCAGGATGAAATACAACAGTGTAATTTATTGTGACATCCGTTACGCTTGACCGGTGCCATATTGGATTTTGCCGGTAAATTAACCAAATCTACTTCATCGACCTAAAGCCAAGAAAATATGGTCACTTGTGCATTGTGTTTTGCATATTTTAGATTATACATTCTAAAACTGATTATACATAACATTCTAAAACTGAGTGTCAGCACATTACACTTGACAAGTGTTATTTATTAAAATAAATTTGTTGATATACATTTTATAGTCATTGCTTTGTCTTTATCTTTTCAACTACTGGTAGAAAAATGTTACACATGACATTCAATGCTTATCATTTTTGTTGATTGGAAAACTAAAATGCCCCCCAACCTATGAGAAACTTAAAAAGTGGGGTTTTTTCTTGCATTAACTGGTCAGGTGTTAAATTAAAAGAATAATAATTTTATGGTTCTTTAAGATTTTTTTTTGTCGATTGAATAACCAATATAGCAGCCACTGTTTGATATAGTTTAACATAGGACTTTGTGGGAGAAAAGCTAAGAAACTGTCTTCTTTGACACTAAAACTGAAATTATTATTGAAAAAGATGTATTTTTGTGTCTAATAGGAAGCCAGGATAACCACCACCACTGAAAATAGTTTCACATGGATATGGCCAATGCACAAAATGTTATAAAGTATTCTTCTTAGAAATCTATAAACCAATTGAAACAAAGTTAAACATGAAGAAGTACAAACATTCTAGTAAAACTATAAAGATTGTGGGTGTTTGGAGGAATATTAACTAGGAATCTACCAATTTATGACAATGATAACTTGAAGAGCATTTAGTTCAGTTACAAAAGGGAAACCAAGATGTCTGTCAGCAACTAATAATGAGGTCATTTTTATACCCCCGCTCCCCGAAGGGGGAGGGGGGTATACTGTTTTACCTCTGTCCGTCCAAGATATTTTTCGTCGCATTTTTCTCAGTAACTGTTGATGGCAGAAATCTGATATTTGGTCAAAAGCATCATATAGGTATACCATATTGTGGGTAGCGTTTTTGGACCCGTCAAATTCCTACTTCCTGTTTGCCGACTTAGTTGGTTTTTATACACATTGAACATATATGCACATTTTTCGTCACATTTACTCAGCAACTATTGATGGCAGAGATCTGATATTTGGTCACAAGCTTCATATAGGTACCTCATATCGTGGGAAGCATTTTTGGACCCATCAGATTCCTACTTCCTGTTTGCCGACTTTGTTGATTTTTATACACATTGAACATATATGTCCATTTTTCGTCGCATTTTTCTCAGCAACTATTGATGGCAGAAATCTGATATTTGGTCACAAGCTTCATATAGGTATCCCATATTGTGGGAAGCGTTTTTTGATCCGTCAGATTACTACTTCCTGTTTGCCGAAGAGCAGGGGTATCATAGGTGAGCATTAGCTCACAGTTCATCTTGTTAGATCAGATCTGTTTTGAGTTCACAATCAGTGTTTAATTTAGAGCTGCAGGAAACAAAATATTTGAACTGGACTTTTATTTGTGGATATTCATTTTCTGATGTAACGAATAAAGCTTATTGTGTCCTTTACTCTGAATTCATGAGCCAAAAGAATTCTCTTTAAAGGAAGGAACATTTTTATTCTTAATATATACTTCTTTTACAATACTTTTGTTTATATATATCCAAATTTCTGATTTCCGCCATCCGAGATGGCCGTCATGACTTAAAATAAAAACTCTATTAATTGGCAGAATATGCTACTTTTAAGCTTGAATCAGCTCTCACTTCAATTTTAACTTATCCAACAAATGTTCTGACTTTTTTTCTATAAAATCAGCATGTTTGCATGGCACATGCTATTTAGTTGTGTATGTTGGCATGGTATAATTTGTAATTTGTGTTGTTAATTTGACTGTAATTAGTATGAATTGTTCTGTAATAAGCATGTTGTTTTTACTAAGTATTAATGTTTATAAACATGTTCTGTAACACATGTAGACAAACTTGTAGTAGTTTTTAGTTTTGTTTTGTTTTTAATTTACCTGAGTTAAGGTCAATTGAACATTTAGTATCACTTGGAGTCTGTCGTCTGTCTGTGACTTTTCACATTTGAATCTTCTACTGTAAAACTGAGTAATGGAAGAAAACTTGGCAGGGATGGTCCTTGGAAAGGGGACATTCAGATGACATTAATCATCGATCATTAGGGAGGAATGGGATAGTAAGTGGTTTTAAAGGGAAATTAGTCAATTAAAAAAAACTCTATGCCAGGTGAGCTATACAGGGTCATGTCGGCCTCTAGTTTTAATGAGATTTTTAGTTCACCTGGACCAAAGGTCCAGGTGAACTATTGCCATCACTTGGCATCCGTCGTCTGTTGTCTGTCGTCTGTAAACTTTTCACATTTCAAGCTTTTTCTCCGAAACCACTGGGCCGATTGGAACCGAACTTAACAGGAATGTTCCTTGGATGGTCCTTTACAAAGTTACTGTTTTTCGTTCCAGTTGGTTATTCAATATGGCTGCCAGGGCCAATAATATGCTCTGATTGGCTGAAATTTCAAAGATCTTCTTCTCTGAAACTAATGAACTGACTGAACCCAAACTGTGAATGAATGATCATTGGAATGTCCTTTACCAAGTTTCTGTTTTTTATGCCGATCAGAAATCCAAGATGGCCACCATCGCAGGACATAGATTAACATTGGACCCTATGGGAAAATGTTCAAATGCCTTCTTCTCAGAAACTACAAATATGATTAAAGCCAAACTGTACAGGAATGTTCATTGGACGGTCCTCTACAATCTCAAGGGTTTTTGTTCCGATATGAAATTCAAAATGGCGGCTACGGCAGGACTTAGTTTAACATTGGACCCTATGGGAAAAATGTTTCAAAATGCTTCTTCTCTGAAACCACTTGGACAGTTGAAACCAAACTGCCCAAGAATGATCATTGGAAGGTTCTCTACATAGTTTCTGTTTTTTATGCCGATCGGAAATCCAAGATGGCCACCACCGCAGGACATAGATTAACATTGGACCCTATGGGAAAATATTCAAATGCCTTCTTCTCAGAAACTACAAATATTATTAAAGCCAAACTGTACATGCATGTTCATTAGATGATCCTCTACAAACTTTACGTTTTTTGTTCTGGTATGAAATTCAAAATGGCAGCTACGGCAGGACTTAGTTTAACATTGGACCCTATGAGAAAAATGTTTCAAAACGCTTCTTCGCAGTACTTAGTTTAACATTGGACCCTATGAGAAAAATGTTTCAAAACGCTTCTTCTCTGAAACCACTTGGACAATTGAAACCAAACTGCCCAGGAATGATCATTGGAAGGTCCTCTACAAAGTTTATGTTTTTTATGTCGATCGGAAATCCAAGATGGCCGCCACCACAATACATAGATTAACATTGGACCCTATGGGAAAATGTTCATTCATGAATGGGATAAATCTACAAGCTCACATATGTAAATACATATCAATGAAGAAGGTTATGAAGTGACTAAGTGTTTTGAATGCATTGCACTTTCTGCATAAGTATTTAATTATGAACTTCAAGCATAATTTTCAAGTATTACTGGTATATAAATTAATCATTTAAAAAATGAGTTAGAGGATTGGATAAGAGGGATGGAATGACATCATGTTAACAGTAGGACACCATTTTGATTATCTATGTGTAGGCATTATGAATTAATTCTTAGATTGTTGTTGGTTATACCCAGAGATTGGTAATTATATATGAATGAAAATATTAAGCAAATTGGAACTTTGAGAAATTCCTGTTCCCTCTTCTTTTTTTAAGCAATTTATATTGGAAAGTTATATAATGAAAAATGTTTTGGTAAACAAAAAAATCAAAATCAGCACAAATAATTTAATTACGTTTAGTCAAAGTATGCTTGAAGTTAATAGGTTTTTTTCTGACATTTTTTTGAGCATATTTTATATTAAGCAAATTTTCATGACAGATTTGCAATTGCAGTTGTTAATTTAAAATCTTTTTTTCTTCGAAAGTGTCTTATTATTGTCCTAACAAGTTATCAATAAAACAAGTCATTAGAATCTTTGTGGGCTATCAGCTACTAAATGAAGGAATTGTAATCCTTTTAAAGGAGGGTTAGGGTTATGGTGTTTAATGCCACTTTTATATATACTATACTGAAGTCATTTTACAAAGGTTATATATCCTGTTATATAAACAAAATATAACTTCCATTATTTGGAAGATCATTGTTTAGTGAACAGTCTTGTATGTTTAAAAAGATGTTGAGATTGTATTTCTCATTAATTACATAAATTGCAGGTTATTATTTTTCAAGAAAACAGTTTTATAGTGTTTTTTAATGATTATAATATAATTGAATATAATTTAAGCCACTTTTCAAAATGTATTTTACATCAAGTTCATGATAGAAAAAACTTGGCCTAAGCAATATTTGTGGGCCATATAAATGAGAAGAGCTTTATGTACAGATGCATGGTGTCAATTTGTCAGTGTGCTTGATATTCTTATTTTGAAGAAACCCATTTTATCTAGACATTTTGTATTTAGCATTATGTATGTTATTCATTTATTTAAGTGTGCTTTAGAAATGCTTCAAAGTTTCTTCTTGTCAAATATATTTGTGGTGTTAGCACAGTTCTGTAAAGTTGAATTAGATGATCAAAAAATTGAACCCAAGCAAAGTTTTATAACAGTCTAAACTTCTGTTGGTCTTTCTTTGATTGCTCTGCTCTGAAAATGCATCAGCTCTATGCTAAATAAGTTGTTTCTTCAAAAAATATATTCAATGTTCCATATGATTATGTTTTTCCCCCTTCTTTATCATGTACATTTGTACATTTATTAGTTGACATGCTACATGCATTCAATCCTATATCAAGCATACTGAAACTGACATTATTTATAGTTGCTTATTATAGAACATAGTATAGTGATGTGGCATTTTAACATTGTACTACTTTATAGTGCTCAATTCCGTCGTCAAGCAGAAATAGAAGAAGATGACGATGAGAACACCAATAGGATGCTGGGACAGGAAGCTAAGAAATCTAAACAATTGTCATTGATAGATTTCCTTAATGAGTAAGTCAGTGTGTTGTGTGTAAGGTTCTGTAGGCCACCCTTTTGAAAAACAAGGGATTGTGGGAATGGAAGCTAAAAAAAGGAAAATGTGTTAATTCTTTTAAGATTTGAAAGCTTGTAATAAACTTCACAATTCTTTAGTTTTTAGAATGGACTATTTATACATTTATGTGTATTTTGTTTGGCATTAGCTATGCTGAGAGAGAACCAAAAAACATTCTTGTGATTTCTTTGTAGATCTCTTAAATCAACATGGCTTCTTGCTAATGATCTTTTAATGATATGAACTACAGTACCTTCTGATGAAATTTATAAACAGAAATATGGATAATTAATAAGTACTATTAATATAAAAATAACAGTAAATAGCTTGTCCTAATATATAATAATAAATTCTGGCATTCGTTTATTTCACGAGGCACTAGAAAAAAGATGCATATACTATAGTGTCAACAAAAATTACTGTTTAACTAACCTAAGTGAAATAAAGAATAACTTGACTTGTGAAGAGATGGCCAGTTTCTAAAACGTTTGCTAATAAGAATAATAAAGGAAGTTATTAACATCAGTGAAATAGAGTAAAACTTGACTTGTAAAGAGATGGCCAGTTTCTAAAACGTTTGCTAATAACAATAATAAAGCCTTTAAAGGAAGTTAATAACATCAGTGAAATAGAGTAAAACTTGACTTGTGAAGAGATGGCCAGTTTCTAAAACGTTTGCTAATAACAATAATAAAGCCTTTAAAGGAAGTTATTAACATCAGTGAAATAGAGTAAAACTTGACTTGTGTGAACATTTTATCTGTTCAGAGATGGCCAGTTTCTAAAACGCTTGCTAATAACAATAATAAAGCCTTTAAAGGAAGTTATTAACATCAGTGAAATAGAGTAAAACTTGACTTGTGTGAACATTTTATCTGTTCAGAGATGGCCAGTTTCTAAAACGCTTGCTAATAACAATAATAAAGCCTTTAAAGGAAGTTATTAACATCAGTGAAATAGAGTAAAACTTGACTTGTGTGAACATTTTATCTGTTCAGAGATGGCCAGTTTCTAAAACGCCTGCTAATAACAATAATAAAGCCTTTAAAGGAAGTTATTAACATCAGTGAAATAGAGTAAAACTTGACTTGTGTGAACATTTTATCTGTTAAGAGATGGCCAGTTTCTAAAACGTTTGCTAATATTAATGATAAAAGAAGTTAGACAATATTAATTGTCAAAAGATGATCATGTCACAGTATTTTATTTATTTAGTAGAACTAAATATTTTTATAGGTAGATAATGCTACTTGCTTGATTTTGTTGTTGTTAGTTCTAAAAATAGAAAGGTTACTCAAATGTTCTATTAATAGATAAAATGATATTTGACAGATTTTTTTTCTTCTCGATTTTGCATTTTACTTCCTGGTTCCAGGATTATATTTTTATTACCCTGCTTAGAATCTGCAACAATTGGGCTTCACAACTATCTAACATTTAACAATAACAGCTTTGCTTTTCAAATATAGTGCATTTTATCTTTTTACAATGATTTTCAGACTTTCTTTGATAATGAATGATATCTATATTATGTTTTTCAGCATTGTCATATCAGATTTTCTGTAGCAAAATTCATTTCTTCAGTTGTTACCTGAACTTTACAGGACAGTGTATAAAATGGATACCTTTTCTAAATTAACTTTCCTTTTAGTTTAAGAATTTTATTGTTTTTTGGATATGTACATTTCTTAGTTCAGCCATGATATCTACTGAATACAACACATGTGTCATTTGTAGATCTTATACTAGGGTGCCAAGCATTTTTTGTCAGTTGACAAGAATAAACGTTTTTGGTGTCTGTCTCAAAAAATCATAGACTCATGCCTAAGCAAATCATAGCCACACGTCTCACAAAATCATAGCCACACATCTCACAAAATCATAGCCACACGTCTCACAAAGTCATAGCCACATGCCTCACAAAATCATATCCACACGTCTTACAAAATCATAGCCACACATCTCACAAAATCATATCCACATACCTTACAAAATCATAGCCACACAATTATTCAGAAAGCTTTATTTCTATATCTATGAGAATTTATACCTAGATTTGGTATGAATGAACAGAGGGTGATAGCTAACCACTGGGTATTTCAAGATCATAGTGTAACTATGTGCAGATAATGTTATGTACATGTTATTTGTCTCTATGTTTCCCATAGTATGACTAGAGGATTGCACTCCGTCCGTCTGTTCATAAGAGTGCACTCCATCTGTCTGTCCATTAGATTAAATTGTAAGTAGCTTTCAACATACGGTGATGAAATTTCTGTAACAAACTACATTTTTTGTGCATGATTTGGAGGTCAACAGTCAAGGTAATAAACTCCTCTATGTAATTTTTGTCAACCAGCCTCGTCTATTTATGCAATTTTTGTCAACCAGCCTCGTCTATTGATTTGGAGGTCAACAGTCGAGGTAATAAACTCCTCTATGTAATTTTTGTCAACCAGCCTCGTCTATTTAGGTAATTTTTGTCAACTAGCCTCGTCTATTGATTTGGAGGTCAACAGTCAAGGTAATAAACTCCTCTATGTAATTTTTGTCAACTGTCTATTTATCAACATTAGATAAAGAAACTTCACAGTTTATTGTTTATTAGTGCATGCTGCAAAAATGTTTTATGAAAAGTTATTCCCCTTGAAAATATAAAAAAAATCCTTGTTAGTGCACTAGACCCTGCCTTTTACAACAGTAACTGTAGATCTTTGTCAAGTTTGACATCCACAATATTTTCGTTCACAGTGATTGTTCAGCTTGTGCCAAAAAATCCAAAATATCCTCGTCCATGCATTTATCATTTTCATTCTCAAACAACATGTATTTTAAATACTTTTTGATCCAATGTAGACAGAAAGTCCCTCTTGACCCTCACTGGGTGATTTTGGAATCAAAAATCAAAAATGTCATGGTCACTATGACCATTAAGCTTTAAAGATTTAAAGATTAAATAGCTATTGTTATAATATTAATATTGTTTGTTTCTAAAGACAGGAAAAAAGATTTAAAAGATTGCATTGGTTTCAATCTATTAATAGTTACAACTGAGAACTGAAATTGCATTAGAATGGGCACATATCATTTAAAACCAAACACAAATGAGTGTAAGGCTAAATGTTTGACCCTCCCTACCTAATGGTGAAAAGGGGGTTATTTTATCCCACATTAGTTATGCACAGAGTAGTATATGTTCTGAATATATATATTTTGTCACTTTAAGTATCTTAAATATATTTGGTATTTATGTTGTAGTTGTAATAAGGACACAGCTAGATTTCAGTACAAAGTCAAATAATTATATATACAGTAAAATCATAGATATCAAATTTATATATACAGTAAAATCATAGATATCAAATTTATTGAACATGATACAGTTCTGGATCAGAATTTCAGTATTTTGGTGTAGTGATAAGTGAGCAAATATTCTGCTATACCATGGCGAGAACAAGTTACTTCTTGATGAGATAATATCTATTTAATGCTAGACCATATTTAGCAGAGAAGCAACAAATACCAATTTATTGTCTTAGGTTTGACCAGTATGTGGATCAAATACATGATCTACTGCACATCAGGCGATCGTTTCACTAAAGGTCGTAAGTCGTAAACGTAGACGTAAGTGTACTCTTAAGAGTTACGACCGTTTCACTAATAGTTAGGATTTACGAAAAGTGATCGAAAAGTTAAGAGTGGAGGAAGGTACACGTAAGTCGTAAATCGTAAACCTATTTTTGAAGAGAAGAATTGCTATCTATTTTTAGTTCACCTGGACCAAAGGTCCAGGTGAACTATTGCCATCACTTGGCGTCCGTCATCTGTCGTCTGTCGTCTGTAAACTTTTCACATTTCAAGCTTCTTCTCCGAAACCACTTGGCCGATTGGAACCGAACTTAGCAGGAATGTTCCTTGGATGGTCCTCTACAAAGTTACTGTTTTTCGTTCCAGTCGAATATTCAATATGGCTGCCAGGGCCAATAATATGCTCTGATTGGCTGAAATTTCAAAGATCTTCTTCTCTGAAACTAATGAACTGACTGAACCCAAACTGTAAAGGAATGATCATTGGAATGTCCTTTACCAAGTTACTGTTTTTTATGCCGATCGAAAATCCAAGATGGCCGCCATCGCAGGACATAGATTAACATTGGACCCTATGGGAAAATGTTCAAATGCCTTCTTCTCAGAAACTACAAATATGATTAAAGTCAAACTGTACATGAATGTTCATTAGATGGTCCTCTACAAACTGTACGTTTTTTGTTCCGGTATGAAATTCAAAATGGCGGCTACGGCAGGACTTAGTTTAACATTGGACCCTATGGGAAAATGTTTCAAAACGCATCTTCTCTGAAACCACTTGGACAGTTGAAACCAAACTGCCCAGGAATGATCATTGGAAGGTCCTCTACAAATTTTATGTTTTTTATGCCGATCGGAAATCCAAGATGGCCGCCACCGCAATACATAGATTAACATTGGACCCTATGGGAAAATGTTCAAATGCCTTCTTCTCAGAAACTACAAATATGATTAAAGCCAAACTGTACATGAATGTTCATTGGATGGTCCTCTACAACCTTAAGGTTTTTTGTTCCGATATGAAATTCAAAATGGCGGCTACGGCAGGACTTAGTTTAACATTGGACCCTATGGGAAAAGTGTTTCAAAATGCTTCTTCTCTGAAACCACTTGGACAGTTGAAACCAAACTGCCCAGGAATGATCATTGGAAGGTCCTCTACAAAGTTTCTGTTTTTTATGCCGATCGGAAATCCAAGATGGCCACCACCGCAGGACATAGATTAACATTGGACCCTATGGGAAAATGTTCAAATGCCTTCTTCTCAGAAACTACAAATATGATTAAAGCCAAACTGTACATGAATGTTCATTAGATGGTCCTCTACAAACTGTACGTTTTTTGTTCCGGTATGAAATTCAAAATGGCGGCTACGGCAGGACTTAGTTTAACATTGGACCCTATGGGAAAAATGTTTCAAAACGCATCTTCTCTGAAACCACTTGGACAGTTGAAACCAAACTGCCCAGGAATGATCATTGGAAGGTCCTCTACAAATTTTATGTTTTTTATGCCTATCGGAAATCCAAGATGGCCGCCACCGCAATACATAGATTAACATTGGACCCTATGGGAAAATGTTCAAATGCCTTCTTCTCAGAAACTACAAATATGATTAAAGCCAAACTGTACATGAATGTTCATTGGATGGTCCTCTACAACCTTAAGGTTTTTTGTTCCGATATGAAATTCAAAATGGCGGCTACGGCAGGACTTAGTTTAACATTGGACCCTATGGGAAAAGTGTTTCAAAATGCTTCTTCTCTGAAACCACACTGCCCAAGAATGATCATTGGAAGGTCCTCTGTTTTTTATGCCGATCGGAAATCCAAGATGGCTGCCACCACAGGTCATAGTATTAACACAGAACCATATGGGGAAAATACAGAAATATATTCTTCTCTGAAGCTATTGCACTGATTGAACCTAAACTGTGCATCAATCATTGGAAGGTCCTTTACAAACTTTGTGTTTTTTATGTTGATCGTAATTCCAAGATGACTACCACTGCAGGACATAGTTTTTACATAGGACCAATTGTTTTTTTTTATTACCAGGTGAACGATACAGGCTCTTGAGAGCCTCTGGTTTTTAATATGAACATTAATCAAATGAAGCAATCAATAAATATTAGATGCATGCAACATTTTTTATATTTCGAGAGCCATACAAAATCATTAAAACTGCTACACATTATTGTTTGTTTCAGTGTACTTTCTATCAGTTCTGCATTTACAATATCAACATATTTTATTAACGAGTGTATGTATCTAGATGAAATTTCAAGATTAAAACAATGGTTCAAAAATAAAGTTAAGCACAAACAGAGGGCACATTACATTTCCGTGGATTTGAGGATTAACAGGTATCACGGAGAAAGAGCATTACAATTACCCGTAAAATCTACCTGAGACTTTTTTTTTACATTTGTTTGGGATTACCTGTTATTTAGAATATATTTGATTTACTCATAACATTTTCTGCATTTTGCAGCACGACTGACGATGCAATATGGATTATTTGCCTCTTTGATCAGCCTTTAAAATGAAAACAAAAAATATAAGAATAACATCTATAATTATATGAAATATAAATTTTTAAAAAAATAGTGGAACATACATGTATAAAAAAAAAATTTGAAGGCAACAGACATTTGAGCAGTCCAAATGTTAAAATTCATTGGTAGTTTTTATTGATTATATAAAGCGTTAAACACTCACTATGAATATAAATCAACAGTACATGTACATGTTAAGGTTTGATATTGTAAGATGTGTAGTTTTGTTGTTTTATGTGTTGATGAAACATATCATTTTATATGCGTGAATATAGTGATGCAATAAAACTACCCAAATCCTACCCCCCGTGGTGGGGAGGGATTACAGATTAAGTAATTTCTGGCTGGCGAAAGAGGTCAATAAAGAGTTAAAAAAGAAGTTCCTGCATTAGTGTTTATTAAAACCATAAAATATTATGAAAATACGAATTGTACTTTAAAGAAAGGTAAAAAAAATCTGCACAATCGTCATGTGTTTAAGTTCTTCACGTAAATGGAGGATTTTTTTCCGCGCAATTGAAATGCACCGCAAACGGAATATCAGTGCAGAATGTGAATGTATTGCCAAATATATATGGTCACATTTTTGAAATTTCCCCTTACATTATAGCATGAAATTTGTTAAAATATATTCCATAACAAAAATTTCTTCTCCAATTTCGGTAAATTTTTACACTTAACATTTTTTTCCTGATAGCTTTGGTTTATTCATTTAAAAATCACTTTGGAGTTTTATAATTAGTTGAATATTAAAAATGTATTTAAACACATTTAAAATGTGATTATTAATGTAATCAGCTTTTGATTTGAAATTTTGGGTGTTTTAACCCCACTTTCAGCAGTATTTCAGCTGCGAGTCGAGTGCGCCCTTTTTAGTTCACCTGGACTTTGGTCCAGGTGAACTATTGCCATCGCTTGGCCTCAGTCGTCTGTCGTCGGTAAACTTTTCACATTTCAAGCTTCTTCTCCGAAACCACTTGGCCGATTGGAACCGAACTTAGCAGGAATGTTCCTTGGATGGTCCTCTACAAAGTTACTGTTTTTCGTTCCAGTCGGATATTCAATATGGCTGCCAGGGCCAATAATATGCTCTGATTGGCTGAAATTTCAAAGATCTTCTTCTCTGAAACTAATGAACTGACTGAACCCAAACTGTAAATGAATGATCATTGGAATGTCTTTTACCAAGTTTCTGTTTTTTATGCCGATCGGAAATCCAAGATGGCCACCATCGCAGGACATAGATTAACATTGGACCCTATGGGAAAATGTTCAAATGCCTTCTTCTCAGAAACTACAAATATGATTAAAGCCAAACTGTACATGAATGTTCATTAGATGGTCCTCTACAAACTTTGCGTTTTTTGTTCCGGTATGAAATTCAAAATGGTGGCTACGGCAGGACTTAGTTTAACATTGGACCCTATGGGGAAAATATTTCAAAACGCTTCTTCTCTGAAACCACTTGGATAATTGAAACCAAACTGCCCAGGAATGATCATTGGAAAGTCCTCTACAAGGTGTGTGTTTTTATGCCGATCGGAAATCCAAGATGGCCACCACCGCAGGACATAGATTAACATTGGACCCTATGGGAAAATGTTCAAATGCCTTCTTCTCAGAAACTACAAATATGATTAAAGCCAAACTGTACATGAATGTTCATTGGATGATCCTCTACAAACTCTACGTTTTTTGTTCCGATATGAAATTCAAAATGGCGGCTATGGCAGGACTTAGTTTAACATTGGACCCTATGGGGAAAATGTTTCAAAACGCTTCTTCTCTGAAACCACTTGGATAATTGAAACCAAACTGCCCAGGAATGATCATTGGAAAGTCCTCTACAAAGTTTCTGTTTTTTTATGCCGATCGAAAATTCAAGATGGCCACCACCGCAGGACATAGATTAACATTGGACCCTATGGGAAAATGTTCAAATGCCTTCTTCTCAGAAACTACAAATATGATTAAAGCCAAACTGTACATGAATGTTCATTGGATGGTCCTCTACAATCTTAAGGTTTTTTGTTCTGATATGAAATTCAAAATGGCGGCTACGGCAGGACTTAGTTTAACATTTGACCCTATGGGAAAAATGTTTCAAAATGCTTCTTCTCTGAAACCACTTGGACAGTTGAAACCAAACTGCCCAGGAATGATCATTGGAGGTCCTCTGTTTTTTATGCCATTCGGAAATCCAAGATGGCTGCCACCACAGGTCATAGTATTAACACAGAACCATATGGGGAAAACACAGAAATATTTTCTTCTCTGAAGCTATTGCACTGATTGAACCTAAACTGTGCATCAATCATTGGAAGGTCCTTTACAAACTTTGTGTTTTTTATGTTGATCGTAATTCCAAGATGACTACCACTGCAGGACATAGTTTTTACATAGAACCAATTGGTTTTTTTTATTACCAGGTGAACGATACAGGTTCTTGAGAGCCTCTGGTTGTAATTTACAAAGCCGGGCGCGAACCCACTCCATATTGGGGGATAGGCTTGTATGAGTTGCTAGATCCAACGACATAACTCATTGAGCCACCCGGGCTCCTAATCAGCTTTTGAGCTGTTGGGTTTATTATATATAAAATATATGATACAATACAATATCTTTTTACCTCCATTATAGGAGATGTTACATGTCGCAAGTCGTAAGTCGTAACTCTTAAGTTTAGGACTAGTTTAGTGAAACGCACATATAAGTGCACGTAAGGAAATCTTAAGAGTGATCTTAGACTTACGATTTATGATCACTTTAGTGAAACGGTCGCCAGGAGACCACACGTATTACACCACATGTGATTTGTAGTTTCAAGACACATAGTACACATTTGTATTAGGTTATATGTAAGTTTTAAAAAAAAATAGAAATAATTCAGGCATATTGTCAATCTGAGGCCAGGTAGTTATTGAGAAAATATTTGTAAATTTAACTTCAACATTCTAATCTTGCCATTTCTCATTTTAATTTGTTTAGTCATGATATTTAAACTCTAAATGTCTTGGTTTCAGCCCTAATAACTTAGAAGAAGAACAAGCAAAGCTGGCCAAGAAAGAGGAGAAGAAAAGAAAAACAAGTGTCTTCTCACGTATATCAAGTAGTTATAGAACAAAGAAGGTAAGAAAAGAAAAACAAGTGTCTTCTCATGTATATCAAGTAGTTATAGAACAAAGAGGGTAAGAAAAGAAAAACAAGTGTCTTCTCATGTATATCAAATAGTTATAGAACAAAGAAGGTAAGAAAAGAAAAAACAAGTGTCTTCTCATGTATATCAAGTAGTTATAGAACAAAGAGGGTAAGAAAAGAAAAACAAGTGTCTTCTCACATATATCAAGTAGTTATAGAACAAATAGGGTAAGAAAAGAAAAACAAGTGTCTTCTCATGTATATCAAATAGTTATAGAACAAAGAGGGTAAGAAAAGAAAAACAAGTGTCTTCTCATGTATATCAAGTAGTTATAGAACAAAGAGGGTAAGAAAAGAAAAACAAGTGTCTTCTCATGTATATCAAGTAGTTATAGAACAAAGAGGGTAAGAAAAGAAAAACAAGTGTCTTCTCATGTATATCAAGTAGTTATAGAACAAAGAGGGTAAGAAAAGAAAAACAAGTGTCTTCTCATGTATATCAAGTAGTTATAGAACAAAGAGGGTAAGAAAAGAAAAACAAGTGTCTTCTCATGTATATCAAGTAGTTATAGAACAAAGAGGGTAAGAAAAGAAAAACAAGTGTCTTCTCATGTATATCAAGTAGTTATAGAACAAAGAGGGTAAGAAAAGAAAAACAAGTGTCTTCTCATGTATATCAAGTAGTTATAGAACAAAGAGGGTAAGAAAAGAAAAACAAGTGTCTTCTCATGTATATCAAGTAGTTATAGAACAAAGAAGGTAAGAAAAGAAAAACAAGTGTCTTCTCATGTATATCAAGTAGTTATAGAACAAAGAGGGTAAGAAAAGAAAAACAAGTGTCTTCTCATGTATATCAAGTAGTTATAGAACAAAGAGGGTAAGAAAAGAAAAACAAGTGTCTTCTCACGTATATCAAGTAGTTATAGAACAAAGAGGGTAAGAAAAGTATAAAAAATAATTAGTCTGTTATGGTTTCAGAATGGACAGCAATTGATGTCCTGACATTTTACTATGAGGTGTTAAGATGACTACAATCCAAAGGGTACTCCAATCCAAATGTGTTGGTCCATTCCTTAAGCCTGTCAGATAGACTACAAAATAATGTCTCTTAGACTTATGCAGCATGTCAAAGAAATAGGAATGATGATTGCTTGATTTAGCCCCCATTTTTACAGCCAGTGAAATCAGACTTTAGCATTGTTTTCAGGGCAAAACTAATCTTTATGGTTCTTTAACTTTAATCTTTAACTTGTTGAAGGCAGTCAGAATTTAGTATATTTTAATTTAGGCATAGGGCCATGTCCGGCTGACCTTTATGTGTGTAAAGTTTGTCGCATACTTTCTGACATTCTTTAACGTTTCTCCAGTGAGACTCTGGCTTCCTCCACTACAAAACTTGCTACATAGAAACCTGTTTAAACCAGATTTCCTTGAGACCAATTGTTGTGTTTAGAATAGACAGGTGCTCAGTTTTTAGTTCACCCGGACCAAAGGTCCAGGTGAACTATTGCCATCACTTGGCGTCCGTCGTCTGTTGTCTGTCGTCTGTAAACTTTTCACATTTCAAGCTTCTTCTCCGAAACCACTGGGCCAATTGGAACCAAACTTAACAGGAATGTTCCTTGGATGGTCCTCTACAAATTTACTGTTTTTCGTTCCAGTCGGTTATTCAACATGGCTGCCAGGGCCAATAATATGCTTTGATTGGCTGAAATTTCAAAGATCTTCTTCTCTGAAACTAATGAACTGACTGAACCCAAACTGTAAATGAATGATCATTGGAATGTCCTTTACCAAGTTTCTGTTTTTTATGCCGATCGGAAATCCAAGATGGCCACCACCGCAGGACATAGATTAACATTGGACCCTATGGGAAAATGTTCAAATGCCTTCTTCTCAGAAACTACAAATATGATTAAAGCCAAACTGTACATGAATGTTCATTGGATGATCCTCTACAATCTTAAGGTTTTTGTTCCGATATGAAATTCAAAATGGCGGCTATGGCAGGATTTAGTTTAACATTGGACCCTATGGGAAAAATGTTTCAAAATGCTTCTTCTCTAAAACCACTTGGACAATTGAAACCAAACTGCCCAAGAATGATCATTGGAATGTCCTTTACCAAGGTACTGTTTGTTATGCCGATCGGAAATCCAAGATGGCCGCCACCGCAGGACATAGATTAACATTGGACCCTATAGGAAAATGTTCAAATGCCTTCTTCTCAGAAACTACAAATATGATTAAAGCCAAACTGTACATAAATGTTCATTGGATGATCCTCTACAATCTTAAGGTTTTTTGTTCCGATATGAAATTCAAAATGGCGGCTACGGCAGGACTTAGTTTAACATTGGACCTTATGGGGAAAATGTTTCAAAACGCTTCTTCTCTGAAACCACTTGGATAATTGAAACCAAACTGCCCAAGAATGATCATTGGAAGGTCCTCTACAAAGTGGGTGTTTTTTATGCCGATCGGAAATCCAAGATGGCCGCCACCGCAGGACATAGATTAACATTGGACCCTATGGGAAAATGTTCAAATGCCTTCTTCTCAGAAACTACAAATATGATTAAAGCCAAACTGTACATGAATGTTCATTGGATGATCCTCTACAAACTTAGCGTTTTTTGTTCTGATATGAAATTCAAAATGGTGGCTACGGCAGGACTTAGTTTAACATTGGACCCTATGGGAAAAATGTTTCAAAACGCTTCTTCTCTGAAACTACTTGGACAGTTGAAACCAAACTGCCCAGGAATGATCATTGGAAGATCCTCTGTTTTTTATGCCGATCGAAAATCCAAGATGGCTGCCACCACAGGTCATAGTATTAACACAGGACCATATGGGGAAAATACAGAAATATATTCTTCTCTGAAGGTATTGCACTGATTGAACCTAAACTGTGCATCAATCATTGGAAGGTCCTTTACAAACTTTGTGTTTTTTATGTTGATCGTAATTCCAAAATGACTACCACTGCAGGACATAGTTTTTACATAGGACCAATTGGTTCTTTTTATTACCAGGTGAACGATACAGGCTCTTGAGAGCCTCTGGTTACAGGTTAAATTAACAAATATTTCCTACATTGGGCCTTTATTAAAAGTTTGGTCAGGATTCCCTTTGATTCAAGGTTCAGTTTAGATAGGTTTATCTGTAGTTTAGGGAGTAAAGCATTTCTTATTGTTTAAATATGCTATGAGATATGAGATCTGACACAAGTTAACAAAGCTAGTCATACCAGTATACATCAAATATAGATGACAGTACAAACATCCAAGCAATTTAAATGTTACTTTGGTTCTAATATATATTCATGAAAATCATATTTTTGTCTTGAATTTAGTGTAATTTGTTTTTCAAATGATATAATGGGATTTAGTACCTAACATATGAAAATGCTGTATTTGTTTGGATAAGCAGTGTGTACTATTTTTGAACAGTACACTTGACAATGGGTGACTATACCTAGCGACGGGAACTATACCAGTTTCAAACGATTTCCCGCGGGGACTATACCTGTGGCATAGATTTTCCCGGGTAATTAAGTCTCCCAAACAAAGTTTGGAAGACTTATTGTTTTTGCTCCGTTTCTAATTATTAAGTCCCAAAATGAAGTTTGGAGACTTATTGTTTTTGCTTCATTTCTTATTATGAAGTCTCCCAAACAACGTTTGGAGACTTATTGTTTTTTTATTATTATTATTATTATTCTCTTTCTTTCTTTCTTTCTGTGGACCATGAACTTGTCCACGGCAGATCTCAGGAACTACTGGACAGAATTTCATGAAACTTGGTGGAGTTATAGATATATGTTTCTAGTTGGTCCTTAAGTTTTCAGCTTTGTGGTAAAGGGGGTCAAAGTCATATTTTGAGGGATTCAAAGAGGGTGGGGGTTACTATAGAATCCTATGGGAAAGTTGAAATTTCGTACATTAATGTTGATAACTTCTAAATGGATAATGATAGAGACATAAAATTTGACATAGTGATAGGTCACCATTAGAGGAGCAATTCTGCATTTTCAAAATTTTCAAGATGTCTGCCATTTTCAAAATGGCTGCCAAAACACGGCATAAAATATGGGCGGTAAAAATTCAACATTGTCCAATATCATCAAAATTTGATATGTGGGTAGATAATGATGTCCCGAATTGATTCCCAACATTGAAAAATTTCTACCGGTCGCCATTTTCGAAATGGCTGCTACAATACCGCAAAAATTTTACATTGTCCGATTTCAATTCCATTTCATATATGGGTAGATTATGATGTCCCGAATTGATTCCTGACATCGAAAAATTTCTACCGGTCGCCATTTTCAAAATGACCACCACAATACCGCACAAATTCAACATTGTCCGATTTCAACGACATTTCATATGTGGGTAGATTATGATGTCCCGAATTGATTCCTGACATTAGCAAATTTCTACTGGTTGCCATTTTCAAAATGGCCACCACAATACCGCACAAATTCAACATTGTTCGATTTCAACGTCCTGAATTTATTACCGGTCTCCATTTTCAAAATGGTCTCATAATACCGCAAAAATTCAACATTGTTCGATTTCAAAGGTAGCTTTTAATTTATTTTTTAAACCGGTTGTCAGTGGCCGGTTTGAGAGACTTCATAATCGTTAGATTATAATCATATCTTTTTTTATATATTTTTGTCAAGATTTATCTCCCTTAAAATGGATTCGCGCTGTAGTCTGTTGTCAACATGGCCAGGTTTGGCAATACAAATATAATGTTACATTGTACATTTTATTATTATTATTATTATGTTGAATTTAAGTGTGTTTTTCTTCTATGTCTGGAATGGGATGTTATGTACTAAATATATTATTGTCTTCTCCCTCGAGAACAGTTTTCCTATAGTGTTGTCTGGTGTGGTATAATGCCCTCGCCATTGGCTCAGGCACTATACCTCACCAGACAACACAAGAGGAGAACAGTTCCCTCAGGAGTAGACACTAATAGAATAATAGTGTTTAGAATTTGCACTTATCTATTGAACATTTTGAGAGATTACTCTCCGATAAATGTGAGTTTCTTGGGTGTATATATGGGAATGTGCATTCTATGGTATATTATGTATAGTCCATTTAGTTTCCTGTAAAGTGTACCTTTTTATATCATTTCTGTTAATTTAAAATTTGGTAATACTATACTGTAAGAAAAATTATCAGTATTGCAAGAGATAATAATTAGAGTTATCTTTCTTGATTAAGATTTTGCTTCTAGAACTGAATATAATTTAGAGTTATCTTTCTTGATTTAGATTTTGCTTCTAGAAATGAAATTAATTTTTAGAGTTATCTTTCTTGATTTAGATTTTGCTTGTACAAATAAATATAATTTTTCATTGGAGCTCACTCACATATTGTTTTCATCTTTTCTAAGATTTGTTATCAACTGAAAATAAATGTGATTCATCATTAACTTTGGAAATAAATAATTATATGATTATTAGTTACACCTGATAAAACATTTACTAAATAATGAAAATCTGGGTGCAAAGACATCAGACTCCATACAGTAAAATAAACAGGTAATGATCAGACATTATAACTTTACTTACACCTGTGTGATTTGACAGGAAGATGAAAGATAGAAAGGTATAAACATTAGTTTTGTATCAATGTTGATTAATTAGTATAGGTAGGCCAAATTTTATCATCATTTTGTGGAGAGAAAAAAATTTGTTGTGATGAAAAACAAATGGAGAGTGAGATTGTCTAGATTTGCATTCAGGAAGGCTGGTATATTGTACTTTAATGTGTTATATACAAAACCACAAACTTGTTAAATGTACAGGAATCTTTTCTTACCCATCTTTATATAAGAACCACCATTCGTAGCATTTTTACTTAATGGTTATGGGCATTTAAAGTCACTTTTAACAATATTTCTATTATATATCAGTGGTCAAATTTATTGGTGGAGGAACCAAACTACATTCTTAAAATTATTGATTAGGAAATTTCACATGTACCAGCACTGCAGATATGCACAACTCACTAAAAAAAGTACTTTTTCCTTAAATTTTAGCAATTTCACTTGTACAGTAGTCCACTTCTTAAAAGGCTGATCCATCCCACCTAAGGTCATCCCTCTTATCAAGCAGAATAGAATCTCAATCTTCATGTAGGCTTATCTGAAAGACTAAAACCCTTTTTATTCCAAACAAACATAATGGATTTTATGGACTTTGTTTTCCAGTTCTTTTCTCTTTATTTGATTTTCTTACATACAATATAGATAATGATAATCAGGCCCTGTCCTCTTGGCCAACATACTGTTAAATGAACCATTTTCAAAACTCCACCTTTTTGATTTATTCTTTATATTTGAAAGTCATTGATATTGATTTTCTGTTTCGTGTGTAACTTCTATAGCTAATAAATAAGACTTTTAAACATGTCATAATATATATATTACTTGTTAAAAAGTGCAACATTTATTTACTTTTATTTACACTATACTTGACTGTGCAAAGGTAAATAATTGAAGTTTTTAATTTAACCATAAAAAAAGCCCTTCCGTTTAGTAGTTTGATTTGTGATTAGTTTGATGGGAGGTCTACAAAGGAGTTCATTAAACTTCAATTTGTCATCTGATGATTTGTACAAGAAGAAAAAAAACACTTAAGTAAATATAAATTGAAGTGTTTCAAGCTTGTGTTTACTTTGATATTGGTGCAAAAAAATCAAAGGTGAAGTGTGGCAATGATTTATCAGTCAAAAGGTTTTATTAGCTAACACAGTTGTACTCAGTACAATATCATGTTATTGAGTTGTCAAAATGAGCTCAAATTTTAACAGGATCTCATGGTAATGAGTAGTTTAACATATATTCCAGATTTTTCTGTGAAATTTTTCTTTCAGCCAATTTTTTACCGATTATGCAAATTAGATATATTTTGATAAAATATCACATTAAAATCGTCTCCTCTGAAACCTCTGTACCAAATTAAACCAAAGTTGGCTGGATGACCCTTTCAAAATTGTGTCCTACAGCCCCGTCCTTCATTAAAGATGGGAGCCATTGCTAAAAATAGAAATTTCTTTAATTATCTATTGCTACTTTATTATTAGTGAAAATGAGCCCAAATTTTAACTGCATCTACATGGCAATGTGTAGTTTAAAATATGGTTTTATACCGATTATGGATATTTTGAGAAAAAAAAATCATATTAAAATCTTCTGCTCAGAAACTTGAGCTGAAATGATCTTTGGTTGGTCCAATTTCAAAATTGTATGTGTGACACGCACACCCCCTATCCTCCAACCAAGATGGCTGTCATTACTATTAGTAGAAATTTCTAATGGCACAAAAAAGAATCGGCTGAAATTTTTCTATGCAATTACCTCCATTCATAATAACCGATGTATAAAGTGATCATGTGATCTTGTAACGGTGTTTGTTAATTACAATTAGAGGTATATATGAAAGACAAGAAATCTGACAATAAATGGTTGGCACTTGGCACGTGATACATAAACATGTGGGTGGCTAACGAAGAGGAATCAACGTTTCTATTTTTACATATTTTTGTATTTTCATTGAATTCCAGTAGAAATGAAGCAATGGGTTCAATCTGTACAGTATTTGTTAAACAAACAATTCTCAACTATTTCTGTTTATAACATAGAATGTCCATGACATTCTGTACAACAAAGCATACCAGTCAATCTGTACACTTCTATTAAACAAAACAATTCTGGGCTATTTCTGTTTATATCATAGAATGTCCATGACGTTACTATACAAACCAAACATGATAGTTATGTTAATATCAATATCTCCTGGATTAAGGATGATTTTTTTAGCTCACCTTGCCACAGGCAATGTGAGCTTTTGCCATCACTTGGCGTCCGTCGTCCGTTAACTTTTCACATTTTAATTTTCTCCTCTGAAACCCTTCAGCCAAATGAAGTGAAGCTTGGTAGGAAGCATCTAAAGATTGCTCATTTTGTCCCAATCCATTAACAAACATGGCCACCATAGGCAATTCATGTTTCTGATTGGCCGATTTTTTTTAATCTTCTCCTCTGAAACCGCTTGTCCAAATGAACCAAAACTTGGTAGGAAGAATCTATTGCAGGTCCTCTATAAAGATTGCTCGTTTCGTCCCGATTCGTTAACAAACATGGCCACCACAGGCAATTCTTGTTTCTCATTGGTTGATTTCTAAAAAATCTTCTTCTCTGAAACCGCTTGGCCAAATGAATCGAAACTTGGTAGGAAGCATCCTTGGAAGGTCATCTATAAAGATTGTCCATTTAGTTCCGATCCGTTAACAAACATGGACGCCACATGCCATTCTTGTTTCTGATTGGTTGATTTCTAAAAAAATCTCCTCTGAAACCGCTTGGCCAAATGAACTGAAATTTGGTAGGAAGCATCCTTGGAAGGTCCTCTATAAAGATTGCTCTTTTCATCCCGATTCATTAACAAACATGGCCACCACAGGCATAGATGCTAACCATTATAATTTTTCTGTAATTGTTACGAATTTCGGGCCAAAATTACGGTGTTGCGGTCAGCAGTCTACTTGTTACGGATTTCCGATTATTGCCGGCCCGGAACCGTTCCTCATTTAAATATCATTGTGATCATTTAGACGCTTCATTGTCTGTTAAAATCGCGTAAAGATAAGCGCTTGAGGGATTTCGATTATTAAATACTTTTGGGATTCTCAGGACTATCTATAGTAGAAAACGATATATCCATTTCTTGTTCGATCCCGAGTAGTTAATGAACACAGCACGTTTTTGTCAATTTCACGATGTCTGAGGGAACAAGTGAAGCTTCTGCAGCGAAGAAAAGGAAACTGGGACAACGATTTCGACCCGAATATTGTATTGAGTTCCCTTGCCTTTTGAAATCGACATGGGAACATTTTGCCTATTGCAAACAAGACTTGTCCATTCAGCACGGTGGTTGGGATGAACACACATATACAACAAAACAGTTGAAAAGTGCCAAGTCAGACACTCCAGAATTAGACATTAATTATTCTATGGGAGGGTGAGGGAGGGCCACTTCAGGAAATTTTAATTTCTATTGTCAGTAAGTTGAAACATAGAATACATTTGTAAGTGAACATACATGTAATAAAACTTAACTTTTTATTTCTTTTCAGTTTTTGTTGCTCATCAATTTTGCATCTAGTTGTCACAAATAAAGGAAATCATTTGCTCGTCACTTTGCACCTAGTCTGTAGTACGATTATGGTAAAATTTTATGAAAAATTATGATTACTGAAAAAAATCACAAATTACTGACATCTCAACTTTGTGTTACTGATTGCACCAAAAAGGGGTTGGCATCTATGCACAGGCAATTCTTGTTTCTGGTTGGTCGATTTCTAAAAATCTTCTTCTGTGGAACTGCTTAGCCAAATGAACCGAAACTTGGTGTGAAGCACCTATGGCTTAAGTTTCCTCAAAGCAGAATGAAAGGTGAGCAATACAGGCTCAGCCCACTGAACATCTAGTTTTATTACTGTTTACATTCCATTTGATACTATAATTTCTGGTAGTGCAGTACCTTTTGTATTATGATTTTTTATATGTAGGACTTTCTTATTGGTTTGTGGGCACTGTTGACACACCCTTTATCTTGTTTTGACTTCCCTGTCTTTTTATATGTAGGGCTTTCTTATTGGTTTGTGGGCACTGTAGACACACCCTTCATCTTGTTTTGACTTCCCTGTCTTTTTATATGTAGGGCTTTCTTATTGGTTTGTGGGCACTGTAGACACACCCTTTATCTTGTTTTGACTTCCCTGTCTTTTTATATGTAGGGCTTTCTTATTGGTTTGTGGGCACTGTAGACACACCCTTTATCTTGTTTTGACTTCCCTGTCTTTTTATATGTAGGACTTTCTTATTGGTTTGTGGGCACTGTAGACACACCCTTTATCTTGTTTTGTTTTTCCCTGTCTTTGATATGTTTATTGTCTGTTCCACTGGAGCACTTTATATCCACCCTGTTATGAAGTTGCCACATGGGTATATTCCATATAGTAGACTACAGACAACAGTAAGGAATCTCACTACCCTGTTAGATAGAAACCTAATAAAAGGTTCAATAATTACATTTATCAGTAGATTGAGAGGTAGAAATTGAAATTTTGATATTGCACCAATAGAAAAGTCAGTGTAAGGTAGGATAACTAATTAATAATGTCCTGCTACTCTCTGCACACCATTCCAGACAGATATTCACACTACAGTTATACTGTATGACTATTATTTCCTGCTCTGCACACCATTCCAGACAGATATTCACACTACAGTTATACTGTATGACTATTATTATTTCCTGCTCTGCACACCATTCCAGACAGATATTGACACTACAGTTATACTGTATGACTATTATTCCCTGCAAGAAAGGAGTCCTTAGCCTAATTCATTTCTATTGCTGTATTCAGTTTGTGTACACTATACAAGTAGATTGCTCGAAAGATATCCTAATTTTGACAAACCATATCGGGATAGCCTAGTCCTGTTTTTCCTTGAGATGTTTAACTAGAGACCTGAACAAACTTTTATCTAAACATGACAAATTGTACATTTCATTTGATAAGGGTTTTTAACTGAGGACCAGTTCTTAATTATGCTCTTAACTGAGAACCAGTTCTTAATTATGCTCTATCAGTTAACATATACCTCAGTAAGCAGATTCTGGTTTAAAATAAGGTGAGATTGATTAATTTTTTTCCTATTTTTTGTAATAGTTGCCATTTTTGATGGAGTTCAGACCAATCTGTTGCAAGTTCTTTAATACAATATTTTTTGGTCTATTATCAACATAATTATTATGTTTGAAAATTAGTTGAAAACATTTGTCTCATTTCACTGAAAATAGCATTGATAAAAGAGAGAGAGAGAGAGAGAAGTTAAAAATGATGTACTCTTAGAGAAAACTAGGAGAAGTGGACTTGTATGTACTGTCACATTTTGTCATGCTGTTTTTTAAATGAACCAGATTATACTAACACCAGGTACTTTATCTAATGACGATCTTGTTAGGTTATTTGGTGTAATGTGTTAACAAGTGATTTGTTTATGTACAAGTAGAGAATCGTGGAGTATCTCTTCCTCTCTCAGAACATCAACAGCTGTTGTATAAAAAATAATGCACGAAGTATTTCAAGCACAAATATATTATAAACACATTATATTCAGTGATTTTGCATATTGTTTGGAATCAAATTGAGTGAAACATGCTGTATAGGCCTATCTACATGTACATAAAGTTGTCTGACTGACAATTATGGCCACTCAATTCTGACGGGGAATTCTGGCAATTAAAATCGGTCTCCAGGTACATCTGGTTATTTAGAGCTGGTTTGATGGAGTACACGTATTCTTTAATTCATTAAATATTTATTTGTCTTGATAATTAAAACAAATATACAATCTTGTTATACACCAGAAGAAAGGCTTTGATGTATCCTCCTTCATGTTTGAGTTTTTGTTTTTTTTACTTGACTATTAGGGCTTCTGTCTGTGTAAGAATTGTCTTTCTACCAATTAGTTTGTTCTGCCAGCATTAGGTACAGACATGTTCTAACTAAATGTTGAAAGAGTAGAGTTGTAGACGAACACTTGTCTTGTTGTTTCTTAACAATTTGTTGCTGAGAAATGAAATACTAGGGATGGGCATATCTATGTTACAAGTTGTTAGTTCTGAGAAATGGAATACATCAAGCATGTAAGGTTATACTTCTACATAACAAATTTAAATAAGGCATGATCACAATTCATTTAGGAGAGAACATCATAAATTGTTTCATTGTTATGACCCTAGATCAGTTAGCATATACTGGTAACTGTAATTATTTTTTTTCAGTCCTGTAAACAAAGTTCTTGGATACCAGTTTTACAGGTACAACCAGACTCAAACTTGTTACTCTCCTCCTCTTTATATAAATCTAATGTTAGCTGGGATGTAAACCTTTCCAAGCAAGTGAGGTCTGACTTGCTGTAACCTTGATATTACCATATATATGCTGGTGCACACTTTGTACTCTTGTGTGTCCCTCTCTAAACTGTATTATTATTTACAACCAAATTTTAAAGCATGAGTTATATCTGATTCTGACCTATGCATACATCAGTTTTGCCATGGTATCAAAATGTTTAATATAAGCATGCTCACTATTAAGCACATTAAAATCCAGAAAAGATATTGTTGTTAAAAGTTAAGTTAGCTATTGCCATCACTTTGCTTCGTTGTATGTTTGTCCATCCTTTAAACTACAAGTCTAAATGATAAGTTAGATGGCTCAATCAATTAAACTACAAGTCTAAATGATAAGTTAGATGGCTCAATCAATTAAACTACAAGTCTAAATGATAAGTTAGATGGCTCAATCAATTAAACTACAAGTCTAACTGATAAGTTAGATGGCTCAATCAATTAAACTACAAGTCTAACTGATAAGTTAGATGGCTCAATCAATTAAACTACAAGTCTAAATGATAAGTTAGATGGCTCAATCAATTAAACTACAAGTCTAACTGATAAGTTAGATGGCTCAATCAATTAAACTACAAGTCTAAATGATAAGTTAGATGGCTCAATCAATTAAACTACAAGTCTAACTGATAAGTTAGATGGCTCAATCAATTAAACTACAAGTCTAAATGATAAGTTAGATGGCTCAATCAATTAAACTACAAGTCTAACTGATAAGTTAGATGGCTCAATCAATTAAACTACAAGTCTAAATGATAAGTTAGATGGCTCAATCAATTAAACTACAAGTCTAAATGATAAGTTAGATGGCTCAATCAATTAAACTACAAGTCTAAATGATAAGTTAGATGGCTCAATCAATTTTCCAAAGGTTCTCCTTAGAAATTCCTCATTTTGTATGGATCCGGGGAAAAAACATGACCATCATGGGTAATTCTTGTTTCTTCTTGGCTGAAACTTTAAAATTCTTCTCCAATGTATGTGAAGTCCTCTACAAGGATTCCTCATCAACAAGAGGTTTATCTGACTTGACTAACACGGGGGGTGTCTTATAAGAACTTGAGTTGATTCCTGGTTTTTTGTAATGCTTTGGTCCATCGTGCTCATATGCTTAGATTTCTGTTTTGTTTGTCTTTGTACTGTGTCTTGTTCTCAATGTTGACTTGTGTCTCTGGATTGTCCATTCTTGATTGCCCCTTTGGTGTTCTCTAATGTTTATATGTATGTAATGATAATAATAAAGGTTAGAAGTACATTCATAGTATTCTTGTACTAATAACAATTCTTATGGGTTTTTTTGTACTTAACTTGTAAAAATAAGTTCTATAGTTAAACAGTAATTGCTGTAAAGGAATGATAATTAGCAGTTTTAAGTACTACACCTTTAAAAAAAAACAATTTGTTTCAACCTATTGCTACTGACTTCTATCTTGCATGATAATAAACTTCTTGATTGATAATATTAAACAAAATATAGTAGAGTAAATTAACCAAGATAAAACAAAATAGGATTATTATGTAAGAAATGCATTAACAGTGAAAAATGGAAAAACCTTCTGCAAATTGAAGTACTTTTTTTCTGATTTATATTATATATAATATTTTTTTAATTTGACAGTAATTTTACTCAGCAGTTTTAATATACTGTATAGGATGATGAAGAATGCAGGAAATCGAACCTATATACCTCTTATGTAGAGTAAAAAAAATATACAACTGCCCTGAATTATATTGCTTCCCACACAGATTTAGTCTTCAATTGTAAATATTTTTGGCAAAGTATCGTAAATGAATTGGGTAAATGAGAACTAAAAGAGTGCAGGTAGTGTGTTAATTCATGATTGTTTTAAGTACAAGTGTTTCTTGGCATCAAAGTGAAAGTAGGATGTGTTTTGACAGATTGTTGGTATATAGATAAACCTACTGGTGCCTTGTGTATATCTCACCAGGAAGTCATACTGCCAAGTTGGCAACATTGTTCAGGAACAAATTATACATTGCCAACGATTTGACGAGATTTTGATTGAGCTTATAAAAATATTGCTATATTGTTTACTGTTTTTGTTGTCAGACAGTGTATTTTCTAGAATGGATAGAGTTTTTACGAATTTGTCATGATATTGTTGGTATTACATAACATTAACGAATATTTTATTTGTTTGCGGTTTTGTGTTCATGAGGACATCACGTGTTTTGTGATGATGAGGACATTACGTGTAATTGAATAATCTTGGATTGTTTATTAGAACACTTATTTCATCCTTGGATTTTCTCAATCTGTTTAATTTATTAGAAAGATGATGTTATTTCTGTCGTTACATAATCACTTTAGTAAAAATGCCTCTGAACCAGTAAGTGGTTATCTTATATTAATTTACAGTTTTATAGACTAGTATTTTTTATTTCTTAGGATCTTCTAGGTGTCTAATATATCAAATTTGTTCATGCCACTATATAGCTGAAATACTGCTAATGTTGGCATTAAACACCAATCAATCAATCAATATATTAAACTTTATATTAATCAGTACCATATTCTTCAGATTAGAGGTTGACTTTTTATACTTTAAAGTAATGTTATGACTAATTTAAGTATTGGTGTTGAATGCCTCATTCATTGACTATTTTATTTTAATGTATGAAGAACAAACCAAGAAAGCTATAGTTCAGACAGAAATACATGATTTCTTTTTGTTTTGCAAATTTAAGCTCCAGCTCAAATGAAGGATCCAGGTCTAGAGATCTGAATCCTTGTTGAAATGAGAATTGTAGATCATGTATTTTAACACTACTTAATGTATTGTAAAGATTAATTGTGACAAATCACTCTACTGTACTTGCTTATGTCATTAAAAAAAATATTGGGTTGCTGTTTCCCGACCGACCCCCCCACAATCTGTCCTACCCGAAAAACATGGATATTTTTTTTTTTATAATTATTTTTAGCATATTTTTACTACAAAAATGTGCCTTTTTGAAATATTTTGGGGGTGGGGGGATTGCCTGCCTACCTACCTTCCCACTCCTAAAAATGAGGTTCATGAAACAGCAAACTAATTATTTTTTAAAGGCATACAGGCTGTCAGAATTGAATTTTTTCTTATTATTAAAAGTTGCCAATATTCGATGTTTTATACTAATTGCAGTTGAAATTTTTCATAATATCATACGTAAATAGCCTAGAACGAAGGAAATACGTCGCTGTTTTATTTTCTTGAACCCAGTAAAGAATCCAATGTTTACCCACACAATATTCATATGACCTGACAGTGAACTCATTCGGGAAAGTGTTTGCGCATGTGCGAAATTGTTTGTTGATGAAGAAAGCACATGGCACAAATCAAATCGTGGAAGAACAAACACATTGACGGATTCTATGCGAAAACGACACCAAAAGGAGGATTCAGCAAGCTTTGTGTAAAAATAAAAAAAAAGATGTTATTCCGACCTACTCCATTTTTCAACACGTAAGCATAATTTAGTATCTTTTTTTCGGCCAAATTGTATTTTGACAGTATAATTGCATCGTAGTTTTTATACCCCCCGCAACGAAGTTGTAGGAGGGTACTGGTTTCACCATGTCCGTCCGTCTATAGACAAATCCTATGTCGTACGATAACTTGAGTAGTGTTTCTTAGATTCTTTTAAAATTTTATCAGCTGTTTACTGGTGAAGAGAGGAGGATCCCTTTCTTTTTTGATGATTTTCACTTTTGCCGTTCCAGAGTTATTGGACTTGATATGACGGAAAATAGGATTTTTACCCTATGTCGTATGATAACTTGAGTAGTGTTTCTCAAAATGTTTTGAAATTTTATCAGCAGCTTACCGGTGAAGAGAGGAGGATCCCTTTCATTTTTGATGATTTTCACTTTTGCCGTTCCAGAGTTATTGGACTTGATATGACGGAAAATAGGATTTGTACCCTATGTCGTATGATAACTTGAGTAGTGTTTCTCAGAATGTTTTGAAATTTTATCAGCAGCTTACCGGTGAAGAGAGGAGGATCCCTTTCATTTTTGACGAATTCACTTTTGTCGTTCCAGAGATATTGGACTTGATATGACGGAAAATAGGATTGTTACGCTATGCCGTATGATAACTTGAGTAGTGTTTCTCAGAATGTTTTGAAATTTTATCAGCAGCTTACCAGTGAAGAGAGGAGGGTCCCTTTCATTTTTGGTCAGAGCAATCAGTAATGTTTTGGTTATGGAAATAGGTTGCACAGATGTGGGGAGCGGGGAGTATATCTTAGTGAGCTGTGCTCACAGTAATACTAGTTTATATAGTCTTTTTTTCAGGAGAAAACGCTAGGTGATATCTCTTTTAAATTAGAGGCTAAAATAATGAACTTCATGTGTTTTTTTCTAAGAAAAAATATAATCAAGCCAACTCAAGTGTTGTCAATAATATGCAATGCAATTTGTTTACAATTTTCCCTTTATCGGGCCCCTTTGCAGAGTTTGGGTTTGTTTTTTAGTTCACCTGGACCAAAGGTCCAGGTGAACTATTGCCATCACTTGGCGTCCGTCGTCTGTCGTCCGTAAACTTTTCACACTTCAAGCTTCTTCTCCGAAACCACTGGGCCAATTGGAACCAAACTTAGCAGGAATGTTCCTTGGATGGTCCTCTACAAAGTTTCTCTTTTTCGTTCCAGTCGGATATTCAACATGGCTGCCAGGGCTAATAATATGCTCTGATTGGCTGAAATTTCAAAGATCTTCTTCTCTGAAACTAATGAACTGACTGAACCCAAACTGTAAATGAATGATCATTGGAATATCCTTTACCAAGTTTCTGTTTTTTATGCCGATCGGAAATCCAAGATGGCCACCACAGCAGGACATAGATTAACATTGGACCCTATGGGAAAATGTTCAAATGCCTTCTTTTCAGAAACTACAAATATGATTAAAGCCAAACTGTACATGAATGTTCATTGGATCGTCCTCTACACACTTTAGGTTTTCTGTTCCGATATGAACTTCAAAATGGCGGCTACGGCAGGACTTAATTTAACATTGGACCCTATGGGAAAAATGTTTCAAAACACTTCTTCTCTTAAACCACTTGGACAATTGAAACCAAGCTGTCCAGGAATGATCATTGGAAGGTCCTCTATAAACTTTCTGTTTTTTATGCCGATCGGAAATCCAAGATGGCCACCACCGCAGGACATAGATTAACATTGGACTCTATGGGAAAATGTTCATATGCCTTCTTCTCAGAAACTACAAATCAGACTGAATCCAAACTGGACAGGAATGTTCATTGGATGGTCCTCTACAAAGATAAGGTTTTTTGTTCCGATATAAAATGGAAGATGGTGGCTACAGCAGGACTTAGTTTAACGTTGGACCCTATGGGAAAAGTGTCTCAAAACGCTTCCTCTCTGAAACCACTTGAACAATTGAAACCAAACTGCCCAAGAATGATCATTGGAAGGTCCTCTACAAAATTTAGGTTTTATATGCCGATCGGAAATCCAAGATGGCCGCCACTGCAGGAAATAGATTAACATTGGACCCTATGGAAAAATGTTCAAATGCCTTCTTTTCAGAAACTACAAATATGATTAAAGCCAAACTGTACATGAATGTTCATTGGATGGTCCTCTACAAACTTTAGGTTTTCTGTTCCGATATGAAATTCAAAATGGTGGCTACGGCAGGACTTAATTTAACATTGGACCCTATGGGAAAAATGTTTCAAAACGCTTCTTCTCTTAAACCACTTGGACAATTGAAACCAAGCTGTCCAGGAATGATCATTGGAAGGTCCTCTATAAACTTTCTGTTTTTTATGCCGATCGGAAATCCAAGATGGCCACCACCGCAGGACATAGATTAACATTGGACTCTATGGGAAAATGTTCATATGCCTTCTTCTCAGAAACTACAAATCAGACTGAATCCAAACTAGACAGGAATGTTCATTGGATGATCCTCTACAAAGATAAGGTTTTTTGTTCCGATATAAAATGGAAGATGGTGGCTACAGCAGGACTTAGTTTAACGTTGGACCCTATGGGAAAAGTGTCTCAAAACGCTTCCTCTCTGAAACCACTTGAACAATTGAAACCAAACTGCCCAAGAATGATCATTGGAAGGTCCTCTACAAAATTTAGGTTGTATATGTCGATCGGAAATCCAAGATGGCGGCCACTGCAGGAAATAGATTAACATTGGACCCTATGGAAAAATGTTCAAATGCCTTCTTTTCAGAAACTACAAATATGATTAAAGCCAAACTGTACATGAATGTTCATTGGAGGGTCCTCTACAAACTTTAGGTTTTCTGTTCCGATATGAAATTCAAAATGGCGGCTACGGCAGGACTTAATTTAACATTGGACCCTATGGGAAAAATGTTTCAAAACGCTTCTTCTCTTAAACCACTTGGACAATTGAAACCAAATTGCCCAGGAATAATCATTTGAAGGTCCTCTTAAAAGTTTGGGTTTTTTATGCCAATCCGAAATCCAAGATGGCTGCCACCACAGGTCATAGTATTAACACAGGACCATATGGGAAAATACAGAAATATTTTCTTCTCTGAAGCTATTGCACTGATTGAACCTAAACTGTGCATCAATCATTAGAAGGTCCTTTACAAAATTTGTGTTTTTTTTATGTTGATCGAAATTCCAAGATGACTACCACTGCAGGACATAGTTTTTACATAGGACCTTGGTTCTTTTTATAACCAGGTGAACGATACAGGCTCTTGAGAGCCTCTGGTATTGATTTCATCACGTATTTCCAATTTTAAGTGTCATTCGTACTAAATACCATTATATGATATTAACTGATTACCCTGGGATCCAATTTCATAGATATATTTCTTAATTTATATTAATTCTAATGAATTTACATGCAACATGCTTCCTGGTTATTCATAGCAGTTATCAGTATTCTGCAAACTTCGGAAAAGCAGCCGACTTATAATTAGGTCGTCTTAATGGCGATTTTACCAACAGACATTCAAATTGTTTTCACTAATTACGACATAATAGCATATTTTTTAAACCTAGCTTCTTGTTCAGAACATTTTATTAGTATAAAACATCGAATATTGGCAATTTTTAATATAAGCAAAAAAATTCAATTCTGACACCCTGTATGCCTTTAAGCATTGCCTTAGTTTTTGTGTAAATTCCAAATATTATTTGCAAATGTGTACTTAAAAAAATATATATATCAGACACTGAGCAGTGTGTGCTTGTCTGGTATATCGCATAACAAACATTATGCTCACACAAGAAATTATATGAAATTTATATATATAATATTTTTTTGTCTTTCCAGCAGAAAGATAAAGAAGGGAAAGGAAAAAATACTCATCAGTTTGTGTCTGTGTCTATCAGTAACTCAACACCATGTGCAGTTTGTAACAAATCCATGGCTAATAAGTTGGCTCTGAGATGTGAGAGTAAGTCTGAGTTATACTCATCAATTATATCATATTGTTTTCTGAGATGTGAGAGTAAGTCTGAATTATACTCATCAATTATATCATATTGTTTTCTGAGATGTGAGAGTAAGTCTGAATTATACTCATCAATTATGTCATATTGTTTTCTGAGATGTGAGAGTAAGTCTCAATTATACTCATCAATTGTGTCATATTGTTTTCTGAGATGTGAGTGTAAGTCTGAATTATACTCATCAATAATGTCATATTGTTTTCTGAGATGTGAGAGTAAGTCTCATTTATACTCATCAATTATGTCATATTGTTTTCTGAGATGTGAGAGTAAGTCTGAGTTATACTCATCAATTTTATCATATTGTTTTCTGAGATGTGACAGTAAGTCTCAATTATATCATATTGTTTTCTGAGATGTGAGAGTAAGTTTCAATTATATCATATTGTTTTCTGAGATGTGAGAGTAAGTCTGAATTATATCATATTGTTTTCTGAGATGTGAGAGTAAGTCTCAATTAAACTCATATCAATTATATCATATAAAATTGTTTTCTGAGATGTGAGAGTAAATCTCAATTATACTCATCAATTATATCATATTGTTTTCTGAGATGAGAGAGTGTGTCTCAATTATATTCATCAATTATATCATATTGTTTTCTGAGATGTGACAGTAAGTCTCAATTATATTCATCAATTATATCATATTGTTTTCTGAGATGTGAGAGTAAGTCTGAATTATACTCATCAATTATATCATATTGTTTTCTGAGATGTGAGAGCAAGTCTCAATTATACTCATGTCATATTTTTTTCTGAGATGTGAGACTAAGTCTCAATTATATCATATTGTTTTCTGAGATGTGAGAGTAAGTCTGAATTATACTCATCAATTATATCATATTGTTTTCTGAGATGTGAGAGCAAGTCTCAATTATACTCATGTCATATTGTTTTCTGAGATGTGAGAGTAAGTCTCAATTATACTCATGTCATATTGTTTTCTGGGATGTGAGAGTAAATCTCAATTATACTCGTCAATTATATCATATTGTTTTCTGAGATGTGAGAGTAAGTCTGAATTATACTCATCAATTGTGTCATATTGTTTTCTGAGATGTGAGAGTAAGTCTCAATTATACTCATCTATTATGTCATATTGTTTTCTGAGATGTGAGAGTAAGTCTCAATTATACTCATGTCATATTGTTTTCTGAGATGTGAGAGTAAATCTCAATTATACTCATCAATTATATCATATTGTTTTCTGAGATGTGAGAGTAAGTCTGAATTATACTCATCAATTGTGTCATATTGTTTTCTGAGATGTGAGAGTAAGTCTCAATTAAACTCATATCAATTATATCATATAAAATTGTTTTCTGAGATGTGAGAGTAAATCTCAATTATACTCATCAATTATATCATATTGTTTTCTGAGATGTGAGAGTGGGTCTCAATTATATTCATCAATTATATCATATTGTTTTCTGAGATGTGACAGTAAGTCTCAATTATACTCATCAATTATATCATATTGTTTTCTGAGATGTGAGAGCAAGTCTCAATTATACTCATGTCATATTTTTTTCTGAGATGTGAGACTAAGTCTCAATTATATCATATTGTTTTCTGAGATGTGAGAGTAAGTCTGAATTATACTCATCAATTATATCATATTGTTTTCTGAGATGTGAGAGTAAGTCTCAATTATACTCATGTCATATTGTTTTCTGGGATGTGAGAGTAAATCTCAATTATACTCATCAATTATATCATATTGTTTTCTGAGATGTGAGAGTAAGTCTGAATTATACTCATCAATTGTGTCATATTGTTTTCTGAGATGTGAGAGTAAGTCTCAATTATACTCATCAATTATGTCATATTGTTTTCTGAGATGTGAGAGTAAGTCTCAATTATACTCATCAATTATGTCATATTGTTTTCTGAGATGTGAGAGTAAGTCTGAATTATATTCATCAATTATGTCATATTGTTTTCTGAGATGTGAGAGTAAGTCTGAATTATACTCGTCAATTGTGTCATATTGTTTTCTGAGATGTGAGAGTAAGTCTCAATTATACTCAACAATAATGTCATATTGTTTTCTGAAATGTGAGAGTAAGTCTCAATTATACTCATCAATTATATCATATTGTTTTCTGAGATGTGAGAGTAAGTCTCAATTATACTCATGTCATATTGTTTTCTGAGATGTGAGAGTAAATCTCAATTATACTCATCAATTATATCATATTGTTTTCTGAGATGTGAGAGTAAGTCTCAATTATACTCATCAATTATATCATATTGTTTTCTGAGATGTGAGAGTAAGTCTCAGTTATGCTCATCAATTATGTCATATTGTTTTCTGAGATGTGAGAGTAAGTCTCAAATATATCATATCGTTTTCTGAGATGTGAGAGTAAGTCTCAATTATTCCCATCAATTATATCATATTGTTTTCTGAGATGTAAGAGCAAGTCTGAATTATACTCATCAATTATGTCATATTGTTTTCTGAGATGTAAGAGTAAGTTTCAATTATACTCATCAATAATGTCATATTGTTTTCTGAGATGTGAGAGTAAGTCTGAATTATACTCATCAATTATGTCATATTGTTTTCTGAGATGTGAGAGTAAGTCTGAATTATACTCATCAATTATGTCATATTGTTTTCTGAGATGTGAGAGTAAGTCTCAATTATACTCATCAATTATGTCATATTGTTTTCTGAGATGTGAGAGTAAGTCTGAATTATACTCATCAATTATATCATATTGTTTTCTGAGATGTGAGAGTAAGTCTCTATTATACTCATCAATAATGTCATATTGTTTTTTGAGATGTAAGAGTAAGTCTCAATTATACTCATCAATAATGTCATATTGTTTTCTGAGATGTGAGAGTAAGTCTGAATTATACTCATCAATTATGTCATATTGTTTTCTGAGATGTGAGAGTAAGTCTGAATTATACTCATCAATTATGTCATATTGTTTTCTGAGATGTGAGAGTAAGTCTCAATTATACTCATCAATTATGTCATATTGTTTCCTGAGATGTGAGAGTAAGTCTGAATTATACTCATCAATTATATCATATTGTTTTCTGAGATGTGAGAGTAAGTCTCTATTATACTCATCAATAATGTCATATTGTTTTTTGAGATGTAAGAGTAAGTCTCAATTATACTCATCAATAATGTCATATTGTTTTCTGAGATGTGAGAGTAAGTCTGAATTATACTCATCAATTATGTCATATTGTTTTTTGAGATGTGAGAGTAAGTCTCAATTATATTCATCAATTATGTCATATTGTTTTCTGAGATGTGAGAGTAAGTCTGAATTATACTCATCAATTATGTCATATTGTTTTCTGAGATGTGAGAGTAAGTCTCAATTATACTCATCAATTATATCATATTGTTTTATGAGATGTGAGAGTAAGTCTCAATTATACTCATCAATTATGTCATATTGTTTTCTGAGATGTGAGAGTAAGTCTCAATTATACTCATCAATTATGTCATATTGTTTTCTGAGATGTGAGAGTAAATCTCAATTATACTCATGAATTATATCATATTGTTTTCTGAGATGTGAAAGTAAGTCTCAGTTATACTCATCAATTATGTCATATTGTTTTCTGAGATGTGAGAGTAAGTCTCAATTATACTCATCAATTATGTCATATTGTTTTCTGAGATGTGAGAGTAAGTCTCAATTATACTCATCAATAATGTCATATTGTTTTCTGAGATGTGAGAGTAAGTCTGAATTATACTCATCAATTATGTCATATTGTTTTCTGAGATGTGAGAGTAAGTCTCAATTATACTCATCAATTATATCATTGTTTTCTGAGATGTGAGAGTAAGTCTCAGTTATACTCATCAATTATGTCATATTGTTTTCTGAGATGTGAGAGTAAGTCTGAATTATATCATATTGTTTTCTGAGATGTGAGAGTAAGTCTGAATTATACTCATCAATTATATCATATTGTTTTATGAGATGTGAGAGTAAGTCTCAATTATACTCATCAATTATGTCATATTGTTTTCTGAGATGTGAGAGTAAGTCTCAATTATACTCATCAATTATGTCATATTGTTTTCTGAGATGTGAGAGTAAATCTCAATTATACTCATGAATTATATCATATTGTTTTCTGAGATGTGAAAGTAAGTCTCAGTTATACTCATCAATTATGTCATATTGTTTTCTGAGATGTGAGAGTAAGTCTCAGTTATACTCATCAATTATGTCATATTGTTTTCTGAGATGTGAGAGTAAGTCTGAATTATATCATATTGTTTTCTGAGATGTGAGAGTAAGTCTGAATTATACTCATCAATTATGTCATATTGTTTTCTGAGATGTGAGAGTAAATCTCAATTATACTCATCAATTATATCATATTGTTTTCTGAGATGTGAGAGTAAGTCTGAATTTTACTCATCAATTATATCATATTGTTTTCTGAGATGTGAGAGTAAGTCTGAGTTATTCTCATCAATTATGTCATATTGTTTTCTGAGATGTGAGAGTAAGTCTCAATTATACTCATCAATTATGTCATATTGTTTTATGAGATGTGAGAGTAAGTCTCAATTATATCATATTGTTTTCTGAGATGTGAGAGCAAGTCTGAATTATACTCATCAATAATGTCATATTGTTTTCTGAGATGTGAGAGTAAGTCTGAATTATACTCATCAATTATGTCATATTGTTTTCTGAGATGTGAGAGTAAGTCTCAATTATATCATATTGTGTTCTGAGATGTGAGAGTAAGTCTGAGTTATACTCATCAATTATGTCATATTGTTTTCTGAGATGTGAGAGTAAGTCTCAATTATACTCATCAATTATGTCATATTGTTTTATGAGATGTGAGAGTAAGTCTCAATTATACTCATCAATTATGTCATATTGTTTTCTGAGATGTGAGAGTAAGTCTCAATTATACTCATCAATTATGTCATATTGTTTTCTGAGATGTGAGAGTAAGTCTCAATTATACTCATCAATTATATCATATTGTTTTCTGAGATGTGAAAGTAAGTCTCAGTTATACTCATCAATTATGTCATATTGTTTTCTGAGATGTGAGAGTAAGTCTCAATTATACTCATCAATTATGTCATATTGTTTTATGAGATGTGAGAGTAAGTCTCAATTATACTCATCAATAATGTCATATTGTTTTCTGAGATGTGAGAGTAAGTCTGAATTATACTCATCAATTATGTCATATTGTTTTCTGAGATGTGAGAGTAAGTCTCAATTATACTCATCAATTATATCATTGTTTTCTGAGATGTGAGAGTAAGTCTCAGTTATACTCATCAATTATGTCATATTGTTTTCTGAGATGTGAGAGTAAGTCTGAATTATATCATATTGTTTTCTGAGATGTGAGAGTAAGTCTCAATTATACTCATCAATTATGTCATATTGTTTTCTGAGATGTGAGAGTAAGTCTCAATTATACTCATCAATTATGTCATATTGTTTTCTGAGATGTGAGAGTAAATCTCAATTATACTCATCAATTATATCATATTGTTTTCTGAGATGTGAGAGTAAGTCTGAATTTTACTCATCAATTATATCATATTGTTTTCTGAGATGTGAGAGTAAGTCTGAGTTATTCTCATCAATTATGTCATATTGTTTTCTGAGATGTGAGAGTAAGTCTCAATTATACTCATCAATTATGTCATATTGTTTTATGAGATGTGAGAGTAAGTCTCAATTATACTCATCAATTATATCATATTGTTTTCTGAGATGTGAGAGCAAGTCTGAATTATACTCATCAATAATGTCATATTGTTTTCTGAGATGTGAGAGTAAGTCGCAATGATACTCATCAATTATATCATATTGTTGTCTGAGATGTGAGAGTAAGTCTCAATTATACTCGTCAATTATGTCATATTTTTTTCTGAGATGTGAGAGTCTCAATTATACTCATCAATTATGTCATATTGTTTTCTGAGATGTGAGAGTAAGTCTGAATTATAATCATGTCAATTATGTCATATTGTTTTCGTCTTGTATATCTGTCCAACTGAAAAGTTTTCAAGCACAGCTTCCCCTACATTTTAAATAGAGAATTCCTTAAAACTTTGCCCCCTTGCTTTTTCTCATATGGAGAATCACATATCGTTATTTCATTTCGATCAGACCATTCATAAAGGAGATATTGCTCTTTTTGACTTTGAATATGTCACCAACAAGTATTTACACACAACTCCTCATACATTTTAAAAAGACAATTCTATAAATCTTAGCATGCTTTACTTACTACCATATAAAGAATTATATATTGCTACAGCAGTTTGATCACAATATTTATATAGGAGTTATTGTCCTTTTTTACTTAGAATATAGAAATATAGAATTGTTCATAAAAAAAGTTTGTATGTGCAGCTCCTTCTTCATTTTGAAATGGAAGTCCTTAAACTTTGTATGTATACTTATTACCATATTATAGATTACCATACCATTATGGCTATTTGATCATACCATTATGGCTATTTGATCATACCATTATGGCTATTTGATCATATCATTATGGCTGTTTGATCATACCATTATGGCTGTTTGATCATATCATTATGGCTGTTTGATCATACCATTATGGCTGTTTGATCATATCATTATGGCTGTTTGATCATACCATTATGGCTGTTTGATCATATCATTATGGCTGTTTGATCATACCATTATGGCTGTTTGATCATACCATTATGGCTGTTTGATCATACCATTATGGCTGTTTGATCATATCATTATGGCTATTTGATCATACCATTATAGCTGTTTGATCATACCATTATGGCTGTTTGATCATATCATTATGGCTGTTTGATCATACCATTATGGCTGTTTGATCATATCATTATGGCTGTTTGATCATACCATTATGGCTGTTTGATCATATCATTATGGCTGTTTGATCATATCATTATGGCTGTTTGATCATATCATTATGACTGTTTGATCATACCATTATGGCTGTTTGATCATACCATTATGGCTGTTTGATCATATCATTATGGCTGTTTCATCATATCATTATGGCTGTTTGATCATATCATTATGGCTGTTTGATCATACCATTATTTTAGGAGTTTTTTCCTTTTTGACACTTTAAACGAAAATTCCTTAAATTCCTAGACAATTAAATTTTAATCATCTTTTTAGCTATTTTGAAGCGATACTTTACAATGATAACTTCTATTTTCATTTTCTCCCATTTTGTTTGTTTTCAGTTTTCAAGCACATTTTGCAGCATAATTACGAACATTCCATTTGGACATAAAAATCTGGAAAAGCAAAAATGCTTCACAATATAGTTACTGATCTAAAAGAACAACAAAAAAAATGTGTAAATATAAGCAAATGGTGCATATGTCCTATTTTGGATAAAACAAGAATATCTTGGATATGAAAATCATCGTGATTTTTTGTCTTTGTCTTGATTTAAGCAAGTTGATAGTTTTTATTGTGCATTTTACCACAGTATTTTCATAACAAAGATTTTAAATGAGAAAATTAAAATAATTTAGATACAAAGGTTTAAATCTATGTTGATGGGCTGTTTATCTTGAGTTTCTATGTAAATACAAATATAATTGATACATGTAATGTTACATTTACAGACTGTCCTATTAATGTCCATGAAAGTTCATGCAAAGAACAAGTGACTCCTTGTGGAATGAAGGTAATTATAAATATATTTACATAACAATTTACAATCCTTCCTCCATTACCTCCTCATATCAAGCTGATTTCCTCCACAACTCAAATCTGCTGAAGTAAATAGAAAGACAAAATTCAGAAGGCTGCAGAGAAGGAATTAAATGACAGCCAATCAAATTGAACACATATCCTCGTCTGACAATAAGTCGGTCCGTCATTGGATAATGTTTGATTATTTTTTTCATGTTTGAAAAGTAAACATTTTTTTCTTTTTAATTATGTTCCTGGTCTATTCTTGCTCACATGTGTAAAGTTCCATGGAAAAAAAATCGATAATAATAACACACTGACCCATATTTGTTTACTACCCTTTTTCGAAATGGGGTCCTATTATGTCATATAAAGTCCGTCAAAGGTCAATAAAGCACATGATTTTGTCATAGGCCAGCCAAACTTAAAAAGTAAACCAGATTAAGAAAGTACAGTATTTTAGCTTTATCAGTGTAATTATTTTGTCTGAAAAATTTCAAAGGATGTTTTTTTTAAATAGTTTGAAATTGAAGTATTAAAAATTAATTATTTGATGCAAATATTAAACTTGCTTACCCATGTAATAAAGTATTTAATCCAGTGAATTTGGTGTTTTTGCTTTTGTCAATACAATCTATTAGACTGACTACATTCTGCCATATTTTTGTAAAACAATTAATGACTGATTTCAATTTATTTTAATCACATTTATTATCACAGAGTGGTAACAATATAGTTTTGTTGATGCTATTTGTAATAATGACAGGGTTTTTTTACCCAGATAATCTCATTTTTCTGTCTGGTTTAATTTAATTCTCTGTTCAATTTATGCTATAAATTTTTATTATTGCTGTAAATTAATTCTTTTTCTATCTTCTGTGTGAATTTCATTTCATTACCCCAAGAAGTAAGGGGTATATTTGTTATTAAAGCAGCAGTGGAAATGCAAAATAATCTGCCATTTTGTGACTAATGGAGAGCACTTGCATGTATTTTCCCGGTAAAATCAGCCATTTTCTAGAAAATGGTGGAATCTGAATGATCAATCATCATATTTTCAAAGTATTTTAAAATACAATTTGCTTGGCCTACATTCCAGAAACGGTCATGAACTGTGATGACGATTATGTCAACAAACCGGAAAAATAAAAATGCTTGGGGAATACCATCGATGGAAACATATTTAACAAGCATAATGATCAGGAAATAAAGACATTAGTAAAAAGGATCTTTTTTACTTGCATGGAATTTATTCAATTCAAACTTCTCTGTTTTAATGTCATCTTGTAATTTTGATGTTGAAAAGAATTCCCTCTGTGTTTATGTACGCTATGAATATACAGAATGACGTCATTGGTCTTGTGCTGCACGAGAATTGTAAATCAAAACAAGTGACCGACTTTATTGCATGATCGAGCAGATGTCGCATCACGATATATGAAATCTCTAACTGACTTCAAGTCAAAAACAATATTTCTCAACTCGAGTTCAATTTTCATTTTATCTGTAAGACTTGGGAAGTGGTATAAAATGGAATATTTAATTATAGAAAGTTGAAACATACAATTTATTGTTATTTATGATAAATAGTTTAGCAATGTAAAACAGAGAGAATTGTAATGACAAAAATATAAGGTTGTAAATTGAATGTAACTGTTGTTTCAGTGAATAAGTACTATAAGAGTAGACATCTTCTCATCAAAACTTCTTTTCCCCATCATATACATTTGTAGCTGATAATTTGCTCACTTGACAACAGTCACTTGTTTGCTTATATGAAAATAATTTTTACCAGAAAGTTCAATTTTTTTTATTTTTTTTTATATCTAGTGTAAACAATAGACTTGCAGAATTTTATTTAATTGTCATCAGCATGTTTTAGACTTTGCACTGTAGATGATTGTTTTGTAGGAAAGAATTGTTATTGATCGCAAGCACCAATGGAGAGCATCATTTTATAGAAGGAAAAAGCCTGTGTTTGTTAGTAATTATATTGCTGAGGTTTCTTGTTTCTAAAGATCAAAAAAAAAAATACTACTTACAGTAACAAAAGATCATATCCACATTTCAGATGGGATTCTAAAATTACTCACTTTACCTAGAGTTACTTCCCTTACAGGCAAGCAACAAGTTTCTGGTCAATGCTAGAGCACTTGCCAAAATATTCAATTGACATATAATTTACTAGTAATCTGTATAAAAAAAAAAAAAAAAATTAAGCAATGTAACTGCTTCTGAATTTTTTTTTGCAATAAAATTTTCAGCTAACTGTTTACAAACTAAAAGATGTTTCCAGTTTATGAGAACATTTTATTCTAATTGACTTGTTTGGCTATTGTTCTTGTATTTACCCATACCTGTTAACCTCTGGGAACTGCTAGGGGGGAGATCTCCCCCCAACCAACTCTTCTAAGGGGGAGATTTTGTGCGTCGCCTTTAAGCGCACAAAATTGTACCTTGTAGTTGCATACATGTGATAGAGTTGCTATGCTACAACTGGAGCTTTGTAAATTTTTGGCTGGAGATTTGGTCTCATAACTGGAGATTTTTTTATCAATGTATTTGGTGCAAGTTTTTATTGTTAATTGATGTTTTCTTTTTGTTTGTTTCAGTATTGAACCAACTGCATCCCATTTCAATATATATTGTTTACATTTCTGTCTTATTAGTAGTGTTTCATATGATGAATGAAGGATAAAAACTGTATTTATAATTTATTCATAATCATTCATAATCATAAGGTTATAACAAAGCAATACAAATGAAGACAGAATGCTCTGAACAATAAAGTCCTCGAGCACTAAAATTAAAAAGTCACTTTGCTGCTGGTGCGTTGGGTGATAGCATACGTTTTGGCATTTTTGTGGTTTATCAATTCCATCCTGGAGCTTAGTCCTTAAATAATACTTTGATCGGCTTTGGTCCCAAACAAGCCATAACAACTCAATCCAAAATGAATTCATTGCACGTTTGATCGAAATAAGAAGTTTTCTTCGGCATCAAAGGTTGTCCGACTCCTGTTTGCACAACTATTTTTAATTGCCGCTATCACACTTCTAATCATCTAAGCGTGTGCCACAAACCCACTTCCTTATCCCCAATTAACTGTCAATCAGTGGATAATCTCCATGACCCAATTTACCTGTAAAGGTGTCAAACAGATCAATAACCGGATATCATTTACATTCGTTTCTCTCGGCGTTTTTCATCAGCGCGGGAGTTCCAAATGGGGAATTTCCAGAAATATTGATCGCAAAATGTAGGTCAAGATTTTATTGTACTTGATTTTTTTGTTGGGGGGATATCGTGCGGGAGGAAAAGGTGTGTGCAGGAGATTAATGTCTCCTGCGCATGAGACCCAGTCCATGCGGGAGATAAGGCTCTTACGCGGGACACTCCCGCGAAAAGGAGGAGGGTTAACAGGTATGTTTACCAAGAATATGTTGGCTGTCTGTAGGGGAAATAACTCATGTAAAAGTATATAACTTTATAATCAAGTCAAAAGTATAAAAATGGTCTATTCTGCTTGAAATAATGTTGTAGATTTAAAACACATTTGCTATGAATGTATTTTAATGAGAAAACAAAATAATACATGTTTCCTTGAAAGTATTTGATCTTTTCCCTATAGCTAAAATTGAATTTTCCAAATAATTTTAGCTTCAAAATTAATTTTTATTATGTACATTGTATATAACTTTTTTTTATAGCAAAATACTATAAAATATCTGTTTAAATAACAACAACAAAAAAGAACTGAAAAAAAAAGATACATGCTTTCCAGAATAATATTATGGTAATGCTGACCTAATACCGCCCTTACTAATTATGAAATATTTATATGACTTCAAAAATGTTATTAACACAACAGGTGCTTTATAAAAGTTTGTCTTAGAACTGCTAATTATGTGATAGTTTAATGTGATAAAGTGGACACCTTAATCTGTTGTCATATTTGATTAACCTTTTGATTGTTTATATAACTCTACAGACAGGTAGAAGTAAGGAAGGGAGATAACTCATTATATTTAATTACATTCCATTGTATTGTTATATTCATTCATGTAATCAAGGATTTGTATAGTAGAAAGGATATATATGAATCTCGAGAGATTTAACATAGATTGTTAAGTATTTTGCGTGGCGAGAACAAGTGAGATTACCCATAGTGCAATTCGTTGACGATGTGCGTGCCTTGATTAATGGTGGAAAGAGGGAGAGGCATTAAGGTGCAAAATTGGCCCCACATTATATTAAAAAATAATGTGTGACATAGAATAAAAACAATTTACTAATTTAATTGTTATATAAACAAATTTTCAAAAAATATATCTTTCCGTGAAATTGGGTGCGTTATGACGTCATAATTAGACGGATAATGCTAAAAATGGACTATAAATGACATATTTAATGTACATTTTTAGCTATTTTATATACCTCCACAGTCTTCCACCAACACCAAATTGAGCAGTTGTTTTGAGTATAGAGGGTTAATGATCAAAATATTTTGTTGGTGGAGGTTGCTGAACACAGTGATGCCGTGCACCAACCAACATGGCTGCTGTTACTAAAAATAGAACATATGGTAAAATTGCAGGTTTTGGGTAATAACTCAAAAACCGTTAATAATATCAAAAATTTGACATGGGGTTAAAAATGATCAGCACAGCAAGATCTACCTGCCCTGCAATTTTGAAGTAAATCTGATTACCCATCTTGGAGTTATTGCCCTTTTTTCATCAAATTTGTAAAATTGTAATACTTTTCGTCTAATATTTCAAAAACTATAAGAGATAAAGGTTAAGTTTAAATTGCAAAAATGTGCAGCATGTCAAGATCTACCTACCCTGCAATTTTGAAGTAAATCCCATTACCTATTTTGGAGTTATTTTCCTTTTTAGCTCACCTGGCCTTTAGGCCATGTGAGCTATTGCCATTACTTGTCGTCCGTCTGTCAACATTTTACATTTTATTCTTCTCCTCAGAAACCGCTGGGCCAATTGCAACCAAACTTTGTTGGAATGGTCCTTGGATGGCCCCCTTCCAAAATTGTGTCCGGTGATTCCGACTTCCAACCAAGATGGCTGTCAAGCTAAAAATAGAAAAAAGGGGGGATGAAATTTTAATTGTCCATTGCTGCTTTAGTATAAGTCAAAATGAGCTCAAATTTTAACTGCAGCTACATGGCAAGGAGTAGTTTAACATATGTTCGGGTTTTTTGTGTGAAATTTTTCAGACGATTTATACCGATTATGCAAATTAGGCATATTTTGATAAAAGATCACATTTAAATCTTCTCCTCTGAAACTGCTGAACCAAAATAAACCAAGCCTGGCAGGGATGGTCCCTGGGTCGGTCCCTTTCAAAATTATGTTCGATAGCCATGCCCTTCATCCAAGATGGCCACCGTTACGCAACATAGAAATTTCTTCAAATGACCAAAACTGCTTTATTATAAGCCAGAATGTGTCCAAATTTGAACTGTATAAGCATAATGATGAGCTTTTTAACATTTATTATGGGATTTTTTATGAACTTTGAACTTTTGCCGATTTTGACCGATTATGCAAATTAGAAAAAAGGGGGGATGAAATTTAAAAAAAATCTTCTCCTCTGAAACTGCAGAGCCAATCTCAACCAAACTTTGCTGAAATGATTCTTAGGTGGTTCTCTTCCAAAATTGTGTCCGGCATTTCAGAACACCGACCAAGATGGCTGCCACAGCCGAACTTAATTTAACATAGGACCCTATGGGAAATTCCCATAAAAATCTTCTTGTCTGAAACCATTTGCTCAATATGAACAAAATTTTGATGAAATAGTCATTGGATGGTTCTCTTCCAAAAATGTGTCCGGCGGTTCGGCCCTTCGACCAAGATGGCCCCGACAGCCGAACTTAGCTTAACATAGGACCCTATGGGAAATTCACATAAAAATCTTCTCCTCAGAAACCACTGGGCCAATTGCAACCAAACTTGGTGAGCAACAGTTTAATTTTACGTGTATGAGGGGTGATACAGAAAAAATCAAAAAAAACTTTTCCATTGAACCTATATCGGCAAATCCAAGGATTGTTTTGTGTAGTGTAGTATATAGACAATGTATAGCACAAACTTTGGTGTAATTGGTTGATTTTCCTACAAATTCTCGAGGCATTTCAAAATGAATGAATTAATTTTTGCTCTGTTGTAGCATAAAACATCGCCACGCGAGATAAAGCGAGAAAATACGGGATTCGTATCCTTTCTACTATACAAATCCTTGATGTAATAGATTTTTTCTATGTAAAAAAAAAGTGGAAAGTCACCTAAAAAATATTTCATATGTTACAGCTACAATAAATTGTCAAATATATACCCAATAAATGTTTATTGGTATGAAAATTAACCTTGATTTTTACATAAGTTTCTGTCAAGAAATGTAAGTACAATAATGTATGGATAATCGGTATACAGTCGTTGATATGAAAATTTTAATTTACTGGTCCGAATCAAATTCTTGAATTTATTATATATATATATATATCTAAATAAAAACTGAACAAATTTACTTTTCCGAACAAAGTTTTACTGGTCTTGGGCCAGAGGCCTGGTGCTCATCATGAAGACTGTGGTCTTGGGCCAGAGGCCTGGTGCTCATCATGAAGACTGTGGTCTTGGGCCAGAGGCCTGGTGCTCATCATGAGGACACTGTATATAACTGTAAATGTTGTTCCAGTATTTCTCTTCTATTTGTTTCATAAATCCTTATTTATAGATAGATATACTTAGTTTATCTTTTATAAGGCTATTATAAAACAGTTATAATTTTATCAGGTGTAAATGTTGTAATGTGACACTACTGAGATGATTTTTTATCAGTATAACAGTACCTATAAATTTAATTAACCTCTTTATATTATATTATTTAAAACCCCATTAACATTTACATATTGAACAGGACTTTCTCTTTCCTTCCATTAATTCCTGATAAGATGGCTCAAGATGACATCAGATTATATAATGTTAAATAATTGGTGACACCTCCAGGCCATAACTATCAATAACATGTCACCTTGTTTGAATAAGATGATTGTTAAAGCCCCTAGGATCTGGACAAAATCGTCAATTTATTTTAGTGTAAATATTTGATATATATGTTATCAGTGCAAGGTGTGTGCTCAATAGGATTGTATTTGGAGTATTTTTATTTACGAAGGAAAACAATGTATACATGTGTCATCGAAGATTTTTTTTTTAAAATGATGTAATAGAAAGGCAGAAAAATAGTGTGGAAATAATTTAGGACCATTTTTCCAGGATATATTTTGTAATTATTGGATATTGAAAATTTTGTGAAAGAATTGCCTGGAGAATTAAAATTTGGACTTGATTTGATATTAATGTGACACCAGACACACAGTGGATTTAGACATTTCTTTGATCTTAATTCTGTTTTGTGAAAAGAAGTGCTTAATGCATGTGTCTGAGACAGGTCTGGATAATTGGTTTCCTAACTTCAAAGGATTTTTACATAATTTAGTGCATTAGGAAACTTTTTTTTATGGTAATGAGGCTATTTAATGGAAAAAGAACTTCCTCATACAATTTTTCTTTTTGTCTAATTTGATTGATTTGAATCATATTCAAGAGTTGTTGCAATAAGAAGATAATTCTAAGAAATTCAAAAGAAGACATTTTTGGAAAAGTATAAAATTTGAAATTGTTTTGTAACGTTTACATTCTGAAGCATGTCAATTGAGGATTTGTGTTCTGACATGAATGCAAATATGGTTACAAAAACATTGAATACTTCATTGACCGATGACGAAATACAAGACAATAACAGTTGTGAAAATGTGGAAAACAATTGTGAACCAACAAATATTGAACACGAACTACAGAATTCTAACTATGAACTAACAAAAACTTCTCGTTTTGATGAAAATTCTGAAATTGAATCGTATCATTCTGATGGTGAAATATCAGAGGTAATACAAATGTTTGAATGGTGGTGTTTGTAACTTTATATATACTGTATTAATTTTATATACACTGTATTAAATATTCATTCTTAAAATTTTCTTCCCAATATTGAGAAGAAAAAGAATGATAGCATTCTTAGTTTACCAGTATAAAAATCAGGTGGTTTCATGATAGATGGATTTCAAAAATACAGTACTGACAAGTGTGTTTCTGTAAGAAAACAGTCTAACAATGGTGAATCGCAATAGAAAACTGTGTACCACTGTGATTGCTGGTGTTTTTATGCCTTCATCACTAAGTGTCGGAGACATTAAGTTTTACCCATGACTACATCCCTCATTTGGTTTCCACTCAATAACTTAAGTTCCTATGAAGCAAATGCTTTGAAATTTATACACATGGTCAAGGATGATAATGAAAGGCCAAGTTAATTTTTTGGATTTTACCATTTTTTCTATTCAAGAATTATGCCCCTGGATATGCTAGAACAATACCTGTTTACTTTAGCTAGAAGCAGGGGCATCCATATTCTATGGACACATTCTTTCATTTTTGTTCTGATATGTGACATTTACATCCCTGTTTGTGTATTTCTACACATTATGCAAGATGTATTTGCATTTTGTGCAGTCCTCATTTACAGTGATACACTGTTACAAACCATGGCAAGAGTAAAACAATAAACAAGATGACGCAAAAGTGTAATACTAGTATACCATTCCAAAAATAAAGTAATGAGACATTTTTTTTTTAAATTGATATTTGTAAATAATCATGCAATATGTTCTCTATAGCTCCATCTTCCTTGTGTTTTGACTATCCTGCAGCGGTACTTGTACATTATGATAACCTTTTTGATCGAGATTAACCAAATTTTACCTGCACTATTTTGTTTAAAATGAATCAAATGATTTTTCTCAAAATCTAAACTTTATTGAACATAAATTGTCTGAATGACCAAGTGAGTGATACAGGCTCTAGTTTTTAGAAGAAAAAAAAAACTTTTTTGTTAGAATTTTGACTTCATCAAATAAGTGTTATTTTGTTTTTTCAGCTGCCACAAAGAGAAGGACAACACAGAATGTTAAAAGAGAAACAGCATTCAGCATGTAAGTCTAATCTTTATAGACAAATAAGGCATTATAAGACATGTAGGAATATCTTTAATGAGTGTTTGGAAATTCTGTCTTTTCTCAAATGGAGTACAGTGGAACAAGAGTAAAAGACATTGAATTCACACACGAGTGAAAGATATTCAAATATCTTATATTGGCTGAATGGAAGAAAATATTTCTTTCATAAATATTGAACAGGTAAAATTATTGGCAAAGTTATTTCTATTTCCTACATAATTTCAACTGTGACACATTCATAATTCCAATGTTTCATTGAGCAAGCGACCTCATAGAAGGTAAGATCTTCTGTGAGCTGTCTTCTATTGGTCTCTTATGGAAAAACTCTGTTTACGGAAGAACATGTTTTTTTTTTCCAGAAATGTCATAGTCTTAACTTATTAACTTATCAACTTTTGAAAAAAGGGTGATACAGATATAGTATTTATATTTGTTTTGAGGGAGTCTTGTGACACACATGGTCATGTGAGTTATGGTCAACTCCTTACATCTGTCTGTTTGTATGTAAACTTCAGTCTACTCTGAAAGCGCTGGATCAAGCTTGGAAGGATGACCCGTGGGAAGAGGAGTTTCAGATTTGTACAAAGGAAATTGATCCTTCATGGGGATGGACTATTGGGGGTTTAAAAAAGGGGCAGTTACATAAATATTGTCCCATGCAAAATAGTCTGTTGTAAACATGACTTGCACTGACTACTTTGACTAGACTAATTATTCAAACTCACCAGATTATATGGGAGGGTGGTCTGAGGGTCTCTATGTGCTTTCTGATGATCTTCTCTTTTATCGTTCTAGAGATATGGGACTTTATTCGAAGAAAAAATAGTATGTCGTAAACGTATTGCATGCTTATTCAAGGTTGTCTTTGCACTTATTTTCTTCAAACCTTACTAGATATCTGAGGGTCTATGTACATTTTATTGTGTTTTGCTTTTGTTATTCAAGAATTATAGAACCTTATAGGGGCTTATCATATATGACGCAACTGTTTTTTATTACAAATTTAATAGTGTTGTGGTATTTTTTTTATTTTATTACTTATCCCTCCCCCCATTGAAAGTTTTTTATTTGGCCTGAATTCAGCAGAGATTAATATCGGCATGAAAACAAATAAGAAGACATTCATGTGACATCTTGGAGTCAAATTATCGTTACATGATAAAACTTTCCTTATAACTAGCTTACCTGGTCAGCAGGTGAAAAGTGATTATAGGGGCCTACTAAGGAATGAGAAATATTTAACAGTGGGTGTGGTAATACATATTACATTTTTGTTCATGTCATACTTTACCTCGTATCATTTTAAGTCAAGTCAATTGTCAGTACAACAAAGTTTCTTAGAGAGACTGAAAGTAACATTATTATCCATGGATTAAGCCCGATTAAGTTAGATAATTTATCTTTCTTATATTGTTAATAGTGTAAACAAAATACCATCAGGTTCCTCTATTGATTTTTGTTTATAAGTAGAAATTAGTGTAGCTATTTGTGTCCATGTGATTATTATAGTCCTTTGTCAACAAAAATAATATTATCTGTCAATGACTGATGGATACTAACTTGTGATGAAGTACATTGAGGGTGTACCGCTCATGTCTTTAAGTGGTTTTATTGGGGCTCTTCAGTAAAAGATAAGATATAGTTTTATTGCAGTCCTTATTTTCACAACCTCGATTTTTTTGAGTAGCATAGTCATCCTTGTTTATACATCAATCTTCAGAGAGTTATGGGACCTTATTAGGGCGTATCATAAGATGCTGTTAAAATATACATATTATAAAAAAAAAACTATGACCAACATAAGATCATTGACTGCTGACCACAAACAGAAAGCAACTGACGTGGGTTTGCGTCCAGACACCTACACAAGGTCGATGGGTTCACTGATAACATCATCATATCTGACCTGGCTTTATTTGCCCAATAGGTCTGGTAGTCATGATCTTGCTGAAAGTTTATGATATATACGCCAACCCACTCATTCATTCTTAAAGAGCTGATGCTGCAAACATTATAAATGATAAACTATGTATTTTGACAGAACTTTGTAAACTCACTCACCTGTCAGTCAGCGTCAATGATGTTTGTTGAGAAAAGTCGGTGATTCCAGCATTGGCACTGAAAAAAACATATCAACGCTGGCCAGCGATGTATATATAATTACCTTGGACTGCTTGGAATGCCAGGTTTATCAACAAGTTATGTTACTTTCAGAAGTTTTTTTGCAAAGTAAACCAACTACATGTATTTATTGTATAATTATGTCTCCCCTTCGAACGAAGGGAGACATATTGTTTTAGTCTGATTTTTTCTTCTTTGTCTTCTTCTTCTGCTTCTTCTCAGCGAAGCTTGTCCGCACCATAACTATTTTGTCTTTCCAGATAGGTCAATGATATTTGGTATGTGGGTGCATGACCATAAGGCGGTGTGTCACATACCGTAATGACCTTCATGGACCATGACCTTTGACTTCAAGGTCAAATAATTGTTTTTTAGGGGAGACATAAGTTTTAGGTATCTAAAACAGTTCTTTCTAGTTATTTCTTTGAATTTAAATGACTTATGTTTCCAAAGGGACAGAAAAAAATGACAAAAATTAACTTATCCTTTTAAAAACTTGATTAAACATTTCTTTGATACCAGTATCTGATTTATAACACCTGTATGAAGGTTAATTGATTTAATCTTATATTTAATAAAAAATCACCAATATCAATCTTGTAAATAAAATAAAACTGATAAAATATTTTAAATATATTCATGTAAAATTTCTTTAACATTAATACTACATGTAAATATTAAGGTTATCATAATTTGTTTATTATGACTCAAATGATAAAATAATAAATAACGTAATTTTTCTGGTTATGAATGAGTGACTTCATCTAAATAACTAGTGCAGGTTTCTTAGTGTCAGGGGTTGTCAAATTACACAGTACAAATTGATCTTATTTTATATAAAGAAGCTCAACAATTAAATGTAAATATATATACAAACAGATTGTAATTCATACAGTAGTATTTTCAATGTAATTATATTCAATCCTAATCATTATAAGCTATGTTATAATTCTTTTGTGTGAGTCATATGTTTAAGTTCTGATGGGTGTCAGGTCAACTTTATCCCAGATAATTTGTTCCAGATTGATTAATTTTTATATTCAAGTATAAATAGTTGATTGACAACAAAAACAGTATAAAATGGTCTAAACATGATGTACCGTGCACTAATAGATCTATTTTATTGTTACTATAGTATAATAAGTGTCAACTAATAATAGAATAAAAGGTGCCCTCTAAAATGATTGGCTGATCTACATTCATGCTCTTTGATAAAATTATTACTTGTAAACATTACATGCACCTGTATGTATGTAAATAATCCAAAATTCTGTTTTTGAAATTGGTTCCATTGATTTGAAGACAAATGTTTTTGAAATTGATGAATGGAAACTAATCTTCACATTATATATAATTCAAGGCATTGATACATACCTTGCACACATAATCACCCATATTACTAAAAGCTGACTGAGAACTGAATTTCACTTCAACATAGGCATCAGGTCTATACCATTTACCAACTTAGACTGGTGTAGATACAATGTATCAACATAGACCACCCGCTGAATGTAAAAAAAAATTCCATAGATATTGGATCTATCTCAAAATCAGTCGGCCTAGACACACCAAATTTGTATACTGGTCTACCACTAATTCTGCACACTGGTAAAAGAGAGAAAACTTCAGGAATAGTAGTCTGACAAAGAGTGCAAATTCGTTTCAAGGCATGCAAGATTCTAATATTTTTTAATTCTGTCACTATAACTTGTTTTGTCATTCTTCAAAAATCAAAATAAACTGTAGTCTACATGCTGACACTGACAGTAGCACAGAATTTCCTCCATTTAAAACCCCCAAATTATTAAAGGTTGGAAATGGGGAGGGGGGGGGGATTATAACTAGTAAGGTTTTATAGGCTGATGCTAACGACCATTGTATTAGAGACTTAATTTGATATCTTTTTCTTTTAATTCTGGAATCTGGAATATAAATATTAAAGCAAAGTAATATAGTGTTGTATCTTATTTTACAATTGGATATTAATTTATTCTAAAACATATGATACTTCTTCTAGGTATTGACCATTTTATCATCATGATATTTGTATTGACCTACATTTATGTTTATTTTATACTTATATTTAACATGAATCCTGTTTTGATCTGTTTATTATCAGTTCTATAAACATCCAATATTGACATTCACGGTAGGTTTGTTTTTATCAGGTCTATTTTATCTTGGTCAAATTAGCCCTAGCACATTAGGTTAAGGTCAGCCTTCTTCACACAAGTGAGAAATCCACTACTTCGAAATGTACAACTCATCAGCAAACGATATTCTATTTAGTTTAGGATTTTAAAAAAATGGTCACAGAGTCAATGGATAATATGGGTACATATGAAGGTAAAATCTTGTTTAATTTATTTAAAATTTATTTGAATGAAATTGAGATTTGGAGATTAACAACTTGTAGACATTTGAATATGTTGGCAGGTCAAGTTAATAAAACAGTAGCCTAATAATACATGTGTAAAGTGTCAGATTTCAACACAGGTTTCTGATCATGTGGCAATTTTAATGAGAAATTTCTGTGAAAATCTGGAAATCTTAAAAACCTTTTGACAAAAAAGCTATAGATTATTTGTATTGATTGGTATGATGTTGAGGGTTTATAAATCAATATTAAAGGCAGTTATATTTAAATTATAATTCTAACATCTGTTTTTTAATGTGTTTCACTGACAAATCAATAATATGGACTATAATGGCAAATGAAATAAAATATCTGGTAAATTTTAATCAACTGTATACCTAAAATAGAACAAGATGGATATATTGGAAAGTAGGATGTCATTTAGTTCTCAGGAATGGCCATTACTTTTCTTGGTGCTATTTTTCAGGAGAGGGAGTAACAACATGTCATGCTTGATGCTATTTTTTGGAAGGGGTAGCAACATGTCATGCTTGATGCTATTTTTCAGGAGGGGGTAACAACATGTCATGCTTGATGCTATTTTTCAGGAGGGGGTAGCAACATGTCATGCTTGATGCTATTTTTCAGGAGGGGGTAGCAACATGTCATGCTTGATGCTATTTTTCAGGAGGGGGTAGCAACATGTCATGCTTGATGCTATTTTTCAGGAGGGGGTAACAACATGTCATGCTTGATGCTATTTTTCAGGAGGGGGTAACAACATGTCATGCTTGATGCTATTTTTCAGGAGGGGGTAACAACATGTCATGCTTGATGCTATTTTTCAGGAGGGGGTAGCAACATGTCATGCTTGATGCTATTTTTCAGGAGGGGGTAACAACATGTCATGCTTGGTGCTATTTTTCAGGAAGAGGTAGCAACATGTCATGCTTGATGCTATTTTTTAGAAGGGGGTAGCAACATGTCATGCTTGATGCTATTTTTCAGGAGGGGGTAGCAACATGTCATGCTTGATGCTATTTTTCAGGAGGGGGTAGCAACATGTCATGCTTGATGCTATTTTTCAGGAGGGGGTAACAACATGTCATGCTTGATGCTATTTTTCAGGAGGGGGTAGCAACATGTCATGCTTGATGCTATTTTTTGGAAGGGGTAGCAACATGTCATGCTTGATGCTATTTTTCAGGAGGGGGTAGCAACATGTCATGCGTGATGCTATTTTTCAGGAAGGGGTAGCAACATGTCATGCTTGATGCTACTTTTCAGGAAGGGGTAGCAACATGTCATGCTTGATGCTACTTTTCAGGAGAGGGTAGCAACATGTCATGCTTGATGCTATTTTTCAGGAAGAGGTAGCAACATGTCATGCTTGATGCTACTTTTCAGGAGGGGGTAGCAACATGTCATGCTTGATGCTATTTTTCAGGAGGGGGTAGCAACATGTCATGCTTGATGCTATTTTTTGGAAGGGGTAGCAACATGTCATGCTTGATGCTATTTTTCAGGAAGGGGTAGCAACATGTCATGCTTGATGCTATTTTTCAGGAAGGGGTAGCAACATGTCATGCTTGATGCTATTTTTTGGAAGGGGTAGCAACATGTCATGCTTGATGCTATTTTTCAGGAGGGGGTAGCAACATGTCATGCTTGATGCTATTTTTCAGGAAGGGGTAGCAACATGTTATGCTTGATGCTACTTTTCAGGGGGGGGTAGCAACATGTCATGCTTGATGCTATTTTTCAGGAGGGGGTAGCAACATGTCATGCTTGATGCTACTTTTCAGGAGGGGGTAGCAACATGTCATGCTTGATGCTATTTTTCAGGAGGGGGTAGCAACATGTTATGCTTGATGCTATTTTTCAGGAAGGGGTAGCAACATGTCATGCTTGATGCTATTTTTCAGGAAGGAGTAGCAACATGTCATGCTTGATGCTACTTTTCAGGAGGGGGTAGCAACATGTCATGCTTGATGCTATTTTTTGGAAGGGGTAGCAACATGTCATGCTTGATGCTATTTTTTGGAAGGGGTAGCAACATGTCATGCTTGATGCTATTTTTCAGGAGGGGGTAGCAACATGTCATGCTTGATGCTATTTTTTGGAAGGGGTAGCAACATGTCATGCTTGATGCTATTTTTTGGAAGGGGTAGCAACATGTCATGCTTGATGCTATTTTTCAGGAAGGGGTAGCAACATGTCATGCGTGATGCTATTTTTCAGGAAGGGGTAGCAACATGTCATGCTTGATGCTACTTTTCAGGAGGGGGTAGCAACATGTCATGCTTGATGCTACTTTTCAGGAGGGGGTAGCAACATGTCATGCTTGATGCTATTTTTCAGGAAGAGGTAGCAACATGTCATGCTTGATGCTACTTTTCAGGAGGGGGTAGCAACATGTCATGCTTGATGCTATTTTTCAGGAGGGGGTAGCAACATGTCATGCTTGATGCTATTTTTTGGAAGGGGTAGCAACATGTCATGCTTGATGCTATTTTTCAGGAAGGGGTAGCAACATGTCATGCTTGATGCTATTTTTCAGGAAGGGGTAGCAACATGTCATGCTTGATGCTATTTTTTGGAAGGGGTAGCAACATGTCATGCTTGATGCTATTTTTCAGGAGGGGGTAGCAACATGTCATGCTTGATGCTATTTTTCAGGAAGGGGTAGCAACATGTTATGCTTGATGCTACTTTTCAGGGGGGGGTAGCAACATGTCATGCTTGATGCTATTTTTCAGGAGGGGGTAGCAACATGTCATGCTTGATGCTACTTTTCAGGAGGGGGTAGCAACATGTCATGCTTGATGCTATTTTTCAGGAGGGGGTAGCAACATGTTATGCTTGATGCTATTTTTCAGGAAGGGGTAGCAACATGTCATGCTTGATGCTATTTTTCAGGAAGGAGTAGCAACATGTCATGCTTGATGCTACTTTTCAGGAGGGGGTAGCAACATGTCATGCTTGATGCTATTTTTTGGAAGGGATAGCAACATGTCATGCTTGATGCTATTTTTTGGAAGGGGTAGCAACATGTCATGCTTGATGCTATTTTTCAGGAGGGGGTAGCAACATGTCATGCTTGATGCTATTTTTTGGAAGGGGTAGCAACATGTCATGCTTGATGCTATTTTTTGGAAGGGGTAGCAACATGTCATGCTTGATGCTATTTTTCAGGAAGGGGTAGCAACATGTCATGCTTGATGCTATTTTTTGGAAGGGGTAGCAACATGTCATGCTTGAAGCTATTTTTCAGGAAGGGGTAGCAACATGTCATGCTTGATGCTATTTTTTGGAAGGGGTAGCAACATGTCATGCTTGATGCTATTTTTCAGGAGGGGGTAGCAACATGTCATGCTTGATGCTACTTTTTGGAAGGGGTAGCAACATCTCATGCTTGATGCTATTTTTCAGGAGGGGGTAGCAACATGTCATGCTTGATGCTATTTTTCAGGAGGGGGTAGCAACATGTCATGCTTGATGCTATTCTTTGGAAGGGGTAGCAACATGTCATGCTTGGTGCTATTTTTCAGGAGAGTGTAGCAACATGTCATGCTTGATGCTACTTTTTGGAAGGGGTAGCAACATGTCATGCTTGATGCTATTTTTCAGGAGGGGGTAACAACATGTCATGCTTGATGCTATTTTTCAGGAGGGGGTAGCAACATGTCATGCTTGATGCTATTTTTCAGGAAGGGGTAGCAACATGTCATGCTTGATGCTACTTTTTGGAAGGGGTAGCAACATGTCATGCTTGATGCTACTTTTCAGGAGGGGGTAGCAACATGTCATGCTTGATGCTATTTTTTGGAAGGGGTAGCAACATGTCATGCTTGATGCTACTTTTTGGAAGGGGTAGCAACATGTCATGCTTGATGCTATTTTTTGGAAGGGGTAGCAACATGTCATGCTTGATGCTATTTTTTGGAAGGGGTAGCAACATGCCATGCTTGATGCTATTTTTCAGGAAGGGATAGCAACATGTCATGCTTGATGCTATTTTTCAGGAGGGGGTAGCAACATGTCATGCTTGATGCTAGTTTTTGGAAGGGGTAGCAACATGTCATGCTTGATGCTATTTTTTGGAAGAGGTAGCAACATGTCATGCTTGATGCCACTTTTTGGAAGGGGTAGCAACATGTCATGCTTGATGCTATTTTTTGGAAGGGGTAGCAACATGTCATGCTTGATGCTATTTTTTGGAAGGGGTAGCAACATGTCATGCTTGATGCTACTTTTTGGAAGGGGTAGCAACATGTCATGCTTGATGCTACTTTTTGGAAGGGGTAGCAACATGTCATGCTTGATGCTACTTTTTGGAAGGGGTAGCAACATGTCATGCTTGATGCTATTTTTTGGAAGGGGTAGCAACATGTCATGCTTGATGCTATTTTTTGGAAGGGGTAGCAACATGTCATGCTTGATGCTATTTTTTGGAAGGGGTAGCAACATGTCATGCTTGATGCTACTTTTTGGAAGGGGTAGCAACATGTCATGCTTGATGCTAGTTTTTGGAAGGGGTAGCAACATATCCAAACAAAGGTAGATTTGATTTGGTTGAAGCTGATTTGCAGGAAGAGGGATTTCTGCTTATACACATTAGTTGAAAGTCCTTTTATAATGCTTATATTTCTTATCTGGCTGACATTTCAGTATAGGAAATAAAATAATCTCTGAGAGTCAAATACCTAAATAATAGAAGTATTTTTATATGGGGGACATTTTTGTGGTCTTTAAATGGTATTCTTTTGATCAAGATTTAATATGTCTATACATTAAACCTCCACAGTGTATTGGTGTGCATGCTGTACTGGATTTCTCCATCTTCAGAAACCTTGGCGATTGATCTTATTGCCATACACCCATGATTATAAAGTTGATGGCTATTCCATTGGGTAGTGCTAAAAAATTTACCTTTTTTATTCAGAACACTATTTTGATGAAGGAAAATCCCAGAATGCAATTGTTTCTGAAATGGTGTGTTGGGTACACATCAAGAAGTAGACAACAGCTTTTAGAAGATTAGAACAAGAATTTAATGTCAGAATAATATGTCTGAGATGTTGCATGCTAATATGTTGTTGGTCCTTTAGTGAGTTATTGGATAGTACTGTTACATATATTCTATAATGTACAAGTTAGCTCACACTGTCAGCAAACAAAAACATATCTATGATTAGACAGGCATGTCTAGGTCAAAGGTTAACATCATCCATATACAACATCTTGTCTGCTAAGTTTGGATGTTCATGTAAATATGCATATTTAGTTACATACATATTACATTTGTACATGTACCTCACACCTTGAGAAGTAGATTGTACATGTACAAATAGTAGTTTTGGGTTCTTTTCTTCATTATTCTTGATTAATTTTCTTTGTTCTTCAATTCGACTTGCCCAGTTAAATATATTGCAAAGGAGATTTTTTGGGCCGAGATATATCGGGGACGACTTTATTTTAGGGCCAATCGTTCTTTAGGGGCGAAACAAAAAGGTCTAGCGATTGTCCATTTTTTAAATAAATTAATCGTTTCATGTAAAGAAGCTGTACGGTTTCCTTTCTAATTTTTTTTTTGGTTATTTTTAAACTGGATAGTTATTTTTTATTCAAATTAAAAGGCTATTTCCTGTACTTCACTCTGATTGTCCATTCTATGCCGAAACTTAGAATCCATTTCCGGTTGGTATTGATCATATATTGATTCATCTCCTTACACACATGTTGCTGTTTAGCTCGCATCTTGCGATGCTGGCTATTAATATGTGTAAACTAGTCAATTTTCTATGCACTTAAAATTTGAAAAATTTGACATGTCTAATGATCCATGTACTTCAGTGTAAACTTGCAAACCTTTCCAGTTAACCAGGAAGAAATTTTTTAAAAACATTTCTTTTTCATTCGGAAAAGGAACTTTAGGAGTTTTTCCTTCCTGGTAGTTGTCTATGTTTATACTGTTTAAAGATTGATTCTGGATAAAAACAAAACTAACTTATGTCATGATAATACATCAATAGTCAGGTCACCATTTTACAAAGCTTTCATAGAACTTTTCAGGGGTCGTTTGTAAAATGATGCAGGTCAAACATATTTATGTAGAAAAATAGCAAATATATCATTTTGATGTATGCTACACAAAAATTTCAATATAAAATATGTATACATATTAGGCCTCTACATTAACATATTTTTCAACTTGTCCCTTCGGACAACTAACTAAAGAAAAGTACTTGTCCGACTCAATCTTTTAGTTGTCCGAAAAAATTAATAAAAATTACAAAAACTAGAGAATAATTATCCAGGGCTCCCACTACTTTCAAATTAGAGGGAAAAGTGACTTCTCTTTCAGGGAGAAGTGGGGAGACTTCTGTGAGAAGTCAATTGCAATTAATCGAAACATTGTTTCGCGACCCCTCTGCCCAAATTTAGTAAATAGTTAAAGCTGCCTGAACTAATTTGTTCTGGGGGTTTTTTATTCATAAGAAGTGTGTACACAGAAATGTGCTGTCCAAAAGGCAAGTGTGGATGTCAATATTTCATATTATTAACTTTTAAAAAAAAAAAATCATGGACACAGGGTTCCTGGATTTTTTTAATAAAAAACTAATCCTGGATTATTATTTTTGCTTAAAGTCCGGTCCTGTGTTTTTATTTCAAATTTTCATCATAGTCCCCTCCCCCTCCCAAAGGATATAAAATTGTATCATAAATAATAAATTAATAAATAATAAATTCAGATTTTCTATTTAAAATAAATCTCATTTACAAAACCACTGATATTTGTTCAATTCTAAATGCTGATTTAAGCTTTAGTCGCAACAAATTTTTATTTTTCTCTTTAAACTGTCGAAACATAACATTTAATTAACTGTAAAATTCACAATAAAATTCACCACTCCCCCCCCCCCCTTTTTTTCTTGTTTAAATCAATGATCAACAATATTCCAGAATCATATAACATAGATTTCTTTTACATGCATCTTTTTGCCATGCGGAGTCAGTGTGTTTTAAATCGGTCATCCAATCAGGACGCTCATTATTCTTGTCCAAGATCAAAATACATCGCTAAAATTACCTGTGGTGTTTCCCCACTTCAACTCGTAAATTTACATAGAAAATCGGAGATATTTCGTCATAAAACTTCACACACAGTTTTGTCTATCATATTTCTTGAAGACAAACATAAAATTTTATTGCATTTATCAATATTTTATGAGTATCAACAGTTTTTTCAACACCGTATCTGTTTATCGATACAGGTACCCGATTGCAGTGATCCACTTTAGCACGTTTTAGCAGTTTTTTCTTAATAATGTTGTTTAACTACCTTAAGGACATATATTCAATGTCACAGTTTTATTTCTGTCTACCTTGATTGGAGTCTTGCATACCAGTGATTTTCCTTTTGAAATATTACTGTGTTGTGATCCAATACCACACAAATTGTAATAACTCATATTTGTGTTATATAAATCCTTGTTTCTGGTAAAAAAATATATACTTAGATACTATACATACCAGTATCTAGGTATATTTTTTTTACCAGAAACAAGTGCCTGTGATATAAATAAAGCAAAGTATTTTATTTAAATTCACAGAGAAATAAAACATTTTAGTGGATCTTTTCAACCAGATCAGGAAAAAGCTTGTAATATTTGTCCGTTTCAAAGATTTCAGTATTTCCCAAAAGACTAAATCAAGTCCTCTATCATATTTTGCACAAAAGAAAAGTTTAAATTTGGCACCAAATTGATATCCGATATTTTTATGTGTCCGTTCCAGAGTGATTCTTGTTCTTATATTTCAAATATTGATATTTCCATTCATTAAAGCGTTTCTGAGATTGCGACTTTAATTTTGTCAATGTCCTTGAACTTCATCAAAGCATGGAGGAACGATAAATGATTTAATAAAAGAATTTTGATCTGGCATTTCACTTTAGTTTTAATCAAAATAAATTATGGACAAATTGGAGATCAAACAGGGCTCTTTAATACAACAAACCCAGTATTTTATACCAGTGGAAATAGATTTGTCCGTCGTACTGGCACGTTTGGGAATTTGATTTTTTCACTTGTCCCGTCGGACAACCGTAATACAAGATCTGCTTGTCCGACGTCAGTTTTCACTGGTATCGGACAAACGTTAATGTCGAGGCCTGCATATATTTTGTTTTTAAATTAATCCCTTTAATGTCATGACCTTATTGAATATTAATATATGCAGTCTATTGCCTGACCTATACATCTGCCTGTCTGCATCTGTCTAGGCACAAGACCAGCCATCTGTCTGCTTCAGTCTGGTGCAGCTTTGAGCAGTTCAAACATACTGTGGATAGATAAACAAAACTTCATTCTATATATGCTGGTTGTTGGGTTATTTTGTTACTTGTTTTAAAAAAGGTAGGATTCCTGTTTTTTCTCTCTCGTTGACTTCAAATGATGGTATCCCTGTATTGGTGGTGAATATAGCCTTTACAACTATGTTGACAAAACATACATTTATATCTTTTAAAGGCGATGAAAGAAAACTAATTTTGTTTTCAACTATTCTTAACTTGGTTTTTATGTGAATGTTTAACATATTTTGGAGATGTTTGTATCTTAGTTACAAGAACTATAGGACGTCTCATAAAGTATTTTTATCTTTAGAATTTGGATATTATTTTGGGAAATAAAATTTCAGGCAATATTTATGGGGTTGGTCATAAAAGGCTCTGTTTATTAAAGTTTGAACTTTTGTTACAGGGAAATAACAGTTATAAAAGTTAACACAAATACTAAATAGATAACATGTCCAAAACAACCATTTATAAAGATCAATGTTTTGACTTTTCAATTTCTCTCTTTTATCTTCGTTTCTATTCATCTCGATAAGTCTTTCAAACATAGACATAGCAAGGAAGACACAGGACATTTAAAAGCTAAACAAACGTGGACATTATCTCCCCTTGTTAGACATCTATTGTTTACTGTATCTCAATGTTTGATGTAACACTGATTCCTTTGTACAGATATTTTCTTTACATTTACCTGCAATTTACCCCCGGGTGGTTCAACCTTTTTGCTTTTGACTTGTAAAAGTGGCAGATGACTTAACATTTTATTGGATATAATGATTAGAAAAGTCATTTAAATTTTATTAAATACTTCTGTATGTATAACTTGACCAGTGTGGGGCAGAGGTCAAACTGTGAACTTTATATAACACTTGTAATCCTACAATTATTATTTACTTCAAGTAGAAAATGTATTTTAATTAGACTCAATAAAAACATGTAGTACGTATACTATAAGGGTAAACTCCAAGTACATGTGTAGCACTGTAAGATGTTACAATTTTTCAGTACTCCTTCACTCTTGGAATATCTAACCATATTTTTGATAACTTTTATTTAATTTTATGTCTGATTTGAATGCCGCTTTTTATCCTCTGAATTCTTTTGACAAATTTTCGCGGGGGTTCCAACAGATTTATTTATAGCTTGTACTGTTTCAGAGATTTGAGAGAGCCAAAATTCTCAAAATTTGTATTTGTTGTTTTAAGGTCTACTAAATGGATTAAAGTTTAACATAGTATGAAAATTAATAAGATGTCTTCTCAAGACCTAGACATGATTGAACACAAGCTGTGTATGAATAACCAGTTGATATGAGCCTCTGGTTTTATTTAACTGTGTTATGTTGTGTGCCATCTTTTGATGTTTTCTGCCTGGTTAGTTGTCTGATCTGATGGTCTGATTTTTCAAGTTAATCTTTGGTTTTTCTTTGACTGATTTCTTTGAAGAAAGATTTTACAATGATTAGTATTGTAGTGATGCATGTTCTAATGTCTAGTGAAATAAATTTTTAACAAATTGGGAAGAGAGGGGGGGGGGGGGGGGGGGGGGCATTTTAAGGATTTCACATTACTTAAATTTCCTTTAATTTTCATACATTGTATACCAATGTTTGAAGAACAGAGTTCTAGCGCTAAATTGTCTTTTCAGAAGTTCTAAAAATATATATATTTGTTTACCTTTTATATGAATACATGTATTTTTTTATGTGCAAAATGTGCATTTTTGGATTTCCCAATTTTACCCTCTAAAGAATCTTAAGGAAGTAAAATGTTGATTTAAATAATATATTTTAACTATTGGTATATATTGAAGTGTTGATATTATCAACAAAAGTCAATAAATACCCATTGAAAATGTTCACAAAAAGAGATCATCATCAATGAAGCTTGTAATTATTGTGTTGTTCTTTATTATAAATTTTGCACAAAATGTAATTAAATGTCTTTATTTATTGTTTATTAAAAATCCTTAAAGAAGTGACCATGTGAGACATTAACACTGACTGATTGCAGTATAGATAATATAGCATGCAAATTCATGCATACTGCTACAAAAATATGGTATTAATGGTCACAATGAAACTACTCCTCTCCCCTTCCCTCATCTGTTCTTGTCATTAGCATACACATTTCACATTCAATCATTTACATCTGCAAAATTACTTAGCCACTGAGTTTAAATGATTGACATCAAAATGAATTCTAAAACTTCTCTGAAACTACTGAACCATTTGAAAATAACCTTGACTGGGATGCTCCTTGTATTATTGTATTTACATTATTTGTGTCATTCGGAAATCTAAGATGGCCACCACGGCAGGAAACATACTTTTACATAGAACCTTATATGAAGCTTCTCGGAAATGGAAAAAAATTGATTGAACTGAAAATACAAAATTGTGTACAAGAATGATAATTAGATGTGAGTTTATTTTGTGGATTAGATGTCAAGGATAGTAACTATCTAGGTTCAACATAGAACCAGAATTACAGAAGAAGAAACAATAACAAATTATCCTTTCAAAAGACAAAACAAACAAAAACAAGAATTTTTGTAAATTTGTAAGTGAAACCAGACACATCTATCTTTCTCCTATACAAATGCACTACTTATCTGTGTTTTAATTTTTGACAAGGATATGTTTTTGTCTATAAAGGTAACCAACCATATTAATAAAAATGAATGGCTATTTTTAGATCAAGGAATATAACACAATTTATTGTGTTGCATATAAAGTTACTTAAAAAGAAAATATTTATGTTTTTTAAGTGACATGTATATTTGAAAGGTGAAGAGGTCGTCTAAAATGTCATGGTTGTACTTGTATTTGTTGTTAGGTGTTCTGTAATAAAGAAAGGAAGTTTAAAGCTTAAGTTTAAATACAATTAATGTATTTTTATGTTACTTAATGTGTACTGATTTATTTGTATACCCTTGTAAGAGTTTTGTGTATTCCTTCATTAAAGGCTTACTATCTGACATTAAATGTTAAAAGTTCATGGCGTTCGTTTAATAAATGAGAATATGTGAAGGGGGATCTTTGAAAATAAATTATCTTACATTGGAATCTGATCCAACTGATAGTGTAGCTGGATTAAAAAGAAGGGGCTGTCGTGATCGTATGGTGGTTGGACTTACAACTACCTATGCAATCAGTGCCTATCAGTATCACCAATAAAGTTGTGAGTTCAAATCTCGATCAGGAATTATTTATGATAAATTATTTCGAAAGCAAGATGTAGACATTATGGCAGACTTTTATCTCTGTTCCGGGAGACTGCATCTTAATGAAAGATGAGGCAATTCCCAGTCCCAAATAGAGGGTTAGTTAAATTGCCATGTTTACCCGTATTTATATATAATATAATCAGTCATGGTCTGTATTGTCATTTTCACATAGCCTTTCGAAATTTGTCTTGGTTTCTATCTTTACAAGCCTTTCAGCAGTATAAATCTGATGTCTGGTTGCACGTTTAATACCTTATGAAAATTTCATGATTTAAAACATAGAAAAAAATAGTCTGGGTAGTTGCCCTTTTTGGACTTTGAGCTGGTAAAATATGACAGAGATATTTCCATGTTGGTTCTATTTCAATGTTTGTATCCGAGGAAGATAACACAAATTCCCTTCCATGAAAATGACATTACATGACTGAAAGTGTATGTAATGAAACATATATCATGTTTGACCACACTGACGTAAATTACAAATGTCTTCTCTTATACTATATAGAATATTAATGTTTTTGTAATGATTAGAATGGCTGTATATTACCAGTATTGATCATATTAGATCATAAAACTCTGACCTTTAAACTTGAATGGCTCATCTGTCATTTTGTGGTTATCTGATTGGCTTGGAGATGTATTTTTTGAGGTCATAGGTCAGCAGTGGTTGTAGGTTGTAAGAGGCAGGGTAAATGGACATTTTCCTACCCATCCAGTCTGCTTGATTTTATTTTTGCTTTTAAATCTTCCAGAATAAAAAAATATATATTCCAAACTGGAAATATTTGTGTTGTGCATAAAATAAAATCAGAGATCAATGCTTAAAATAAACTATTTTATATGAAAAGAACATTTTAACTTGGTTGCAACTTCCAACACTATATCAAATCTTATACAGTGGAGGGGGTGGGGAAACAGAGATTTAGTTCCAGATTGTCCAGACCTTACATGGTACTATGCAATATCCAAGCAAAAATATTACATTCAACAATTAAAAAGTGGTGCTTCCTAAATTTGGAATCCTGTCATACGAGTAAACCTACTTCTCTTGGGTAAAAAAAGACAAAAAGTAAATAATTCTGCAATTTATTTTTTGGATACTGTTGCTGAATTTTTTTTTTATGGAATATTGCTACAGCTAAAACTGCATACTTTTAATATATAAATAATAAATTCATGAAATAAATTTGATTTAAGGGGAAATGAAGTTGTGTTTTTTTTTTTCAAGGTTGCAAACAAGATTTGTCCTTGTTTACAAGATTTGACCTCATTACATGTATCCCCCTGGTAAAAAGGAACAACTTTGAAGATAAAAATCTATCATAATTATTTAGGTAAAGCTTGTAGTGGTGACTGGTCAAAGTTTTACGACAAGATATATCATAACATTCTCTAGGAGTACATGTTTAAACCATTAGACCTACCAGCTGATGTCATGTGTTTACTATTGCCCAGAACATGGTCAGTCAGATTATAATATACTTTTACTAATGTGTATTGTGTTATATGGATGTGTATTACATTATGACAATGTAGACATAATGTGTTATTAGTAGTGGACAGTTGTAAATAATGTGTATTTGGTAATGGACATTTGGATACACATTAAGTGCATTTGTGTATTGTCCTGTGATAGTTATTTTTGGAATTTACAGTGTGACCGATATTTTGTGTTTTGTTTGTATACATTTTTAATGTTTCACTTACACTGAGCAGGCAACAAGAAAACATTGTCATATTTAGAATTGTTGGAATTGAAGCTCTGATTAGCTTACAAAAACAAAAAGCGAGGGATATTTATATGTGAAATTTACAACAGCATCATTCAAAACTAAAATTTGACAAAAAAATACTGTTATAGTGTCATAGGCATTAGGTCTTCACTCACACAATTATATATAGATATCCAGAATATATATAGTGGATTCATTAGTTTTTGTGATAATTCTTCTGTGGACTTTATATAAAGAATTGTGAACTTAGAAACATGTTTTTGATATAAAGAAGTAAATGCTAGTAAGATATACTGGATGTGATGTACACTAATGATACAAGGTGTTACAGAGACTCCAAACATTATACTATAAAGAGACAGAATTCATACCCATTACTAGATATCTGGAGTAAGATAAGATAAGATTTTATTGGTCCAAATTAAAGGGCCCACGAAGGGGCATATAAGCATAATAAAACATAAGGTGATTGCATAAAATATCATATAAATTGTAAATACAAGAATGAGAGACATGACTAGTGTTAAAAATGTGATACCAGCTATCCGAAACAGTGACTTTTTAACAGGAAATGACACATGCATATTAAAGTATCTTTACTTTCTGAGTTTAAAAGCCATATAAATTTATCCCCAAATGATAATTTTTCAAAGTTAGAATGATTAATGTTATTCTTAATTGTTTCAAGAAGCTTGCGCCTGGAAGTATAGTAAAAAAGAACATTTTAATAGAAGGTGTTCTTCAGATTCTATTTCATCTGAAAAACATTTTTCGCAAATGCGGTTCTCTAAAGGTGTTATAGGTTTTGAATATCTGCCAGTTTCAATCTTTAATTTATGGTTGCTGATTCTAAATTTGGTGAAAGATTTTCTTTGATTAAAATCTGATAAAATATGAAGATAATTTTCGAATCCGAAATTGCATTTGAGTTTTAAGTAAACCACAATTACAATCAAACTTGTATTCTAATGTAGTTGTTTAATATTCCTGATTTGTGATTGGACAATGCTGTAATTTTCATGGTATCAATTCCACGGTTGAAATAGCATGAGATATTTTTAGAATTAGGGGTTCAACTGGAAGGATCAGCCATCTTGAAAACGTGAAATCCTACATGTCATATTTACAACAATGCACAAAAATAATCAAAATGCCTACCTTGCAAACATATTTTAGTTAAATTTAATAAAAAGTGAAGCGTACATGATGATGAATCCAAAGAATGTCTGCTTTTAACATTTTAAACTGGAAATCTTCTTATGACGTCCCGTTGTTTATGTGCCAAAGTCGCGTTGTTTATGTCCAATTTGTGTGATTTTTAGACCTGGGGATATGCAAGAATATATTTGTATGTTCAGTATTGCATTAGAATGGAAATAACTGTATTGTATTTGAAAATTTCACTGCATCAATTGTCGATTTAATGGTCGCAAATATCCGTTTACTGGCTCCGCTAACTCATTACCAGTAAACTCAATTTGCCACCATCAAATCTCCAATTCATGCCCTGAAATTTCCAAATACAGTACAGTTATTTCCTAACTAGTACAAAAAAAGGAAAATAAAGAACACTGAAGGGAATATGAAAATGCACCCTTTACGAACAGTTGCTCTATATATACAGGCTCAAATTATAGGCACTATTCATTACATGCCACATGGAGAAAATGAAACTCTCATTTATTGACAGTGACTTGCTATACATTTGTAATCATGATCGTATGGTAATCATATATACATCCACCAATACAATTAGTGTCTATCACCACTCAAGTTGTGAGTTCTGTTCTTGCCCATGGTGAGGTATACTTCAGGGATATATACTTCTTATGTAAATAGACCTTTTACATGTCAGACAGCTCACAAAGACAGCTGCACATGATACTGTCTTCTAAGTGGTCACTTAACTAATGAAACAATGGGATTATGAATATGTCACTGTTAAAACTGTGTATTATGGTATTCAATTTCAGGCAATTGTTTTTTTATTATACTTTTTTATTATTTTAGGAGAAACAAGTTCTTCCATTCAGCTAAAATAAGAAATTTGAATATCTTTCACTCATGTGTGAAATTCAATGTCTTTTGCATTAGTTCTGCTACACTCCACTCTAAAAAAGACAGAATTTCGCACACACTTTATGAAGGAAGCTGTTAATCTTCATGTGTTAAAGTTTGACTGCCAATGATATATTTGAAATATTGTTGAAAGTCGCATTAAGCACACATAGCCCTAACATAATCTTTATTTTCCTTGAAAATGATTTAAAGTAGGAACTGCCAACCCTTCCGGAGCACCTGAGTTCACCCCAGATTTATTGTGGGCTTCGTGTTGCTCGATCTTTAGTTTTCTGTGTAGTGTTCGTAGATGATTGTTTGTCCTTTTTCTTTTGCCCATTATGTTGTCTGTTCTTAGATTTACGGCTTCTGATTACCCCTTTGGTATCTTAGATTTATGGCTTCTGATTATTCCTTTGGTATCTTAGATTTACGATTTACAGCTTCTGATTACCCCTTTGGTATCTTAGATTTACGGCTTCTGATTACCCCTTTGGTATCTTAGATTTACGGCTTCTGATTACCCCTTTGGTATCTTAGATTTACGGCTTCTGATTACCCCTTTGGTATATTAGATTTACGGCTTCTGATTACTCCTTTGGTATCTTCAAACTTTTCTATAGTTATGACCCTTTTCAACTCATCAGAGTTAAGGCCCTTTCTCAACATTGTTAGATTACATATGGGAGAGAAACAGCACATGTCTTTGATGGTTCCTTCAATATCAACATTTGTGGTACATTTTTAACTCTTGTATTAGTGGGTACACATCTAATTGGCAGTTGTACATTTTTTTTTACCTTGACATAAATATTTATCAATAAATTAAAGCTTTCACCAAAAGTTCATTTTAGAGTCAAAAAACAAGAAAAAGTCTTCTAAAAACTACAAACAACATCTGAAAAGATGAAAAAACTTAAATTTATGGTCCATATGATAACAGTTCAGTGAACAGTAGTTAAGATCATAGCCCAGGGCCAGAACAGTATGTTATGTATCTAAAATTAAAGTGAGCCAGTGAACTGGATTGATATTTATAATGGACCAGAAGGCTTGTTTCTGTTTTTAGATAAGCCTTAAGGTTGAAATAATAATCTGTCATCATCTACTAGGGTTAACCAAGTATAGTAGTAATGCTATTAAACTGTTATAAAGATCAAACAGATTGTCATACTGAGGTTTTTTTTATATGTTTGGTCTTGGTACCAATATTTACCATACTTGATGAAGGGGAGGATGAGTGATCTGTATGTTTGGACTAGAATAGGTACCATTATATACCAAGGGCCCTCATGGTCTTGATCATATGTAATTGAATTTACAACTACCTGTGCAATCACTGCCTATCACCACTAAGATTGTGAGTTCGAATCCCACTCATGGCAAGGTGTACTGGATGGCCCCCTGTCATGAAAATGTGATGAGTAAGCATTTTATTTAAAGAAGAATTGAGACCTATTAAACTTTAAATGTCTGAACAAACTTTATCAGATTGTCATTTAATTTTGATGAGATTTTTATGAGCAACAAAATTTATGGTGATTCTATCTTTTTATTTATTTATTTATATTCAGTTCAGCTGTTTTATTACTTGGTATTGGCCTAATTTGTTGTAACTGACTGACCACAACACTGTTGACAAATTGACATACAAAAAGTAGATCACCCTCCAGATTCATAAACTTTATGTAAACCATGAAAAACCTATATTTGTCATTATATTATCCTGATAACAATCTTGTAAAAATATAAGAACTCAAGCCCTTCTAGACATTACCACATGTTGACATCAAATAGAAAAAAACAACAATGTTTTCAATTTCAAGACATATTCAAGATGTACTTTTACTAAGCATGGCAGCTGTGTTTATTTTAGTTTTATTTTAATTTTTCAAAAAGTTACTAAACAATTAGACGATAATTGGTATGTCTTGATAATTAGTATGTCTTCAAAGTCGCTAAATAATTTTCTTTTTATTTTTACAGCTTCAGTGACGGGTTTACGTCATACTCAGTCTGTCAAGAACAACCGATCTATATCAGCACCATCTCGAACGCAGGTAACTTTACAACCTCTCAGCGCTATCACAGGCTCGACAAATGTTTTGTCTTCTATACCAGACTCAGATCCAGAGCTTGAGCTAGAGGTAAGATCACTTTTGACTAAACTTTGTTTATCATATAATGTGAGTTATTGTTGTTGCTGTTTAAAAAAAATTGGATCACATCAAATTTGTTTTAATTAACGTAAATAATTTAATATTCAAATGATTTTTTTATGATTTGTTAATTAAATTGTTACATGTATCTAATTATATGTGTATTTTTACTAATAGTATTTTTACTAGTTGAACAAAAAAATGCAGAATCATTTATTATTAGCATTAAATATTGAACCAAGTTTAAGATTAAGAAACAAAACAAAAATGATGAATAAACAAAGTTATATTGTTGCAAAAAAAAATAATCCTGTTTTTAAAATAATGGATTTTCATTTTCTTTGCAGTTGAATACGAGAAATGTAGTATACACAATTTTTGCTAAAATTTCTATTTTCTTTATATATTCTTGGCCTGATATTTTTTTTTTATTATTGCATTATGACTTAATATTTTTTTTTAAGTTTTTACTCTCAACTTTTTTTTATAGTGTCAGTCCTATATAATTTCACAAATTTGAAGAAATTTAATCTTGCTTCCTCATCGCTCTTCAAAAGTTCCGATGTTTCTCTGATCCTGCATTTTAACATTTCATTCTTGGCATTGAATAAATTGGGTTTTTTTTGTTTTAATAATAGCTTTCCCCAACAATCCAACTATAACAGCATGTCCTTTCATTTAATGTTCTGGGATTTTGTATCCATTTTTCTTCATGCCAGTAGAATACCTTTCCTATTTATTTGTGTAGAATTTCAGTTATGTTTTGTATTAGATGGAAGTAGGCTTAGTAATTTGTGTTGAACCTAGATTTTACGTTAGATAGCTCGTTATATGTACCGATATGTGAATAAATAATAGTTAAAACTTCATAATCTCACAATTTTTGTTCCAAACGAGTGTTTTTATTAAAGTTCGGTCTATAGTCATAACTCTACAACATCTATAATCTATGGAAAACAAAACAAGTGTTGCAAGTTCCAATAGAAATGAGCAGTTGAATTTTAACTGTCTGTCTGAACTATTTCTATATTTGAGATTTGAGCTATTTTTCATTGTTTCAACTTTCTTAAAATCACATATGGTACATATTGTTGTTTTAGCAATTATAATCTATTAAATTGAGGTTCAGTAAGGGAGCACAATTAAGGTTATGTTACCTGAACATCAACTTGATATATAATTAATTTCAATAATACATAAAATCATTACAAAAATAAGGTTTTATTTTAGAATATCAAAATTTAAATATAAAAATCATTTAAATAGATATTGAAATAAAAAAACCATTTAAATAAATATTGAAATAAATTAGACTATTATATTTATTTAATTTTAATATAAATTTTGCATTTTTATTTAATTTTAATATAAATTTTGCATATTTATTTTATTTTGATATAAAATAAATTTTAATAAATACAATTATTTTGTATATTTCAATGTAATATTATCCACAAGATTTACCTGAGTTTACCTGAGGTTTACAAAATAGTTTCCCCTATGCAGGCCCCTTATTCCATTTTAATTACAGTGGTCAATGTCTTTTGATCTTTTTGAAAGTTGACCTTTGGGGAATCAGCCCTGTAGACTCCTTTGCTTACTCAGTCTTCAACCTATTGGGATGCTTTTAGCTCACTTCGTCGATGGAACCATGTGAACTATTGGTATCACTTGGCATCCGTTGTCTGTAATCCGTCATTATCATTTCACATTTTGATTGAAAATTTGTTTGAAATATACTGACGAAATCATGCAGAAACACTTTTTAGCAATTTTTGATGAAAAAAAGATATGGTTTAAAATTGTATATAAAAAACATAGACATTGTCACCATTTATTATGTATAAAATTCAGTGATGCTTCGTCCAGCTGATAATCAGAAAGAAAATTTTCAGATGAGTGGTACAGGGTTCAGTTCTCTAAGCCTCTGATCATAACATACTAAGTTCAACTGAAGTCAAAACTTGTTCCTCTATAATAATTGGTAGATAGAAAATGGTTATGGGTTAGAGGATAGTCAGTTGATTTCTTTGGTGAAGGAAACAAAAGTACCATATCATTGACAAACAGTACATCATGGTTTCCTGGTTTCTCCTTGTCAATTATCTCCCATCGTCTTATCAGCCAAGAGTCGGAAGGAAGTTGAGAGGAATGTAAAGTGATGGAAAAAATTTAACATTTTCATATAAACACCATTTATAAAGAAAGTACATTGTATTATAATGAATTAAAGTGTATACTGTGTAATATTAATGCTTAATGAACATGATTTAGTACAGAAAAATAGATACAGTTAGGATGTCAATACTTCTAGAGACCCAGAACCTACATATTGTAGTATCATACCTTGATGTTCTAGATAATCCCTCCTGTGTTTTATGTTGTATGATGTTAAGCATGTTCTCTCTCTAGCTACTGTGTTGACCAATAATTATCAACAACAAAAAGGTGTAACATTGGTCTATGCTTATTTACTTTATTGCATGTAAATCTGACAGGGGCAATAAATGTTTGTTTATGGTGTTTAACACCACTTTCAACAATATTTCAATAAAGATATAGACTCTTGTTATCATCTTAGTACATTGTATATATTGATTGGAATGTTTTAAACTTGTAAATCTTTTCAATAAATCAAAGGTGCAGATGTTCCCCCCTTCTGTATATATTTATCAATTTATCGATGATAAATAACATATATAAAAATGTTTATTTAAAGTTTCTTTGTAAACTTCTTTCCCTTTTGATGACTTGAGTATTCTGGTATTTCTATATTAATTTCAAATTTTATATTTAGATGTTTTTAATGGATTAAAATGTAAATAAAACAATGTTGACATTTAATAGTTAAATGTTTTAATCTCAATATTGAAGGGCAGAATATACAGTTCAGAATACTTAAGTCAATATTGAAATAATGCAACTCTTAGGAAAATTCAAATTAAACTTTAGATTTCTTTAGGTGACTAGGTGAATAGTTATAAGATGTACTTTAAATGTACTTGTACTGTCCCTATCAGAGACATAGTTTAGTGTATTTAGACAAATAAACTTTTAATAATTAATCTCTTAAAACACATTATTTGAACAACTTATATGACAAATTGTGAAAAAAGAAAATTCTTTTACTTTCAGACATCACAAGTAATACATCGTCTTAGTCTGCCACCATCTAGGTAAGTTAGAGTTAGCTCCCTTTGTATAAAAATTAATTATTTCATTATACACATTTTTCATTGAAATTACTTTCATTTATTTATTAAATTCATCAGTCATTGCTATCTTCTTTCATTAAAATTAATCTCTATAGACAACAATATATCTAATTTATAGCTGATTCATGTATTTATATATGTGCTTTATGTATGTAACAATGTATTCTTTATACCTTTTCATATATTTTCTTTTGTTGATTTAAAACATATTTATTTAGTATTATTATTAATTCTTAAATTCTGCATGTATTTTTTTGTCACACTTCTGTTAAGATTTATTATTATTTCAATACTTTTGAAACAAAGATTTCACAAAAAAGTTCTATTAATTAGATAAAACAATGGACCAATTTATAATAATTTAAAAAAAAACGTGGTACAAATCGTCAAATGTAGTAATTTCAAGATCAAATAATTTTTTTTCAACTTCAAAAAATTACCCCAAAAAACACTATGCACTTGTATTGGCTGTCAATTTGTCAACTCATACACTTCATACAGATAATAGGAAAAAGGACTGGTAACTATTATATATAGTTACAAACATGACACTACTTTTGATTTTCAAAAATTTTTTAAATTGGTTATTAATTTGTTTTATTAATATTTGTGGTGAAAATTTGGTTATATAAATTTGTCCAATTAAATAGTACAACTTCAGACAGATATTATGTAAGTGGTTAAAGAATTTATAACTGGTCCATTGTTGTGTGTTGTGGTTTTTGTGGTTACTAACTGCATGAAGCTTTGTGTTTAACAGTTTGTCATCACAGTTGGCGCTGGCTGGGTATATACCGTGGCGTAAAGCACACAAATTTCATGATATTGAGTAAGTTAGAGAGACAGACTATTAACAGATATTTAGCTTTTCCCTTGGAATCCTATTATTTAGTTAGTAAATATAGATGTATTAAACTTGTATTAACAGATATTTAACTTTTCCCTTGGAATCCTATTATTTAGTTAGTAAATATAGATGTATTAAACTTGTAGTAGTTTTGATTTTGACCCCCAAATAAATCATTTATTTCTTTCAATACGGTTGATTTAAGTCTATTTTGGTAACTTTGATAAAACAGGAGTAAATATCCCTAGGGTTGTGTTATAATACAGAAAATGCCAAAAAAAACATGGTCTTTCATATGAAACGGAGACAGCAAGTAATGAGATCTAATTGAAATTAGATTGGAGTGCAATTACTATTCTGTCATATGGACAAAAATCATCAATATTTGTGCAATATTGTGTAACAAAAAACTTAAAAAATGATGGGAGCACCATTTTAACCCCTGTCGATGTCACCATGAATTGAAGTGATATTGCACAAATGGAAATCTCAGAGAATATTGCACACTCACTTTTAGTTACAATCTGCCTGAAATATTATACTGGTATACAATAAACACAACATCTACTTAATGTTTAAATCTGCTGCATACATGTCAAATCATCTTCTCTTTACAATAAAATATCATTATAGACATTAAAACCTGTTACTTTGTACATGTATAGCTAATTTGCTTTGCAGCATGCATTTCAGATGTAAAAAAAAAATATTTTGTTATAAACAATGGAATGTCTTTAATCTGAATATGTTTGTATTTCTCTCTACTATACAAATACCTACATACTAGTACAGTGAGTGAATGATTGTTGTTTAACATACTAGTACAGTGAGTGAATGATTGTTGTTTAACATACTAGTACAGTGAGTGAATGATTGTTGTTTAACATACTAGTACAGTGAGTGAATGATTGTTGTTTAACATACTAGTACAGTGAGTGAATGATTGTTGTTTAACATACTAGTACAGTGAGTGAATGATTGTTGTTTAACATACTAGTACAGTGAGTGAATGATTGTTGTTTAACATACTAGTACAGTGAGTGAATGATTGTTGTTTAACATACTAGTACAGTGAGTGAATGATTGTTGTTTAACATACTAGTACAGTGAGTGAATGGTTGTTGTTTAACATACTAGTACAGTGAGTGAATGGTTGTTGTTTAACATACTAGTACAGTGAGTGAATGATTGTTGTTTAACATACTAGTACAGTGAGTGAATGATTGTTGTTTAACATACTAGTACAGTGAGTGAATGATTGTTGTTTAACATACTAGTACAGTGAGTGAATGATTGTTGTTTAACATACTAGTACAGTGAGTGAATGATTGTTGTTTAACATACTAGTACAGTGAGTGAATGATTGTTGTTTAACATACTAGTACAGTGAGTGAATGATTGTTGTTTAACATACTAGTACAGTGAGTGAATGATTGTTGTGTAACATACTAGTACAGTGAGTGAATGATTGTTGTTTAACATACTAGTACAGTGAGTGAATGATTGTTGTTTAACATACTAGTACAGTGAGTGAATGATTGTTGTTTAACATACTAGTACAGTGAGTGAATGATTGTTGTGTAACATACTAGTACAGTGAGTGAATGATTGTTGTTTAACATACTAGTACAGTGAGTGAATGATTGTTGTTTAACATACTAGTACAGTGAGTGAATGATTGTTGTTTAACATACTAGTACAGTGAGTGAATGATTGTTGTTTAACATACTAGTACAGTGAGTGAATGATTGTTGTTTAACATACTAGTACAGTGAGTGAATGATTGTTGTTTAACATACTAGTACAGTGAGTGAATGATTGTTGTTTAACATACTAGTACAGTGAGTGAATGATTGTTGTTTAACATACTAGTACAGTGAGTGAATGATTGTTGTTTAACATACTAGTACAGTGAGTGAATGATTGTTGTTTAACATACTAGTACAGTGAGTGAATGATTGTTGTTTAACATACTAGTACAGTGAGTGAATGATTGTTGTTTAACATACTAGTACAGTGAGTGAATGATTGTTGTTTAACATACTAGTACAGTGAGTGAATGATTGTTGTTTAACATACTAGTACAGTGAGTGAATGATTGTTGTTTAACATACTAGTACAGTGAGTGAATGATTGTTGTTTAACATACTAGTACAGTGAGTGAATGATTGTTGTTTAACATACTAGTACAGTGAGTGAATGATTGTTGTTTAACATACTAGTACAGTGAGTGAATGATTGTTGTTTAACATGCTAGTACAGTGAATGAATGATTGTTGTTTAACATACTAGTACAGTGAGTGAATGATTGTTGTTTAACATACTAGTACAGTGAGTGAATGATTGTTGTTTAACATACTAGTACAGTGAGTGAATGATTGTTGTTTAACAACAAATGAGCCAAACAAAAATTCAGCTATATCATGGCAAGAACCAGTTACTTTTTGATGAGATGATGATGACGTCCATTATGTACTAGACCAACACGCCGAGTTGTGTTTTTATAGCGCTGGCTCATGTAGACATGTCACTTCACTCGGACACATTATTCTGATTCCGAGCCAAGCCGTTTTTCCTCTTGCTCCTTAAAGATGTGTGCTTTGTGAGGAAGCAGCAAATACCAATATTATAGTCTTTGATTTGACCACGATCTATCACACTTGAGACAAGCATGTTATTTTAAACCATTACACCACTGATATGGTTATATACACAATCAAAATAATGCATTCATACACACAGTCCTCAATTACAAAGTAAAATTAACATCTATCTCTGTTAAAAATAGGACTGAATCTAATTATTTTAAAATCTTTATGTAAAATGGAAGTTTTTACAAAAGGAAATTTGTAATGAGATCATTTGTTTTGTATATTTTAATGATTAAATGAGTTATGTTGTATATTTTAGTAAGCCAATTGATGAAGACTTGGAACCAGACACAACATTCAGAGGAGTTTTCCTCCAAAGGTAAGACATTACTTTTAGACATCCTCTTTCACTAGATGTCAGTACCTGTCAGTTATGATACATTACTTTTAGACATCCTCTTTCACTAGATGTCAGTACCTGTCAGTTATGATACATTACTTTTAGACATCCTCTCACTAGATGTCAGTACCTGTCAGTTATGATACATTACTTTTAGACATCCTCTTTCACTAGATGTCAGTACCTGTCAGTTATGATACATTACTTTTAGACATCCTCTTTCACTAGATGTCAGTCAGTACTTGTCAGTTATGATACATTACTTTTAGACATCCTCTCACTAGATGTCAGTATCACTAGATGTCAGTACCTGTCAGTTATGATACATTACTTTTAGACATCCTCTTTCACTAGATGGCAGTACCTGTCAGTTATGATACATTACTTTTAGACATCCTCTTTCACTAGATGTCAGTACCTGTCAGTTATGATATCCAATATAAACTTGTTGTTTTTACTTTATCCTTTCATGAAAACACAATATAAACAAAAATATAATTAAAAATTAATACCATAAATATTTTCTCTCTCTCTCTCTCTCTCTCTCTCTCTCTCTCTCTTTTTTGGTAAATCAGAATACATTTTCTGCTGTAAATTTGGATCTAATATTTGACCATAAACACATGTGATATAAATATTTTGATGAATTAAGGTCACTAGAGCTGAATATAGAATACAAGGATGCATTTTAAAGATTGATCTACATTTAGCAAGATAATGAAGTACATCAGTGATTTGTCTTTTCATGTTGATGTAATGCTTTGTTTAAGTAGACAAGCTAAATATAGACATTGGTCATTTCCTTCTCTTCCTGATTTAGAGTACCGGTATAGCATATTGACTTATAAGAATATGTTTGTGGTCTCATTGTGTGAATAAAAATCAGACGGCTTAAGTGGTCATAAATAATGATTATATGTTCTTAATGAAATAATTTACTCCTACGTCAGTTACGTGAAATATTTTCTATCGTATCCCTTCCTGTCCATTGTTTTTCTAATGTTTGAGTAAGTGATCAACTGGATGTTTGTGTGTTGATTGTCAAAACAAACAATGACACTGATGATACCTTTAGAAACTAACAAGAGAAAGCTTATATGGCGACTCAGTGGTAATATATGGAAAAGTCAAGATGATTTACAAAATGTTTGTAAACAACGGTAAGAATCTTAAATCTAGACAGCTTTCCGAATATTGAAATATTTTTTTAAGTAAAAAAATTGAAAATTGAAAGAGGAAAAGTATTTGTCATCAAAGTCCAGTCACTTTAACAGGACCGGGGATTAATAAGGTTTTACATTACTTTTCTCTAAGACCACAAACATTTTTGCACTCATATTATAATCATTCTCCATCTGTAGACAAAATGGGTTTTTTTCAATGACCAGGACTATTTGTGCTATCCTTCTGAAATTTGAACACAATTCTCCTTGACACAGAATAAAGGTTCCAATTTATTTTAAGGATTCTAATCCTACCCATTTCTGAACAAGAGGCCCAAATATGCCATAACTGATTGACTTGCTTCAGTCGTCTTGAGTTGCCATCAGACTGTTGCCTGTTATTAATTGTTGTATCTGAGGGGTATTTGTTTGTTGTTTTTATATGTGTAGATGTTCATCAAAAATGTGTTCAAAGTTTATATAGCACTAAAATAGATATAATGGATAGTCAGGTATTTTTGTGTTGCTATGGGACCAAGTAGCAAAAATGTCCCACAAATCGAATACGAGCTTGTAATCTGTTAGTTATCTGCTGTAGATTGTTATTTGTTTTTAAGGGTACTAATATCTAGGTACTATCCCTATCTAGAAACACTAGGAATCATGGTCTTTATATGTCTAAGACAAACCTCATTGGAACTAACTTTTGTGCTTGAAATAAACAGGTGCTCAGTTTATACAACTTAAATGAACAAAGATTTCCTACATTCAGACTTAAGTTTTGGTATTTACAGGATTCTGTTTTATTCAGGGTATTTACAGGATTCTGTTTTATTATACTCCCACTCTATGAGTGGGGACTATATTGCAATCACCTTGTTTGTCTGTCCGTTCACACTTTCATAACAGATAGCTCTGCTTCTACTGGAAGAAATGATTTTATATTTGATATATGGCTTTGGCATGGTGACTTGTAACGTGTCTCCCCTTTCCAGGTTTACCGCACATCTACTTCCTGTTTACAGTGCGACTTAGAATTTTTCATGTTTGCCGTAATGAAAACTTTCGTAACAGTTATCTCAGCTTCTACTGGAAGAAATGACTTTATATTTGATATATGGCTTTGGCATGGTGACTTGTACCATGTCTCCCCTTTCCAGGTTTACCGCACATCTACTTCCTGTTTACCGTGCGACTTACAAATGAACGAGTGGGGGTATTCTTAGCACGACGTAGCGTGCAACATCTTGTTCAGGGTTTATTTTATGCTGGTTTCAATGTAATATAAATGTGACACAGTACATCAGCTTACCGTACTTTGTTAACTTTATAAAGAAAGTACTTAATAGAACAAAAATACAGTGTCGATTAACTTTTATTACACGAACATATACGTCAGTACACATTTAATAAGCAGATTACCAGTAAACAGGAAATGTAGTTTATTTTACATATTTTAATTTTGGAAAATATCCAGTTAAAATGGCTGTTTCAAGTGATGATGAATTAGAATGTTCTATGATATTTTTCAGAAATAACACAGATGGACCAACAGAATCTCATGAATCATCTGATGAAATTGATAGTAAGTAAGGGAAGCAATTCATGTAGTTATCTCCCTTTTACAGAGTGTTTTATTTTTTGGTTATTTTTTTCCAGTTTCAGGGATGATTTTTTTCAGTTTTTTAACTGATTTCAGCTATTTTCCTCTGATTTTTTCCCCCGAAAATTGCTGGACAGTCAGAACAGGTAAAAAAATGACCATTTTGAAAGGGGGTTTAAATGGTTTCAGCTATTTTTCAATGATTTCAGTTATTGTATTTTCTAAGCAGGATCATCCCTGCAGTTTGTTTTGTATTTTTTTGGGGGGTTTGTGCAATGAGTTGTATGTAAATAATCTGGAAAAATAGGTAACAGGTTAGAACTTTAGTAAGCATGTTATTTGTTGTGCAATTGTTTAACTAAATCACATAAAACCAATTCTCAGACTCTAGCTATAGTCAAAGCTGCCTTAAAGGGCACCTCTATATAACAAACCACTGTCTATAAAGGGCAATCTCATTTTCCCATTAATGGATAGTGCATATAAATTTAACCTGTCTATAAAGGACACCTGCTCATAAAGGCCAGATGTTCAGGTTGCCTTCAGTGACCTTTATATACAAGTTTGACTGTATAGCTATTGACATCAGTTTGTAGCAATTTATTTTTATGGTGATTTCCTGGACAAAACCAGCTGTTATTTCTTGATTATTAGTCCCTGTGGATTATAAATATCATTGATAATTTCTTCAATGTCTAATAATAGTAACAGCATTTTTTTTATGTGATATACAAATGTACTGGCCTTTAGTCTGAAAAATATGACAGGTGAATGAATAAGGTTCTTGAATAAAAAGTGTTTTTTTATTGTACTAAAAATCATAGTACTATGAGCATTTAATGTAAAATTAATTACCATGTATTAAGATATGGCATAATAGTTTCTTCATGAATTATATTTTTCAGCTCCAGGTGATACAAGTATGCAGATAGTGGACGACTTTTTAACTGTATACAAAGAAGAACCAGAACATTGGAGTGTAACTGTAGAGAAAAAGGTATAGAATGCTACTTTATAATATTTGATTCACATTACAATAGACAGAATGTAATTATTGTTGTTAACAGGTGTTGATTGCAAAGTAAACAATAGGTGACACTAGCCTATTACTGTTTTTCATGTTTTTAATTATCAAAGATAATCCTTTTGATTATCTAATTCACAGTGTAATTACAAACAAATTAGTGATAACAATATCTTCTTTTATGTTTAATAAGTACCCCCTAAGCTCTTTGATGATTGACTGTTCACACCTGAAGATAATACCTGACTAATTAGATGATAACCTGTAATTTACACCAGGTAAAAAATCAGCTGAAGGAGGTTGAGTCAAAGATTGACCTCGGGATAAGACAACATGAACCATTCTCAGTTCTTGTTTACCATATTCAGACTTGTGCTGTAGTGAGTGAATTTTAACATGATTAAGAAAGCAGTGATACTCTTAGGAAAGTGTTATTGAGTATTATCTGTTTTGGAGTACAGAATTATTTTAAAGTTATGAATGGGTTGACTGTGTTCAGTACTTAACCATTTATATTTATTTATCTAGTGTGTGTGATATTTTAATCTACGAAAATGACATTTGAATTTTATTCTGATCAACAGACTTTAAAGAAAATGAATGCCAAGGATATAAAAAGACAGGACACTATATGGGGTATGTTATGACTGTTATTTTTTTTTGGGAGGGGTTGAAATAGAAGTTTTATGTAGAAATTATATATACAAATGTACTATAATATTATAAAATCAGTATTTGATGCTTCTCTGCTAAACATGCCACATTGAGGAGCAAGAAAGAGCATTAGCTGGTTGGCTCTGAATCAGGAGAATGTGTCCGAGTGAAACAAAATGTCTATCCATGGACTATTTCAGTGAACTAATACTTTTAAAGTCCAATTCAACTTAGCGTGTCGGTCTAGTACAAAGCAGACATCATCATCTCATGGAAATGTAACATCTTCTCGCCATTATAATATAGCTGTGAAATTACACACCTGATGTTAAGTAACAATCACTAACTCTGATTCAACTAAAATCATGTTAGTGTTCTGGTTTAGGGGTTTATTTTAAATTCAAGTTCCAATCCTTTTAATATTTCTACTTGACAAATCTGATATTCTTTTGTAGAGTTAATACAGACTGAACGACATCATTGTAGAACATTAAAAATATTACAGAAGGTTTGTTATCTTTTCACTTTTTATCCATAAATTTGATATCTGATTTTTTTATTTTACATGGTACGAAAGTGTAATCGAGATCATGTTAAAGGGAGATAATCAGAAGGGAAAAACATATCTAAATTTTACTGTATTTAGTTATTTGATAGACATAATTTGAAAAATACTTGAGATGCTAGTGTGAAAAGTTGAAAAAAAATGTGATTCATACAAAAAGTGTTTTAAATGATTTTCTACACCAGAATTTCATCTTACAGACATGTAAACTCGATAATTGTACAGTTTTTAAAATATAAATTATATGGTTTCCCCTTTGTGAAAAATCAAGCCCTTTTATGTCAAAAATAATTTTACTGCAAGAATATCTGTTGTTGACCTGTACATATATTTATGTTGCGACAGGTCGGTGGTTTTCTCCGTCAATAAAACTGACCGCCACGATATAACTGAAATATTGTTGAATGTGGCATTAAGCACCATCAAACAAGTACATATATTTATGGAATTAAAATTGTATGTTATTATTTAACAGGTATACAGTCAGGGTATTCTACAGGATTTATTGATGCCTCCAGAAACGGTGGAAAAATTATTTCCTAAGTTAGATGAACTTATAGACATTCATATGACATTCCTTCAAAACTTACAAGATTTACAAAAGAAACAACCTGATCATAGTGTTGAATTCATTGGTGATACTTTACTTAAACAGGTGAGGATGTGTGTGATACAGTTAAACAAGTAAGATTGTGTATTTAATTAACAGGTGAGATTGTGTGTTTTATTACTAGTAGAATTTAACATTGTAAATGTGAAATGTTGAATATAATACAAGGGGTATGGGTGAATACAGGCATGAAAATAAACTTTTACAAGTATGAAGTGTATCTAAAGATATAAAAGAAAATTCCTTCTGGAGTACACTGTGTATCTAAAGGGTGAAGAGAAATCCTTTCTGGAGTACACTGTGTATCTAAAGGGTGAAGAGAAATCCTTTCTGGAGTACACTGTGTATCTAAAGAGTGAGGGAAATCCTTTCTGGAGTACACTGTATATCTAAAGGGTGAAGGGAAATCCTTTCTGGAGTACACTGTGTATCTAAAGGGTGAGGGAAATCCTTTCTGGAGTACACTGTATATCTAAAGGGTGAAGGGAAATCCTTTCTGGAGTACACTGTGTATCTAAAGGGTGAGGGAAATCCTTTCTGGAGTACACTGTATCTAAAGGGTGAGGGAAATCCTTTCTGGAGTACACTGTGTATCTAAAGGGTGAGGGAAATCCTTTCTGGAGTACACTGTGTATCTAAAGGGTGAAGGGAAATCCTTTCTGGAGTATACTGTGTATCTAAAGGGTGAAGGGAAATCCTTTCTGGAGTACACTGTGTATCTAAAGGGTGGAGGGAAATCCTTTCTGGAGTACACTGTGTATCTAAAGGGTGAGGGAAATCCTTTCTGGAGTACACTGTGTATCTAAAGGGTGAAGGGAAATCCTTTCTGGAGTACACTGTATCTAAAGGGTGAAGAGAAATCCTTTCTGGAGTACACTGTGTATCTAAAGGGTGAGGGAAATCCTTTCTGGAGTACACTGTGTATCTAAAGGGTGAAGGGAAATCCTTTCTGGAATACACTGTGTATCTAAAGGGTGAAGAGAAATCCTTTCTGGAGTACACTGTGTATCTAAAGGGTGAAGGGAAATCCTTTCTGGAGTACACTGTGTATCTAAAGGGTGAGGGAAATCCTTTCTGGAGTACACTGTGTATCTAAAGGGTGAAGGGAAATCCTTTCTGGAGTACACTGTGTATCTAAAGGGTGAGGGAAATCCTTTCTGGAGTACACTGTGTATCTAAAGGGTGAAGGGAAATCCTTTCTGGAGTACACTGTGTATCTAAAGGGTGAAGGGAAATCCTTTCTGGAGTACACTGTGTATCTAAAGGGTGAGGGAAATCCTTTCTGGAGTACACTGTGTATCTAAAGGGTGAAGGGAAATCCTTTCTGGAGTACACTGTGTATCTAAAGGGTGAAGAGAAATCCTTTCTGGAGTACACTGTGTATCTAAAGGGTGAAGGGAAATCCTTTCTGGAGTACACTGTGTATCTAAAGGGTGAAGGGAAATCCTTTCTGGAGGACACTGTGTATCTAAAGGGTGAAGAGAAATCCTTTCTGGAGTACACTGTGTATCTAAAGGGTGAAGGGAAATTCCTTCTGGAGTACACTGTGTATCTAAAGGGTGAAAGAAAATTCCTTCTGGAGTACACTATGTATCTAAAGGGTGAAGGGAAATCCTTTCTGGAGTACACTGTGTATCTAAAGGGTGAAGGGAAATTCCTTCTGGAGTACACTGTGTATCTAAAGAGTGAAAGAAAATTCCTTCTGGAGTACACTGTGTATCTAAAGGGTGAAGAGAAATCCTTTCTGGAGGACACTGTGTATCTAAAGGGTGAAGAGAAATCCTTTCTGGAGTACACTGTGTATCTAAAGAGTGAAAGAAAATTCCTTCTGGAGTACACTGTGTATCTAAAGGGTGAAGAGAAATCCTTTCTGGAGGACACTGTGTATCTAAAGGGTGAAGAGAAATCCTTTCTGGAGTACACTGTGTATCTAAAGGGTGAAGAGAAATCCTTTCTGGAGTACACTGTGTATCTAAAGAGTGAGGGAAATCCTTTCTGGAGTACACTGCATATCTAAAGGGTGAGGGAAATCCTTTCTGAAGTACACTGCATATCTAAAGAGTGAGGGAAATCCTTTCTGGAGTACACTGCATATCTAAAGAGTGAGGGAAATCCTTTCTGGAGTACACTGCATATCTAAAGGGTGAGGGAAATCCTTTCTGGAGTACACTGTGTATCTAAAGAGTGAGGGAAATCCTTTCTGGAGTACACTGTGTATCTAAAGGGTGAAGGGAAATCCTTTCTGGAGTATACTGTGTATCTAAAGGGTGAAGGGAAATCCTTTCTGGAGTATACAAGTATATTATGGATTAAAGGAAGTCCCTTTTGGGGAATAGAGTGTATATTAAGGGTGAAGAGAAATCCCTTCTGGAACAGTGTTTCTCACTATAAAGATAAGCCAGTTCCTATTTTTAGCGGTGGAAGATATTCTTGTCTTGTACCTTCCCATACAAGACGAGAAAAAAATCATGCACTTTTTCCTGGAAAAAAATCTATTCATAGCTCTTCACCACGGTTCAAACTTTATTCTCACCAATAAAACCACGATTCTACTACATAAGTATTTTAAAATTAATCTATGTATACTATTCTGCTAGCTAACAATTTAACAATCGTGCACATTTCACAGTGTATGATTTTTTTTCCACCTCTTTACCTGTCAATGTATGTTTAATAGAGTGCTCTTCCTTGTTAGTAACTAACGTAAAGAAAGAAATTACCTCCCTTTGACCATATTCAAATAATTTTTTACAGGTATTTATCGCCATTGTAGTAACATTTATAATATGTTTATAAAATACGTTGTATTTTATTATGAAATACATTTAAACAGTGCGAATACATGGATGTATATCGATAAATCGACTATTTACTTCAGCGATGTAAAACAATTTTGCGGGAAAACGCTCGATGGAATGTAAGCAAAACGCCTTGTAAGAGAACGATTGAAATCTTACCCTCGGGTGTCGGAGATTTCTCTATCTTGTACTCACCCCGGTGTTAGATTCTCTATATCTACAGGGTAAAGGGGAGGGTATAATTTAGTCATTAAACATGATTCTTAAGGAGTTTAATTATTAAAAAAAAAATATTCTTCAGACCAATGTAAGAAATAAAGGATACTAATTTTGAATTGTGTTGCTGACAAATTATTTCTGATTGCAGTTCAGTGATGAATCAGCAGAAAATATGAAGAAATGCTATGGAATATTTTGTGCCAATCAAAAAGAAGCAGTCCTTTTTTATAAAGATCTTCTAATCAAAGATCGGAAATTTTTCAGTTTTATACAGGTAAGGACATAAGAAGTATAATTTACTGTAATTGGCTTCAACTGAATGGTACTATACATGATATATCCTGTAACACTAACTTTGACATGGATGAGGGTTGGGTTTTTTTTAATGCATTTTTTAAGAAGAAAAAAACATGAAATGCCTACCTACCTATCCACTTCTCAAATTGTGGATAAAAAAAACTAACCAACTTTTTAAGGATGGCCTCACTGGATACCAATTTTATTTGGTTTTCATGTTTACCACTAAGCCATGAAATAATAATAATGAAAGAAATTATTAGACCATGAATTTAAGAGTTGTATACAGTAAGCTCTCTCCATTAATCTACAAAAATTGATGTCAACACAAGTCATTTAGTTATAAATTTATCTTTCACTTTCAGAGATGCAATAACCACAGTTTATGTAAAAAACGTGATATTCCATCATTTTTACTGCTCGTAACTCAACGGACAACAAAATATCCAATACTAGTAGAACATATACTCAAAAGTACGAAAGGTACGTTGTAAATATTTAAATGTGTTTATACTCTTTATTTTGTTTTTTTAACGATTTTAAAAAAAATATTGAGCAAAGGAAGAAGGTATTTTGTTAACAAGTAGTTCTATTTCTGAATTTGATATTATTAAAAACAGGAGTATGATTTCCTAGTAGTATTGTTAAGAGGATTTATTATAATTGAAAATTAGTCAATTATGCTAAACAAATGTGATCATCATGCTGAAAAATAAATTTTCAATTAATCATGAACCTTATTTATAAACATGATTATATGCAATATTTCTGATTTCACTGTCATTCCTTCTCACAAATGAAGTAAAATACAAATACAAAGAAAATGGAAAATTATAATAAATACTTGCTGATAAATACTTGCTGATTTTAAATATAATATTTGTTTATCATTACAACCTCCATTTTCATAGATTATACTGTATTAGTTGGTATAGTGAATCTTTCAAATTAATGGCAAAGGGAGACAATCACTACTTTGTTATCTCCCTTGTCTGACATGGGTAGAAACTTTTAAACCTTTTTAGATCATATTTTAAAATAATACATAAATTAACACATGTATTAATGTACTTTATCATTGTACTTTCAATTGAGATTATAATGTTTTCCTTTTTAGATAAAAAAGATCGTGAAAATTTAAGTCGAGCTTTACAACTAAGTAAAGAGTTACTGCAAGGAATAGATGAACATGTTGATGCATATGAAAGAAAACAAAGACTGGCAGAAATATACCATAAACTGGATTCTAAATCTTTTGCAACTTACAGAAATAGAAAATTCAAGGTGAGAATTTGTATTTCAATGTATTAAAATGATATGTTAAAACTTGTATAAACAGGACCCTTAATAATTTGGAAGTTTGTTCAAATTGTATGTGAATATAAGATGTAGATTTTGAATGGGTTGTATACTATTTTATTTAAGTGTTCCTCGTTTTTTTGTTTGTTTATACCAGTATCATTATCTACTGAACATTTTAAAATTTATAAAAACACTTCAATTTATACCTTTCAATTTTTTAATTCTGGCTTGCATTTTTTTCAGAGATTCGATATATTGCAAAATAATAGAAGTCTGGTTCATGATGGTCAGGTACATCTGAGAAGTGCTCGAGGAAAACGTTCAGGTAAAATGATAATACAGTGAAACCTGACGAAACCGGACACTGAGTAAATCGGAATCCTGCCCATTCCAATCTAAATTTCAAGTCCCCAGTTTTTTCCTTAATATTCTTTGTTAAAAATCATTGAATAAACCGGACACTGCACATTCCGAATTCCGGCCTTGACTTGCGGTCCCAATACACTAATTACTGTTATAATTTATCTCCGTAAACCGGTCATGATCAGATCAATCAACCGTGTGTTTACATATATGTGAATATTGATCGGTAGTAAATTGAAGGGGCGTCCGGGGGGAAACGTATTGAAAGTGTTTATCGAAGTGTGTATATTAGCACACCTTTAATTAGTGATCACTGGTAACTCATGTGGTTAATGTTTAAATGTTCATTAAATGTTAAACAAACATGGAATCAACACATAAAAAGCGAAAGCTTAATCAAGATGAAATACCCTGTATAACTTATAAGTGGTTTTTTTTCGCCGGGACGCTTTTAAAATATCCAACATGGGGGAATCCTTCCCGAAAACAATGCATATGTTGACAATGATCATAAATGAACAACAAACAATGCCTTATTAATTAAGTGATGAACTAGCATCCAAGCCATGCAATCATAACTTGAGATAATTTATTGTTAATCGGATTATACTTTATAGTCTTCACAGCTGGAAGTAATCAAACTTCCAGACTTGACATAAAAAATGACAAATACATTTGATTCTTTTTTTCTTTTTATTTCAATCATTAAAAGCTTGTGTAAACACAGTCTGACAGTCTAATTATACACAAAGTAATTAGAACACCGTCATACATACACACATTCAATCTTATCGACAGCATTATTGATTATTTTACGCACGGTTAGATATAGTCACACTTATTTTTAGTTATTTTCGTATCAACGTTTACTGGTTCAAAACACAACTCCGCTAGAGAGTATTACAATAAATGTAATTCTCTGAATAATTAAAAGTATTATACGCATTTAATGATTTTGTGGAAAAGTGTCCAAACAAGTAAAGAAATACGAAAATATTAGACAGTAGTAAATGTGCACCCTCCTGCAAAATAAAGAATCTGGACAAAAACCCATGCATTATGCATAAGAAATTACGATACTCAATTATTTCGAAACAATTCCTATTTTGAATTGTTAGTTAAGCAATTCAGACAATCTGAATGTAATTCTAATATAACGGTCTATCCGCTAAAATTTGATTTTGGTTAAAACTCAGGATCGCAAAAATTAAGTATACCGCTAAAAAAATTCACCAATTTGGAAGAAAATCGTGAAATTTGGCTCCCGTGAAAAAACCACTTATATGGTAGTCAGAGAGTAGACACTGAATAAACCAGCCCACTGTCAATACCGGACGTGAAATGTGGTCCCAATGGTGGCCGGTTTACACAGGTTTTACTGTAACTACGTTATTCAATATTTAAATAATTTTATAATTTATTGATACTGTGAAAAAGATGTGACCTTTGAGTCCTAAATTTAAAATATAGTTTGTTTTCATGAACTTTCAATACAATACCAAAAATTTTAATCTGTCAAATATAAATAAATGATTACAAGAAAATTGTATAAAGTATTTTCAAATATGCAGTGTAATTTTATACAAGAGTTATCTTTTCTTTGTCTATTTGTGGTAATGTTGTGTTTGTATTTTTTCATTATAAGCCACATTATCGTTGCAGTCCATAGTGTGAAATTTGAGAATTATTTATGTATTTTCAGAAGTGATATGTGTAGTTTTAACAGATCTGATATTTTTCCTGCAAGATGTAAATGGAAGATATATATTTCATTCCCAAGACGACAAGGTATTTATAATATAGATAATCAAATGGTAATAATCTTATTTTTAACATAATTGCTTAAAAAACATGACTGAATTCTCTTTTATGACAAAAAAGGAATTTTATAAATTCTGTTTGCTTAAAGTGCAACACAATAGTTATTGTTTATGCTCCAACATAACTTTGTGATATTATTTTGCCTTTACTTCATGTATATCATAGTTAATTTTCTTGATGGTGTAACAGTTTTTTTCTTCATAAGAAACATTTTATTTTCAGTCCTGTGTGATTCCTCTCTTTGAACTGCTGGTCAGGGAGAAGAGTGATACACGAGATAGTCGTGGAATATACCTCATAATTCAGAACAAGAAAAACCCAGAAATGTATGAAATGGTTTGTAACACATCGACTGATCGTCAGAAATGGATACTAATCTTACAACGGGCTGCTGCAAACTGTCCTGCAAATTCCAATGATGGTATGATTCTATTGAAATCTAGGATTAATTACCTTACTTTAACAATTTTTGTTTTGTCTGCTGATAGTTTTTGCAAGAATCCTACTAATGATAATGTCAAGCTACATGTACAATACAATTGTAATACTTGAGTCCCTCAAATTTTAAATATTTGGTTAAAACAAATTTTTAAATAACCTGGGATGGCACCCCCTCAAAGTCACACACTTGTGATGTGTTTCACTTTTGCTGTTAGAGGGTTATGTGTGTTTATACAGGTGTAGCAGAGGGTTATGTGTGTTTATACAGGTGTAGCAGAGGGTTATGTGTGTTTATACAGGTGTATCAGAGGGTTATGTGTGTTTATACAGGTGTATCAGAGGGTTATGTGTGTTTATACAGGTGTATCAGAGGATTATGTGTGTTTATACAGGTGTAGCCAAGGGTTATGTGTGTTTATACAGGTGTATCAGAGGGTTATGTGTGTTTATACAGGTGTAGCAGAGGATTATGTGTGTTTATACAGGTGTAGCAGAGAGTTATGTGTGTTTATACAGGTGTAGCAGAGGGTTATGTGTGTTTATACAGGTGTAGCCAAGGGTTATGTGTGTTTATACAGGTGTAGCAGAGGGTTATGTGTGTTTATACAGGTGTAGCAGAGGGTTATGTGTGTTTATACAGGTGTAGCAGAGGGTTATGTGTGTTTATACAGGTGTATCAGAGGGTTATGTGTGTTTATACAGGTGTAGCAGAGGATTATGTGTGTTTATACAGGTGTAGCAGAGGGTTATGTGTGTTTATACAGGTGTAGCAGAGAGTTATGTGTGTTTATACAGGTGTAGCAGAGGGTTATGTGTGTTTATACAGGCGTATCAGAGGGTTATGTGTGTTTATACAGGTGTAGCAGAGGAATATGTGTGTTTATACAGGTGTAGCAGAGGGTTATGTGTGTTTATACAGGTGTAGCAGAGGGTTATGTGTGTTTATACAGGTGTATCAGAGGGTTATGTGTGTTTATACAGGTGTAGCAGAGGATTATGTGTGTTTATACAGGTGTAGCAGAGGGTTATGTGTGTTTATACAGGTGTAGCAGAGGGTTATGTGTGTTTATACAGGTGTAGCAGAGGGTTATGTGTGTTTATACAGGTGTAGCCAAGGGTTATGTGTGTTTATACAGGTGTAGCAGAGGGTTATGTGTGTTTATACAGGTGTAGCAGAGGATTATGTGTGTTTATACAGGTGTAGCAGAGGGTTATGTGTGTTTATACAGGTGTAGCAGAGGGTTATGTGTGTTTATACAGGTGTAGCAGAGGGTTATGTGTGTTTATACAGGTGTAGCCAAGGGTTATGTGTGTTTATACAGGTGTAGCAGAGGGTTATGTGTGTTTATACAGGTGTAGCAGAGGGTTATGTGTGTTTATACAGGTGAAGCAGAGGGGTATGCATGTTTATACAGGTGTAGCCAAGGGTTATGTGTGTTTATACAGGTGTAGCAGAGGGTTATGTGTGTTTATACAGGTGAAGCAGAGGGGTATGTGTGTTTATACAGGTGTAGCAGAGGGTTATGTGTGTTTATACAGGTGAAGCAGAGGGGTATGTATGTTTATACAGGTGTAGCCAAGGGTTATGTGTGTTTATACAGGTGTAGCAGAGGGTTATGTGTGTTTATACAGGTGTAGCAGAGGATTATGTGTGTTTATACAGGTGTAGCAGAGGGTTATGTGTGTTTATACAGGTGTATCAGAGGGTTATGTGTGTTTATACAGGTGTAGCAGAGGATTATGTGTGTTTATACAGGTGTAGCAGAGGGTTATGTGTGTTTATACAGGTGTAGCAGAGGGTTATGTGTGTTTATACAGGTGAAGCAGAGGGTTATGTGTGTTTATACAGGTGTAGCAGAGGGTTATGTGTGTTTATACAGGTGAAGCAGAGGGTTATGTGTGTTTATACAGGTGTAGCAGAGGGTTATGTGTGTTTATACAGGTGAAGCAGAGGGGTATGTATGTTTATACAGGTGTAGCCAAGGGTTATGTGTGTTTATACAGGTGAAGCAGAGGGTTATGTGTGTTTATACAGGTGTAGCAGAGGGTTATGTGTGTTTATACAGGTGTAGCAGAGGGTTATGTGTGTTTATACAGGTGTATCAGAGGGTTATGTGTGTTTATACAGGTGTAGCAGAGGATTATGTGTGTTTATACAGGTGTAGCAGAGGGTTATGTGTGTTTATACAGGTGTAGCAGAGAGTTATGTGTGTTTATACAGGTGTAGCAGAGGGTTATGTGTGTTTATACAGGCGTATCAGAGGGTTATGTGTGTTTATACAGGTGTAGCAGAGGAATATGTGTGTTTATACAGGTGTAGCAGAGGGTTATGTGTGTTTATACAGGTGTAGCAGAGGGTTATGTGTGTTTATACAGGTGTATCAGAGGGTTATGTGTGTTTATACAGGTGTAGCAGAGGATTATGTGTGTTTATACAGGTGTAGCAGAGGGTTATGTGTGTTTATACAGGTGTAGCAGAGGGTTATGTGTGTTTATACAGGTGTAGCAGAGGGTTATGTGTGTTTATACAGGTGTAGCCAAGGGTTATGTGTGTTTATACAGGTGTAGCAGAGGGTTATGTGTGTTTATACAGGTGTAGCAGAGGATTATGTGTGTTTATACAGGTGTAGCAGAGGGTTATGTGTGTTTATACAGGTGTAGCAGAGGGTTATGTGTGTTTATACAGGTGTAGCAGAGGGTTATGTGTGTTTATACAGGTGTAGCCAAGGGTTATGTGTGTTTATACAGGTGTAGCAGAGGGTTATGTGTGTTTATACAGGTGTAGCAGAGGGTTATGTGTGTTTATACAGGTGAAGCAGAGGGGTATGCATGTTTATACAGGTGTAGCCAAGGGTTATGTGTGTTTATACAGGTGTAGCAGAGGGTTATGTGTGTTTATACAGGTGAAGCAGAGGGGTATGTGTGTTTATACAGGTGTAGCAGAGGGTTATGTGTGTTTATACAGGTGAAGCAGAGGGGTATGTATGTTTATACAGGTGTAGCCAAGGGTTATGTGTGTTTATACAGGTGTAGCAGAGGGTTATGTGTGTTTATACAGGTGTAGCAGAGGATTATGTGTGTTTATACAGGTGTAGCAGAGGGTTATGTGTGTTTATACAGGTGTATCAGAGGGTTATGTGTGTTTATACAGGTGTAGCAGAGGATTATGTGTGTTTATACAGGTGTAGCAGAGGGTTATGTGTGTTTATACAGGTGTAGCAGAGGGTTATGTGTGTTTATACAGGTGAAGCAGAGGGTTATGTGTGTTTATACAGGTGTAGCAGAGGGTTATGTGTGTTTATACAGGTGAAGCAGAGGGTTATGTGTGTTTATACAGGTGTAGCAGAGGGTTATGTGTGTTTATACAGGTGAAGCAGAGGGGTATGTATGTTTATACAGGTGTAGCCAAGGGTTATGTGTGTTTATACAGGTGAAGCAGAGGGTTATGTGTGTTTATACAGGTGTAGCAGAGGGTTATGTGTGTTTATACAGGTGTAGCAGAGGGTTATGTGTGTTTATACAGGTGAAGCAGAGGGGTATGCCTGTTTATACAGGTGTAGCAGAGGATTATGTGTGTTTATACAGGTGTAGCAGAGGGTTATGTGTGTTTATACAGGTGTAGCAGAGGATTATGTGTGTTTATACAGGTGTATCAGAGGGTTATGTGTGTTTATACAGGTGTAGCAGAGGGTTATGTGTGTTTATACAGGTGTAGCAGAGGGTTATGTGTGTTTATACAGGTGTAGCAGAGGATTATGTGTGTTTATACAGGTGTATCAGAGGGTTATGTGTGTTTATACAGGTGTATCAGAGGGTTATGTGTGTTTATACAGGTGTAGCAGAGGGTTATGTGTGTTTATACAGGTGTAGCATGTGTAAATGGTGATGCTAAACATTTATTTAAGGGGATAGGTGGTCATGGTGTTTATTGCCACTTTCAACAATATTTCAGTTATATCATGGCAGTCAGTTTTTATTGATTGTCGAAACCAGAGTACTGGTGTAATACCACTAAAGAATTCTCCATAGCCTTCTATGTTAAATTAAAAAAAATTGAGCTTTCATACAGGATTCATCTTAAGTTTAATCTAAGTGACACTCATATCTCATGGAAGGGGTACCTAATTGGAAGCTTAACTCCGAAAATCAACATACATTTAATGGCATATAAGAAAAAACAGACAGTCTGAAGATGTCTACCATCAAAAATCCTACTTTCGATTTAACACAAATTCAGGTGGTTTCTTTCCAATGCAATCAATTTTTTATTTAAAACCACAAGGACATCAAATATGGGCTTACAATTATCCTAAAATATGTAGGTTTCTGCTGACATTCAGTATTTTGCAGTATCTAATAGGGTTTATTTTTTATCGAACAATGTAGGAATCCATTTTCTGTTTACGTACTACTTTCCCATACGTTCTTTTCGACTGGTACCCATGTTTAGTGGTAATACACCTAAGAGCAATAAAAACTTGTTTCTTTAACCTTTTCTTTGCCTTTTTTATATTCCTATATCAATATCCAGTCAAAAAAACTATATCAGGTATATGGCAGTCCAATATTTGAAAGAATTAATGTCCATATACAAAGGTACCTCCATGAAGCTTTTAAAGAAAAAATCTGATTTTTCAGCTGTTGAGTTCAGATTGTGAAATAACATGACAATGGCTTTTTATCTCAATATATTACAAGTATGAAGCTGATTTTCAACACAATAAGCAACTTATGACATGTATATATGCTTCATTTTTACATTTAACATCTAATTAATATGAAAAAAAATATTTTAAGCATACCCCCCCCCCCCCCCCCTTTTTTTTGCCTCCTAGAAATGTTCTCACAATATACTAAATTATGTTAATTCATGCTATGTTCCCATTAATTATGCATTGCAAGACATTAAATAAGACCTAATACCTAGATATTAAGCAAAAATTACTTCAAACTGCCCAAAATTTGTAAAATTATCATTGTTGATTTTCAGGTTTCTGTTATTTCTTGTGACCTGCAACTGTAATTTTATTCATAACTCAATAAATGAATGTTTCTTGACAACTTTTGTTATGTTTCAAGTTAGCCAGATGCACAAATGTACATTAACAGTCAATTTATACTCTAAAATATAAAATCCACATTGACAATTTGAAAAATTAACAGCAAATGTCCAGTGACAAATACAATTTTCCTGGGATCACTAAAATTACCTGGTTTTAAGTACACAATTCTGAAATAAAGCTGCTTTCTAAAGCCTTATATTTTTTCATATGTACATTTTACATGCATTCTAACTATAACTACCAAAATTTATGAGGAAAAACAAGTAGGATTATAAAATTTTCAAAAACGGTATCACCATATACCGTATTTGAAGTCGACTAAATGCTGCAACATGAAATTGTTAAAATTCTTAATTTTAGCAATCTTTTTCAACATCATCTGCCCCTTTACTACAAAAACACATTAAATCTACCAGTCTCAATAATTGTAAAGTCATAAATAAGTATAAAATTATATTTCAATACCCTCTGTGCATGTACATCTAGTGCATGGGGAATATTTTCCAAAATATTGCATAATATTCATATTGAAGCTGTAACATGACACCTTGATGTATTTTGTAACATTTTGGTGTGGAAAATGTCAAACTGGGTCTGTTGTGACTGTTCAAAGCCAATTTGAGTGTGGTACCATCAAAATTAAGTTTCTTGTTTTTTCCTAAAAGGTGTAATACCACTAAAGAATTCTCCATAGCCTTCTATGTTAAATAAAAAAAAAGTTGAGCTTTCATACAGGATTCATCTTAAGTTTAATCTGAGTGACACTCATATCTCATGGAAGGGGTACCTAATTGGAAGCTTAACTCCGAAAATCAACATACATTTAATGGCATATAAGAAAAAACAAGACAGTCTGAAGATGTCTACCGTCAAAAATCCTACTTTCACTTTCGATTTAACACAAATTCAGGTGGTTTCTTTCCAATGCAATCAATTTTTTATTTAAAACCACAAGGACATCAAATATGGGCTTACAATTATCCTAAAATATGTAGGTTTCTGCTGACATTCAGTATTTTGCAGTATCTAATAGGGTTTATTTTTTATCGAACAATGTAGGAATCCATTTTCTGTTTACGTATTACTTTCCCATACGTTCTTTTCGACTGGTACCCATGTTTAGTGGTAATACACCTACTCAGAGAAAACCACAGACCTACCACAAGTCACTGACAAACTTTATCACATAATTTTGTATCGAGTACACCTTGCCATGAGTGGAATTCGAACTCACAACTTCAATAGTGATTGGCACTGATTGCATAGGTAGCTGTAAATAAAATAAAAAAAACATACAATCACAACCACTACTACCTTAAAACATTTATATTTTAAAAAAAATTACAAGAAGATAACTACTTATGAAAATGTAAGATAGGAAATTTCTTTTCTACTTATTTATAGACATATTATCATTATAAAATTGTTTTGTAGTGGATGAAGAAGATATTATTAGAGAGGAACAAAGGAGATTAACAGAGGCAAAGTCAGCTAAGGTCAACCAGATCATAGGTAAGAAGTTTAAAAGTTTATAAGGTCAAATAAGATATCAGTGTTTTAGTGTCAGGCTGGGAAATTGTCATTTAGATGAGAACTGGTCATAAATAGCTTTTCATAATAACTTAAAAGTAAAGATTAGAAGTAAAGGAACAAGTCCTTTCTTCCTGATCTTGATATTACAGTATAATACCCAATTATTTCAATGAATGAAAATCTATGATGGATTATAGTGCGAGAAAATTAAATTTTTTAGTTCGCCTGGTCAATAGGATAAAGCAAGTTATTGTCATCATTTTGAGTCCATCTTTGACCATGTACGTTTTAACATTTCAATCTTTTTCTCAGAAACCACAGGAAAATATTAATTAAACTTTTCAGAAATTCTACTTGCTTGGTCCTCAACAATTTGTGTGCTTTTCTTAATTTTGGAAATACAACATTGTTGATTGGCTGAATTTTTCACATATGAAATAGAATTGTTACATGTTAGTAATGTTTCTTACACAACATTGTACAAAGTTTGTGTTTATTTGTTGATCGGTAATCTATAATGACAGTCACGGTAGAATGATGTTTGTATCATTATGAATAATCGGACTTGATTGAACCTGTGCATGATAAAAACAGGTGAGAGGTACAGGCTCTAATGAGCCTCTTGTTGGATTAATTATACATTTGTCTCAGAATATAGGTTAGAATTATTATATATGATTACTTAACATTACAACACCTGTCTATATAGCAGTTGTTAATATTCTTAAAACATCCCTTTCCACAATGTTTCTCAATAAATTTTAATCTATTTTTTTTTCAGACCAGTTACATAAAAAGGATTATGAAATAAAACAGATATGTGACGACAAGAATAAACTAATGGTAGAACTGTTGGAAATTTACAGCATTAGAGAAGAACACAAGAATAAGGTACTTATATCTTTTATTAGTTCAGTGTGCTGATCTAGTACAAACAGTTAATTTTCTCTAACATATATTTTTTTTTTACTTACCATGATATAGCAGAAATAAATTCAAGAATTGAATGCATTATTGCTCTTTATAGGAGTGTCAAGTAGAATTACAAATCGCATGTATTATGGGACATGCTTCATTCTAAAAATTAATTTTTTGTCCCTACCCAACTCGACATACTTTGTAAGTGGCATTCAAAAGTTGTTCTTCCATTCCTCCCTCATTTCTATATATAGATTTTAGATATTGTTGAAATAGTTCTTCCATTCCTCCCTCATTTCTATATATAGATTTTAGATATTGTTGAAATAGTTCTTCCATTCCTCCCTCATTTCTATATATAGATTTTAGATATTGTTGAAATTGTTCTTCCATTCCTCCCTCATTTCTATATATAGATTTTAGATATTGTTGAAATTGTTCTCATCCTGAATATTGATGAAATATTTGATGCTGGAATAATCATATTATTACATTCTTAAATTACACTATATCATTTTGTTATGCCCCTGCGACAAAGAGTCGAGGGGGCATATTAATTTAACCCTGTTCGTCCGTCCTGATATAGATACATGGTTTGTCCGGCTATCTCCTCCTACAGTTTTGGAGCTACAGCTTTAATATTTTGTATGATGTTTATACACATAATGGAGGTGTGCATGTCCACAGGAATTTGATTTTCTTCAAATATTCTCAAAATGACAGGTAGTTGGACTTAGTCATTTTGTTCGTCCGTCCGGATATAGATACATGGTTTGTCCAGCTAACCCCTCCTACAGTTTTGGAGCTACAGCTTTAATATTTTGTATGATGTTTATACACATAATGGAGGTTGATTTGTTTATAATTTCTTATGGTCAGGCAGGGTCATCATTTGTGTCTTACAGACACACTTCATTTTTAAAAAATCACTCCTAACAAAACAACTTTGTTCATAATTATCAAGTGTGGGGGCATACTTCTTTTCTAGTTTTTATATATAATTTATTGGATTACAAATAAAACATCAGAAAATTATGAGGTCTTTAGAAAATTATTCCAAAATTTATTAATTAAGTAAGAATCTTATTATCGAATGAAATAATATTAAATGTGTACATGTACATTTTTTTCACAGAGACCTAGTTCAATGGAAGATGAAGGCACTGAACACATGGAAGCACTGCAGGCAGCACTTCAAGATGGTAAGAGTTGTCTATCTTGTTGGTCTTGAACAAAGATCTAGTTATCTTTCTTTAATCACATATGATAAGAATTTTAATAAATATACATATGAAAGAAACTCATTGTTTACATAATACTTTTGTTGTCTGCTTTTGATGAAAACAACCACATTTTTAATTTCATTGAACAGGTTTGAACGTCCTTCTGTCCAGGACATTTTTGTGGTTTTTATAACATTTTTTAATTAAAAATGTATTTTAATTTTTGTAGTGTCAGCGACTGCATCCCATTTAAGTACTATATTACAAGGCAGTAATGGAAACAGTTCACAGTTAAGTCGTCATGTCAGTAGTGTAGGAGAACACTTTAGTCATTCTTATACAACACCACCTGTGCCAAAACGAGCAGAAACTTTTGCAGGTTTTGATAGTCAGTTTGATGTGCCAAAAGGTAAAAATTATCTTGTTGCTGTTATTTGCTCCAAACCATCATATATTATTTGTGAGTGATTAATCTCACAAGTGAAATAAAATCATAGTTGACGAACATTATTTTGTTAATTATTATCTTCTATATGTATGAAATTGTTCAATTAAAAAAATTTAGGGTCTATTTTTATGGGATAATGCTTGTTGCAAATAATCATAAATTTATATACAGTATTAAAAGTGAAATTATAGATTTAGATTATCTGTGTTTATGCACAAACATATTTTTCCATACAACTTTGAAAAAATTTATAAATTTATAAATTTTAATCACTGTTTAGTATATGTGTTCACAACAGTTCATCTATGACCTTGATTCAACACAATTGACCATTTCCACAATTCCGATTTGATTCTAAAATTATGTACTTTTGCTAGCTAGCTCATAATTTTTTGCAGACGGTCAATTGGAATTATACGACCACCAAACAACTACTATACTCTATTACATTTTTGTGTATTAATATAAAACTTAATGTTTACAGCTTTAGTACCAAAGAAAAATGATTCAATGTCAGAAAATGAAGTTACAAGTTCAAATAGTTTACAGAACTTAGTTACAGATGTAGGTGATGTTTCCATGGAATCAGGAAAGGTAAGTTGCCAAAGTAATATAAGTACATTGAACATTCTTTAGAGAAATATTACAAATTGCATGGATCAAATTTTGGCATGGTTCAATTTTAAGTTCTTTGATGGTAGTTTATTGAACCTTGTTAAAATAGAGAAACACTTTCTCTTAAAATTGATAGTGACATGATTGATTTGTATCATATTTAGATTAAAATACCTTAAATCATTGATCCAATCTGTAGTTTAAATGAAATACAGCAGATAAGATAAAAAATATGTCATCACTTAAAACAGTCTAAACAGAATGACTCATACGGTTGTAACAAGCACCTGCTGTTGTCTCAGCACAATTTTTAAAAAGATTAACCTTATCTAAAGTACTTTTCATGTAGCTATTTACATATATCAATTTAAGTACAAAATGTTTTGCAAGACTTGCTGTTGAATTCCCTACTTTCTGAAAGCAGTATTATATTATCATTTAATAATAATAATAATAATAATAATGAAAATTCTCCATGGCAGCCATTTTCAAAATTGTTTGACTTTATGATTTGTATGCTTTCAATCATCTAACTTTTTAATTTAAATGGAAATGATTTGTTATGTACTGTTACCCTTTTCAGAAAATTGAACATGATGATTCTATAGATAGTCTTAAAGTATATGATAGAAACGGCAGTGATACTGGATCTGCTGGTGATATGTCTGGTTCCTCTACATACTCAACATGGGTGTCAGGAGACCATGTTCATTCTATAGCACAACTCTCAAGATCTCTTCAAAGTATAGTGGTAAGTATTTCTTTTCAGTCTTGCATGTCTTTGTGTTTCTTTTCTGTTTATTCTTCATTGTTGTTAGCCCATGGCTGACAACACTTTGATACTCTCCACTCATTACTGACAACACTTTGATACTCTCCACTCATTACTGACAACACTTTGATACTCTCCACTCATTACTGACAACACTTTGATACTCTCCACTCATTACTGACAACACTTTGATACTCTCCACTCATTACTGACAACACTTTGATACTCTCCACTCATTACTGACAACACTTTGATACTCTCCACTCATTACTGACAACACTTTGATACTCTCCACTCATTACTGACAACACTTTGATACTCTCCACTCATTACTGACAACACTTTGATACTCTCCACTCATTACCTGTGGGTCAATTCATAATGAAAACCGTTGTTTCTGGTTTGTTCTGTAACTGATCTGTAATTTAGTAGTTACCATAATAGCATAACATCACTCAAATTTAGCTGTTAAGACGTATTGAACAGATCATGAGATATGATCTGACTAGCTGGTATAGCACTCGTCGTCGGTATCATATGGGTAATTGTCACACGTTCATCTCCTCTAACTATTTTAATCTTCAAGAAAATCCTTCTTTTTTTGTTTTGATTGGCTGTAAAACAGTTGGTGGGGACTAACCGGAATGTTTTACATCATTCATTGTGAGTCAATTTTATTACCAGACCACCAAAGAGAAGGATATTGTTTTATACATTTTATATAACACTAAATTTTGCTGTTTTGTAAATATTTATAAATAACGAGTACATGTGGTGTTTATTATTCATTTTGCACTTTAAAGTGCATCGGTCGTGTGGTACAAAGATTTAGAGCACGATTATATTACCTTTTGTCTACAAGATACTAATCTGTATAGTTCTTACAAAATAATCCTTTATAATTCATTGACGAACGTTTTTGTTAATTACAATTGACACAATGATATGATTGATGTCATGTGATCAGAGACACTTTCCATTCATAAAAATCTGTGTATTACTTATCTGATAGTGTAGTATACCCTCATATATATAATATATCATGAGTGTCTATACAAACACATGAAACACATAAGTTTTATAAATACAGTCAAACCTGTATTAAGAGGTCACCCTTGGGACCAAGAAAAAGTGGCCTTATAAGACAGGTGACCCCTTAAAAAAGGTTCAATTCATATAAAATTTTCTATGCCAAGACAAGAAAAAGGTGACGTTTTAATACAGGTGACCACATGGGTAGGTTTGACATTTTTTTTACATAAATTTTATAACACAGGATTTAAAGTAGAAAAAGCATAAAGCAGATTTTTTATTTAATATGTATGTTCTGGTGTAAAGGAGTGACATTCCTTGTGATGTAAAAAAAAAAAAAAAACATTGAAAAAAAAAGTTAAAAAGATGATGTTAATGGACTGATTGTAAAAAGTTAGATATATATATATATTAGTCTTGTCTGATGATTTTTGTATGTATTACATAGCCCTGTCATATCATAAGCTTGATATTGTTGACGTGAATGAAGTCGTAAAGCTACAAGCTGATAATAGTATGACCTTGAATTAAATAAAGGCGAAATGTGAAAAAGATTTAATCTTTAATCTTTATTTAAGATCTTTTTAGTATATATATATCTATATCTGATCTTGTCTAATGTTATATAATGAGTTTTTGTCAAGTTCACGTCAGTTAACCTAGAAGTTTGAAGACATTATTTATTGTGTCTGGTAATCCAAGCTTTTGTCATGTTTTATCTTGTTTCAGTGCTAAAAGTACAATACATTTCTAAGGAGATTTGATTTTAAAACAAAAATATTTGTTATGTAATTAATGAAAACTTGAAAAGTAAAAAGTAAGCACACACTCCTGGACTAGCCCCCTTTAATATGAAATACAGTGTACTAAAGTCCAGTACCTACATTATAATTAGCTGGTAATAATAAGACTTGTGGTTGACCCATTCCTCTTTTTCATTTCAGCGATGTGATGGGAACACTAAAGCAAGAAATTGAAATATTATAGCTTTTGTATTCCCATCACAACGCTGAAATCTCATTTGACGTCATTCTATGTCAATCTTATTTTCTTTTTAGCATTTGACACAGAAACAAGTGACAGCAGTAGAATGTCTGAGAGCTCAGTTGGCAGAGGCAAATGAGAAAATAAATAATTTATCAGCAGAGGTTCACGATAGAAAGGGAGGCCTTAGACATAACCAATTAGAGGAACTTAGAAACTTACAGGTATTGTCAAGTTAAAGACGTACCAGTTTGGGAGGGAGGTTGTTTTGGTTTATGTTGTTTAATGCCACTTTCAACAAGATCTCGGTTATATCATGACGGTCACCTCAGTTTTATTGATGGAGGAAACCGGAGAATACCACAACCTATTGGATATCACTGACAAACTTTATTGCATAATGTTGTATCAAGTACATGAGCGTGATTCAAACTCACAACTTAAGTTGGGAGGGAGGAGTGTGAGGGAACCATACTTGTAATGGTAATGCATACTATTAATGTTACCAGGACGATTACCACAGTTGACATTACAAAATATAAAAGTAACAGCCACAAAAATAATTGTCAAACGTTGTTATTACACCTTAAAGTTAACATGACATTATTGATCAATAAATACCCTAGAACAATGTCCTGAAGTAAAACAAAACAATGTCCTGACGTATTAATGGCTACTTGTAGGTCAAGGTAACATTAGTAAGAGAATGTGAAAATGTCTAACGATGGAAGAAAAGAGTTAACTGTCTCCTCTAGAATGTACTTGCTAATGAAAATAAGTTAATTATCTGATTGTGGTTTTGTTTGTTACCATAGATTTACACGGACCAAAGTTACTTCAATAGAACATTTATTTTATTTCTGCAGAATGAGGTTAAATTTGTCAATTGTCAAGATTCAGGTAATTCATATTAAACAACTACAAACAAATATTTTATGTTGGTCAAAACCTGTTAGGTATATTAAAAGATTATTTTTGTAGGAGCAAATCAGAAGAGAAAGACAAGGACTGGAGAAAGAAAAAGAGAGAGAGAGAATGGTGATGGATCATGAAAGAACAAGTTTAGAGGAAGAGAAGAAAGACCTGGAAAGAAAAGAGGTTTGTTTTTGTTTATTTGTTTAGTAAATGAAACCGACTTGAGAAAGATTGTTATTAACTGAAATATATGCTAAGTAATACAAATTTAATAGATTCAATATCACAGTTAATTTACTATTCAAATTTCCAAAATCTTTAAACAATGAATATGCCTGGAATAGCCATAAAACTTAACTCTGCTTCATATGAATACTTTATTGTTGGTTGTTATATGCCTGGACGTGTTGTCCATCCTTCATAAACATCAACTCAACTTGTCTTGTCTGATTTACAAAATTACAAGGAAAAATGGTCTTAGTGTCTTTTTTTTTTCTTGCAGACAATTTTTACTTTTGTACTTTATCCTATGAAAAATACAAACAAATGTAAGTCTGAAGTAAACATGTTGTTCAATAATTATTCAAGCTTCACCATATTTTTGGGAGTGATGTCTGAGGGTACGCTTATTTTTTTTATGATTTTCTTTGTCAAGAGTTATGGGACTTGATGTTGCCTGCTTACTCATGTTTACCTTGACTAATTTTCTTCAAACCTTACCATATTATTAGGAATGCTGGTATGAGAGTCTATACATTTTGATGTATTTTACTGTTTATTTTATATACAGACAAAGTTAAGATTAAAATAATCATATGGTATTTGGGACTTTTTTTTTGTAGGCTGAACTTCAACATCAAAGGGATGATTTTAAGAAAAAGAAAGAAATGTTACAAAAACAACAAGATCTTTGGGAAGATGCTCATAGAGAAGCATTATCCAAGGCATCTAACTCACCTGGTATGTCAGAGACTGTCACTGAAACACAAGCAGACACTGGGCGAAATTCACCTTCAATTTCAGGAGCTAATAATTCACATCGCCGATCGGCTTCTGCAGACTTTTGTCAACTCATTGAAAATGATATGGAAAACTTAAAACAAGGACATTTACGTACAAGTAGACGTTACAATGAAGTTGGACGATCAGATTCACGAGCGTCTATTCCAAATTCAAGTTTTACGTCTAGTGTTAACAAACAAAGTTTACCTATTCATTTAATTAGTGCTAAGAATGAACAGAAAGTTAATCCAAAAAACCCACAGCAGATTCCAACAAAGTTGTCGGGTCAAAGTTCAGTATCATCATTGTCCGGCATATCACAAAAACTGCCATTTAGATTGGCAAGCAGTACTAGTGCTAGTTCTCTCCCTTCCCAAGGATCAGGTGGTAGTTTACAAACAAATAACAGTAGTTCTAGTCTAAACCAAAAATCTTATACCCCAAACATATCTTCATCATTAAAGGGAGTAATGAAACTTGCCCAGCCTGGAGGTAGTAAAGGGAAGTCACCAGGTAATGTGTCGTCAGATGGAAAACAAGGATCTCCAAAACAAGACCAAAAAGGAAATAAAACAGATGGAGTGATCTATTTTTAAAGTACATGGTAAGTCTTGTATTTAGCTCACCTAGCCAAAAATCACATGATATTTTGTTGTCTTTAAGTTACCTAGTCAAAGATCACATGATTTTATTGTTATTAAAAAAAAAGATATGAGAAAAGTGATGACTGATGAAATCTATCTGTCTGAAATTTATACTTCAATTTGTCTTCAGATACATAACCTTTACAAATATGATATGAGTATTTAATTGTTATCTATCTTAAATTTCAGATCCTATTACGAAAATATGTTGATGGGAAATGATCACGGAACTGTTCCAAAATTTTAGCGGAAAACACTTGTACAGTGACTACAACCATTTTACAGAACTGATAGAGATGATGTGTTTAACCAATGAAAACACTGCTATATTGAGGAATAAAAGAAGGATTCTATTTTTTGTAAATCATGGATCTGACATTGAAGCACAACCATATACAGCTGTGCAAACCCGATTTATGACTTGTCCATATGGATGCATGTCTGCTAACTCAGGATATGAGACAAAATGGCAGACAACATTTTATTATCTCGGACATGAATCATGCTGGACATGATTTTATTGTTTGTGTTCACTGAATTTGACTTGAAAAGCATTTATTTTACATAGTTTTCATGCTACCATAGCAACCAACAAAGGGAGATAATTTTAGCGGTTTTTATGTGCCATATTTATTTTTCAATTTGTAAAAAAAAAATGTCTAAAATTTTATTTCATTTTATTTTGAAGTAAGTAAGTCATATTCTCACAGAAGAATGAAAAATTTGTTGAAACTATACATAGATTGGTATCAATATTGAAAATTGTAATTCAAAATCCCAAGTACATGTGTGAACTATTTTTCTTGGACATCTTTGTATGTAAATTTCATTTTGTAATTTAGGTTTTTTTGCTTTATTATGAAGATAAAAATGTTAATGAAAATTGTGGAAAAAAGTTATAAACAAAAAACCTTATTTTGAATGAATAGTTTTGTAGATATATATTTTTAAAAAACAACAAGGTTTATCTTTTAGATATATATAGAATGCAAGGGTTTATTTATTTTTGTAAGTTGAGTGAAAATTATAAAACGTGTGATTATTTCATGCTCCCAAGATTTAGAACTTAAAAATATAAGTAAAAGGATTGTTAAATATTGTGATTTTTTTGGAGAATTTTTTACAAATCTTTCATTGCAACTGTTTTGCAGGATTATTTGAATATATATACTAATATTGTATGTAATTTAAGTGGTAATATTGTATAACAATTTCTCTCATTAACTTACTAAGCAATTTACCTTTATCTTAAATATAGTTTGTTTTTAAATTATTGTTTATCATGTTGTGTGAAATAAAATTTAAAAAACAAAATTTTTTAGAAGGCAAAATATAAATGCATTTTTCAGGACTTTCATGAAAACAATTTCTATGCAAATTTGATAACTCAAACTATTTGGAAATAAACATGTTTTTCTGGTTACATTTTGAATTTACTAAGTATATAAATGCAAATAAGTTTGTGTCAAGTTTAAAATTCTCAGACATAGTTGAGATCTTTTAAGTGGATAAATTCCAGATTTTACATTCCCATATTTGAAATTGAAAACTTATTTTTATGGTTTTTGTTTTTTATAGAATTTTTGGAAAATGCAGCAAGAGTTGTTTTGTTTTTGAGTGATAGAATTTTGATACATTTCGTTAAATGTTAATTTTTTTTTTTTTTTTTTTATAAAGTGCTAGTTTTTAACATTCTATGTTGTCATAGTTACTGTAGGATGGACATACTGAAGCATTCTCTTTAAATAAAGTCATCAGATATTGGAACACCATTTTTTATTAGACATTAATCCTGTCTTTTTATACTTAATTTTTTAATTGAATGTTAATTTTCATGAAGTTTTGATTTGCTAAATTAATAGTTTAACATATTAGCAAGAATTACCCCATAAATTTTGATTATTTTTTAAATTTGCTGACAGGTATATTATAAAAATATTTTGGCAAGGTTATATGAACTTTTCAATTTCAAAGTAAAAACAGCAAAACACTTCAAAATTAAATATTTCCATTAGAAAAACAAACATTTTATTGTGAATATTTTTTATAAAAAAAGATTTATTTTCAAACTTCATATGTTGACAAATTAGCTTGTTACCCAATATTTTAAGGTTATATAACTCTGGCGCCTACTGTACACAGTTAATTGTCTAATAGTTGTATTGGATTGCTTTGTCAACAGACATCCTACAGAAAAAAATAACCTCATTAATAGGTGTAAGAGGATTGTAAAATCATCATCATATATTTTTGTAGAATGATTTTATAGACTTTTTTCACATAACGATAAAAAAGAATAACACAACCCACAAATATCTCAAATTACGGCATTATGAGAACGTGTTGCCAAGTTACATAATAGTTGTAAATACATGTAATCAAAGGACAGAAATCTATGGAAAATGATATAGTTCATAAATGGTGTCTTGTCAGAATAATGTAAATAATTAACATATATAAAAACAAACTCATTCTAAGACATAGCAAGCAATGTGTCTCTACATCAATGGTATGTTAATGTACCAGTTTATGACCTAAGTTTGATAATTGTGTAAATGGTCAAGTGATGATATTTATTAACTAACTTGTTATAACATTTGATGACATCAAAAATATATGACATTTTATCTCTCACTTGTACATTAATTAAATACTAAACTTGCAATTATAGTACCGTAGTATAAATATACAAAGTATTGTTGATAAAATAAAATATTCATATCATCTCAGATTATACATATTAAATAGATTAATTTATTAACATAGCAATAAGATAGTTTAAAAATTGTCATTTTTTTAACTATTAATTGTCTTTTCGATAACAAAATACAGATTTGTCTTGTAAAATGTTCATATATCCATAATATTGTTTTAACTTGATTGTGAAATGGCAAGTATTGGTCAAGTCTGATCTTGTTTGTTAATGGTGTAAATACCTGAATATTAACCACTTTCGTGACCCTGAATATTTGGGGTCAACTAATATTGTTATTTTCCCATGATAACTTTATACATTTTATTATTGAATGATTAAAAAATAATGGTTTTTAGTAAAGGTGAAAACAAATAAATGTGTGTTTTTATTAATTCCTCAGCTCACCTGAACCAAAGGGTCATGTGAGCTGTTGCCATCATTTTGCATTCATCGTCTGTCGTCCGGCCATAAACTTTCATACTTTTGTCATCATTAATACAACTGAGCCAATTTTAACCAATCTTGGCCAAAAGGGTCCTTAGATGGTCCTCCCTACAAATTATGTCCGACAGTTCCGATGACCTTCAACTATGACTACATGTCTGGTTAGGACAGGCTAAAATGTTAGTGAAAAGCTAGACCTGATTAGGACAGACAAAACATGGTGATGGAAAGCTAGACCTGGTTGGGACAGGCTAAAATGTTAGTGGAATGCTAGACCTGGTTGGGACAGGCTAAAATGTTAGTGGAAAGCTAGACTTTGTTAGAACAGGTTAAAATGTTAGTGGAAAGCTAGACTTTGTTAGAACAGGTTAAAATGTTAGTGGAAAGCTAGACTTTGTTAGAACAGGCTAAAATGTTAGTGGAAAACTAGACTTTGTTAGAACTGGCTAAAATGTTAGTGGAAAGCTAGACTTTGTTAGAACTGGCTAAAATGTTAGTGGAAAACTAGACTTTGTTAGAACTGGCTAAAATGTTAGTGGAAAGCTAGACTTTGTTAGAACAGACTAAAATGTTAGTGGAAAGCTAGACCTGGTTGGGACAGGCTAAAATGTTAGTGGAATGCTAGACTTTGTTAGAACAGGCTAAAATGTTAGTGGAAAGCTAGACTTTGTTAGAACAGGTTAAAATGTTAGTGGAAAGCTAGACTTTGTTAGAACAGGCTAAAATGTTAGTGGAAAACTAGACTTTGTTAGAACTGGCTAAAATGTTAGTGGAAAGCTAGACTTTGTTAGAACAGACTAAAATGTTAGTGGAAAGCTAGACCTGGTTGGGACAGGCTAAAATGTTAGTGGAATGCTAGACTTTGTTAGAACAGGCTAAAATGTTAGTGGAAAGTTAGACTTTGTTAGAACAGGCTAAAATGTTAGTGGAAAACTAGACTTTGTTAGAACAGGCTAAAATGTTAGTGGAAAGCTAGACTTTGTTAGAACAGGCTAAAATGTTAGTGGAAAACTAGACTTTGTTAGAACAGGCAAAAATGCTAGTGGAAAGCTACAACTTGGCATGGACATGCTGAATTAATGGCTTTGTACCTATATTAAAATTGGTTATAAACATGGATGTCAGTTCAACGCACTGGGTCATACCTTGATGAGACTTGAGGATTCATTTACCTAATACCAAATATTAAGACTCAGGAATTTGTTTGAAATTCTATGTTTTCCAAGACTTTGATAAGACATGACTGCCAATACAGCCTAATAATAAAAATATTTGATCTAGAAACCGCCGGCAGACATTAATGAAACTTTGGAATTACATTACCTACTATACAAAATATGATTCTCAAATTTGTGAGTGAATGAGTGATTGTAGTTTAACGCCAATTCAGCAATTTTTCAGCAATTTCATGGCGAGAACAAGTTAATTTTCAATGAGATGATGACGCTGTCCACTTTGTACTAGACCAACACGCCGAGTTGGATTTTTATAGTACTAGACTGCTAGCTCACTGAATAGTCCGCAGGTAGACATGTCGCTCCTCGCGGACATTTTATTCTGATTCCGAGCGAACCAGTCTTTGTTCTTACTCTCTAATGCTGCGTGGTTAGCTGAGAAGCAACATATACCAACTTTAGTCTTTGGACCTGACCGGGACTCGAGCCCACGATCTACCACACTCTAATGCTGCGTGGTTAGCTGAGAAGCAACATATACCAACATTAGTCTTTGGACCTGACCGGGACTCGAGCCCACGATCTACCACACTCTAGGTGAGCACGCTTACCATTACGCCACCGATGCGGTTCTTAATTTTGTGAAATTATACGACTTCATACTAGGATAACACATGACTTCCAATTTTGATGTAAGCCTTATCTCTGAGACAGCTTGGCATATCCCAATGAAACTGAAACTTTAGAATTATACTATCAAATATTAAGATTCCCAAGTTTGTGAAATTTTACAATATCAAATGAAATGACCAAGATGAAAAAAAACCCACATATCTGCCAAAATAGCGTTAAAGTTTTGGTTAGAAACCACTGCGTGATATACCTCAATGAGACTTCAGTTACTTTACCAATATCACCGACAAAACTTAAAATAAAAAAAAAGATGGCTGCCAAGAAAGCATTAACGTTTTTGGTGCAAGCTGTATCACAGAAACCACTTGAGTACCTTAATGAAACCTCGTGATCACTTTACCTGCAATAAAATATGAAGACACAATTTCTACTGAATCAATATGAGCAGCTCTATCTTTTGATATTCTGTCCAGTGAATGTGCTCCTTAGAATAAAAACGTAGATATCAAATTTAGTGGCACAACGCGTTTCTGGAATAACCTTCATCAGGTACGCTCAATATCGAAATATTGGAAAGTGAAATAATTTAAAAGTTTAGGAGCAATAAACCAAAGAGCCTAAACAGGATAACCAAAATCTGCTAAGATCACCTATGTGTGATGGAGGGGAACCTTAGGGCCTAAACATGATAGCTAAGGTCACCTATGTCTGATGGAGGGGAACCTTAGGGCCTAAACAGGATAGCCAAACTCATCTGAGGTCACCTATGTGTGATGGAGGGGAACCTTAGGGCCTAAACATGATAGCTAAGGTCACCTATGTGTGATGGAGGGGAACCTTAGGGCCTAAACATGATAGCTAAGGTCACCTATGTGTGATGGAGGGGAACCTTAGGGCCTAAATATGATAGCTAAGGTCACCTATGTGTGATGGAGGGGAACCTTAGGGCCTAAACATGATGGCTAAGGTCACCTATGTGTGATGGAGGGGAACCTTAGGGCCTAAACAGGATAGCTAAGGTCACCTATGTGTGATGGAGGGGAACCTTAGGGCCTAAATATGATAGCTAAGGTCACCTATGTGTGATGGAGGGGAACCTTAGGGCCTAAACAGGATAGCTAAGGTCACCTATGTGTGATGGAGGGGAACCTTAGGGCCTAAACATGATAGCTAAGGTCACCTATGTCTGATGGAGGGGAACCTTAGGGCCTAAACATGATAGCTAAGGTCACCTATGTCTGATGGAGGGGAACCTTAGGGCCTAAACATGATAGCTAAGGTCACCTATGTGTGATGGAGGGGAACCTTAGGGCCTAAATATGATAGCTAAGGTCACCTATGTGTGATGGAGGGGAACCTTAGGGCCTAAACAGGATAGCTAAGGTCACCTATGTGTGATGGAGGGGAACCTTAGGGCCTAAACAGGATAGCTAAGGTCACCTATGTGTGATGGAGGGGAACCTTAGGGCCTAAACATGATAGCCAAAATCAGCTAAGGTCACCTATGTGTGAGGAAGGAGAACCTTAGTTTTGATAATAATTACATTATTTAGGAACTAATGTGAAACAACCCGACTTTCAGACAAAATTGTTGTATTCTATTGTGTTTATTTAAATATGTTTCTACTGTCAAAAAGGATAAAACTGATTTACTGTCCACCGACAGCCTTGCTCACTAGTTTACCGTTTATATGCTACCAAAAAGACAACAAGTATATTTCAGCTGTTAAAGTATGTTTGCATTTGGCATATCCATACCAACAATTACGTTAAAAATTATAGTTCTTTGATATTGATCAGACATTTCAAAGAAAGGAATCATTGGATATGCATGGCACCATACACAATCTTGCAATTTAGCAAGTACGCCATCATTCAATTTTGAACGGAATCTTATTACATTAGTATACACGACAGAATTCTCTAGCGATTTAATCGTATCCATTTCACAATTCTGTCGGAATAATCAAAACATAAATAAATATTTATAAAAAATAGGGTAACTGGACGTTAAATGAAAAATAAACCAGAACATTAGTTTGATAACAAGGAATAACAACATATAATCTAATCTATACAAGAAGTAATTTACAAGTTAGAAGTAACGTTAAGACAGCTTATATTGACACTTTACATTGTTTATAATCCAACAGTAGAAAGGATCATTCTTGTGAGAAAAAAAATTATACAATATTAGCCGTGTCATAAAATCTATGATGTTGGTCAGTGACCATATATAACAACAATGTATGTTTGGTTGCTCAAATAGAACAAATGCAAGATATAATGCATTACATTTATGTCAATTCCCAATTGATGTCTGATATTTTGTAATTACATGTACAATAGTGTTGTTTTGACTATACGGACTGATCTTTTGTGGTTTTTTGTTGTTGAACGACAATTAGGACCAAAAAATGTTTGTTTCAATTATTTGCCCATCGTCTGTTGATAATATGTTTCCCTTTTTCCAATGCAAGTTTCCTGGTCGGTTTGGTTAAAAAAAAACTGGTCACGATAAATTGTGAAAAGTATTATTCTCTGTGGCTTTTGAAGTTGATTTCCTAAATTATTTTTCTATTCTGCATATTCTGTTGCACGGCCTTTGCCATGATATGAAATGTTGACGACAGACAAAATCATGACCCAATGATAAATTAAGAAGGGTGTGGGATTGTATATGAAAGGAACTGAGTTCATTCTGCCAGTTGTATGATATTGTTCCATCTGTTTCTCCATTACAGCAGTGACAAATCTCAATACAATACGAATTTATATAACAGCAGTGGTTCTCATCAAACTTACTATTAACTCAAAAAGAAGACAATGTACAGACGTTACTTTAACACGTGCGTGCTGATATAATGATGAAATGTAAAGGAAACTGCTTCTTAATTTCATGATTACAACAAACCACCAGCCTCGTGGGTCTTCAGTAGGAAGGTTAACATTCTAAATCAAAACATTGGTTATTATGAGTAATGTCCCCTGTTCAGACAACACTACAAGAGGACTTGCTTTTTTTCTTCAGAAATTTCCAATTTCCATAATTGTGGATTCGATCAATAAAATTCCTTTATTAAATGTTTTAAAACATTTGATCAGCATTGTTCAGAAGTTTGAGGCCCTGGGATACGAAGAAAATTACAAATAATAGAAAAAGAGGTAAATGAACTAAGGGGGTAATCCTAGCATGATGGAAAGTATGGCACTAGGTTATCATACACGAGAAAAACCAACTGACTGATAAAGAACACCATTTGATATTTATTCTAAGATAAGTCTATGTGGAATATCATCGGGGAAACCATTTTATATCTGTGTTTCTTATGATAAATTACCAAATCTTTGTTATTGTAAGGAGTATAATGGCAAACAGACGATTACATTCGATACAATCCGCCCTTTTCTAACTATTATTCGCTAAGGTATATTTTCAGAACAAAATATGACTTCAAGATAACAGAATTTCAAACAAAATATAAAGTTTAAATGCAATTCCAAACAATTTTGAAATGTTGTTGATATTGATGGAAATTTTGACCATCTCTGTTAAACTTTCTTTTCAAAAAATATTATTTAAATTTGAAAAGCTGCTTTGTTTCTCAAAGAAGAATTCTTTGTTATTCAATAAAGAACATATTTCTCAAAATCCATGATTTGTTTTCTCCGAAAATGCAGTTTTCCTCTAATTGTAGAAATATGTCTGAATAGTTACAATACATATTCAAATTAACAGAAATGTTGAATTATTTTTTTTTGAAATTTAATAACTATTCAAACTTTTCAATGAATGACTACTTAAAGTTTCGTTGTGTTCGGCTGTCAGTGTCTGCTGTTACGTTGATCTACTGTAATGTTGAATTTGATTTTTAATTATTTCCCTTGTAAACAGGTAACTTGTGTTCGGCTGCCAATATCACGTGATACGTTGAGTTGGTTTTAATGGTGTTTCCAATGTTTACTGTTAATAAAAACGAATTTGGTGCGCACGACTCGTTTCTGGAATAACCTTCCTCAGGTACTCTCATAATCAGAAGATTGGAAAACCAAATAATTTAAGTCTTTGGGAGAAAGTAAGCTAAACTGGCATAAACATGTTAGCCAAAATAGGCTAAGGTCACCTATGCCATATGTAACTTTGAGTTCAGCTGCCAATGCCATCTACGTTGAGTTTAGTTTTTAATTGTTTCCCCTGTTAACTATTTAGTTGAGTTCGGCTGCTAGTTACGCTGAGCTTAGTTTTTAATCGTTGCCCTTGTTAACAGTTAATTTGAGTTCTCCTGCAAATATCACTTTTTATCTTATAACGTTGAGATTAGTTTTTCACGTTGTTTCTCCTCTTGACAGTTAAATTGTGTACGACTGACAATATCTGCTGTTACGTAACTTGAATAATACTGCGCCCTCTATCGGCACTTTCGCTGGATGAGGGCTTGAACGCTCTTAGTGGTAAAAATCCGCCAGGCTGCTGGCTGGTACAGCCGACCAATCAAATGTCAGATATTAGCGCGTATGCGCATTAGTGACTTCCTTTACTTCCGTTTGTAAATATTGACAAAGCAAACACGGAGAATGAGTACGTGCCTTTGCATATTTAGAAAACAAATACACCTTTATTCTCATAATTATGATTTAAATTGCCATAGATTCACAAATCATTAAAGATTTTAAAAAATAAAACACCGTGTAATTTAAAGATTTAAAAAAATAAAACATCGTGTAATCATTTTTTGAAGTTTTTATGTTTTAATCTAAATTTGCTAAAATGTCACAATACACATCTAACATGTATTTTTGTAGTGTATGTGGGACAATAAAAGTGAATTTATTGTGGATAATAGGGTCGACACACGTAACTTGCCGTTAACATAAGATTGTATAAATATGGATATGCACTAGTTAAATTAAGGAAAATGGGATGAAATAATAAAGAAATTTTATTGAAAATAAATATGTAAACAGAAAGTTGATTATTTCATAAATTAAAAAGATTTTTAATACAATTTAATAAGAAATACCCATCACAATATCGTTATTTAGGTAAATACTTATTAGACTGATTTTTATTTAAAACCATTTTTGTCTTTAATTGATAACTGACCCAAGTTAGCCTAAATAAATGAAATGTGACTTAATGTGTTAATTATATAAATCCTTGCCTTCTATCAATATTAATTTCTTATCTAATTCTTATTCTTATTATGTAACAATATGGTCAGGTTGTTATTTTCATTGAATGGCATCTCAAAATAGATGGCTTCACAGTAGGAGCTCTTCCTGTATATTGGTTTAATCCTGTATATTACAACTGACAGCTAATGCATGACAAACAATTTTAATCAGCCATCAGTATCATAAAATATATTTTTTTAAATCTTTATTTTAAATGAAATTAAAAAATTATTATATAAGAGTGAATTCAATTCAAGCTTTTATTTACTTTCCAACTTTGAAATAAAAATCATTATGTTTTAATATTTAAAAAATAGTAATTATTCATTTAAGTTTTATTTCATGTTTGGTTGTATTTATCCGGATAAGTGTATTGCATACAGCATTACATCATCTGATCGCTCCATTGGACATTATTTACAAACACTTTAGCTCCTCCTATTTTATGTCGTAATACCCATAAGTCATAGCGATTTACTATTTCCGGTTTGACGGATTTGTTCAATGAATGCATCCAGGCGTTAATGCAGCGACTAGCCAATCGTAACTACTCGGCTATTCTCGCTACCCTGCAAATAACCTCGTACGTACATAGTAGAAATTCTTCTTAAATTGTTTGCCGGAAGTTAAGTTAAGTTAAACCGCACAAAAATATAGTCCACCAAAATCCAATATGGAAGACATACTAAGTAAAATCTAATCATGCAAAACTAATTAAAACTTTAATTGAAATATAGAAAATTGTTTAAAATATAACTTTATCAAACTTTCATGTAACTGACATGTGAAAAGTAGTGCGATTTATACGCCTAATGCATACGAGGTTATTTCCATCAAAGACTGGAATGATCTTCCACCAGACATTCTAGGAATTGATGACTATGAGGCATTCAAGACCAGCCTCATAGTCCACAGAAGCCAGTAAAGTAGAATCTCACGAATGTTTTTAAACTGCACATGTACATATGTTTTTAATGAGCACATGATGGATGACGTCCAGTATTATGCATTCGTGTGATGAGTCGGACGACTCTTTACGAATTACCAGTGTAGAAGTAGAAGTAGTGAGAATGGCCGAGTAGTTACGATTGGCGACTAGCGGGAGAGTAATATAACGACTGAATTATTCGGGTTAGCTGTTACGTGGAGTCTTTTTTTCTTGAATTGTTTCCCTTGTTTACTGTTAAATTGCATAACGCTGACAATATTTGCTGTTATTGTAAGTATTGGTTGTTAATGTCAATATCTGCTCAATCGGCAAACCTCGGGTGAGTCCGCTTCTCTCCCTCAATACCTCGGCTGTAATACGGTATTTGATATGCGTCTATGCGTCACATTTCTTCGCCGGAAGACCGCATCATTTCAATCAAACATTGCGCACCGCGAATAAGTTCTAAAATGGCGACAATAGATGAGTTTGTTTTGAAAAATATTGGTCTTTGATGAAGGTACGGAATCAGCCGACATTGCGACGAATGAAAATATATTATTATTGGACGAATATTCGAAAGTGAAATTATTTTAATACCTTCTTCATTGAAGATTTCCGAAAGTAGTTCCAATGGGAGCTATCGTAATACGGACGAGGCATGATGAAGGTAAGGAATCAGCCGAAGTTGCGACGAGTGAATATCTGCTGTTACGTTGAATTTGTATTTTTTTAAAGTTGCTTCCCTTGTTTAGTGTTAGGGGTTTTTTTAGGCTTAAATTTTCACTAAGCCACGTTTGCTGACTATTCTTGTCCAATTCGTTTGAGGGTCGCCCGGAAGGTATATTTAAATGTGGCAGTCGAAAAGAAAAATATCTCGGGAGTGTAACGATATAATTGGGTCAGCGAAAGGATCACAAATAAGCGAAAAATATTGAGGCAAAGTGGGGAAGGGGAAAAGGGTAGATGTTTACCTTGAAGTAAGGAAGAAGAGGGGGCATATATTTTCTGAATGAAACAAGTGCCTGTGCCATTCATATATTTTTTTTTTTTGTTGTTGATCCATTCATTTAGTAGACTAAAATCCAAAATAAACACATAGATCAGTTTTGAACCTTATCCTGTTGAATACTAACATTATTATAGAAGAATGTTTCTTGTCAATAAAGAAGCTACATGGCTTGTAGAAATCACAGGCGCTCGTTGCACGGAATTATCCTTTTTTTTTTTAGCTTTCTGTTTACATATCATTGCATCTCTTTTTTCTTTATTGATCGTGTTCGTGTCCATATATCTATACAATCTTATGGTAACAACAACTTTAATATGTCGGCCCGATATACTCTTATTATCGTTTAATAGAAACATGACATATACCTGTATTATAGTTTAAAAATCCCCATCCATTAATGTTGAAGTGGAAAATGTACGCCCGAATCATATACATATTTGAAAACTGATGAAGTCGAGTCATCCCAGTGGTAAACGTATATCTTATGTATATGTAGGTGCACCGTCTGTATGACTTCGAGGAGGGATGGAGATTTGGATATGTCAGCTTATGAATTTATTAAACAAACATGACATAATAACTTATTTTTTCAATATTACAACACGGCTTAGCTTGTTTTCGACATAAATCTGATATTATTTTAAAATAAACAGATTTTCTTTGGCTTTCATTTTTCTTGTGGAGTTTTATTTCATTGTGTTGTGGATATTGCAGCAAGTGTCCAATTGCTGATTAGTCACTGCTACCCCCAAAGAATAATAAAAGCAACATGTTCACTAAATAATAAGTTACAGTACACTACGTTTTTTAAAGAAAACATTTCTTCACGAAATAACACATTTTAAGGAAGGATTAATTGCACATCAGCGACAAATACCAAATATATTTTAGAATTTCGGTACATCTAAATATTTTATTGTGTGGTTATTTGCATTATATTTCGCTGAACAAATATCGTAATTTACGGTACACCACCATAAATTTCCGGTGTACGGGGAAACATCGTGATCGGTGTCCATTTCGTAATAAACAATTCGTAATAAAACATTTTCGGTGGGTGCTTTGAGAACAAGAAAACTTTATCTTTTCTATCTCTAACAGTACTTGTAGGTACAGAGCTTGGTTCGGGAGATGTTGCTAGATAAGTATGCAGTAGCCCAGCATTTTCAGACTCGGTTGTCGCTGATCCTGTCTGTAGCGCTCAAGCCTTGAAGTTTCATATTTTTGTCATCACGCTTGAAAAACTGTTCAAGTTTGTTTCGAACCCATGACAAGAAAAAATAAGCACATCATGTGGTAAAGTTTATCAGTGACTTAGGGCAGGTCGGTGTTTTTCTCTAGGTACTGCAGTTTCCCCCACCAATAAAACTGATCGCCTCGATATGACTGAAATAGTGTTGAAAGTGGCGTTAAACACTATAACCCTAACCTTTACCATAATGTCAAACAAGTTAATATTAGCTGGGAGTGACTCCCCTTCATTTTTTATGAATTCAAAAATGGTAACTTTTAATAGTTTAGCCTTTTTCTTTCATTGATAGCACTACATAATATTATTATATATTAATTGTTTAAATTATTTATTAATTTTAAAAGTTATAGATGGTAATTATAATATGTTTACATTTTTGTAAAAGGAATATTATGAATATTGTGAATGTACCATTTATGGAGATATTAAAGTACAAGTAATGATAATCTAAAGCAACAATTTAATGCAAATTGGAATCCAAAGGTGAATCTTGTTCCATTCAGGGAAGCTAAGGTTTATCTCCTCCTTTGAATACATCAATAAACGTTAAGGCAGGAATGCTAGTTTCTACCTATTCTCTCGGGTCAATTTCATATCCTACCTTTTATGTACTTACATACAATCTTAATAAATTGTTACATATGTTTTCATAGATTTTTTTAAAGGTAAAACATCACTTAAACAAGTATGTGCCTTTCAATATAACAGTGCATGACAAATTAAGGAAAGAAGATCTCCAAAGATGTGTATTCAACATTCTATAGAAAATTTCAAACTCAATACTATTTCAACTTAATAATCTTAGAGAAAAGTATAATCTGCCATAATCTTATTTGCTTAAATGGGTAGGGCATTTGACTGGAAAAGACTTTCCTTTATGCAAAAAAAAAATTTATCATCGGAACTGTCTACAATTTAATTGAGCAATCTACCATCTACTCTCAGAATGGTCCTGTTTTATCAAGAAAAGGAACAATAATTTAAATCCAAACACTATAAAATTAGCATTTGTTGTTTTTCCCCGCTAAGAACACAGCATTAAGGGATTAGAGCAAAGACTAGCTGGCTCCGAATGGAGATAGTGTATCCGAATGGAGATAATGTATCCAAGTAGAGCAACATTAGACAGTGTACCTGCTGACTGTTGTTTCTGTCAGTTAGTTTAACACTATACACATCCAGCTAAACGTGTTGGTCTAGTACAAAGTGGACATCACCATCATCTCATCCAGCTACACGTGTTGGTCTAGATATACAATGTATATGTATATATAGCCTTCCTGTTGCTTAAAAGAAACTTTATTTTAAATATAGTCAATGACAGGGTTTCTACCACAGAAAACACAATTGAAGTATAAACTATAACAATAATATATCTAATTTCTAAGTATGGTTTATAATTGATAAACAATGTCCAATTCTAAAAATTTGAGACTTTTAAGCAAAAAGTATACTTTCTTTAAAACACATCGCACTGTCTTCGTGTTTGAACTCATCAAAAATATTACCCTGTTTAGCCTCCCTGGAAACTAATTTATAAATCTGAATTAATAGTGATTTTGCAAATTATTGAACAAACAATGTCTAATTCTCAATATCTGTTATTTTAAACATCAAAACAGGGGTTTTTTTTCTAAAAACAACACGTCCTATTTCGTTCTTATTTGAAATTATTGAAGCCACATTGCATTACATCTTCCTGTAAAATATTTGTAAAATCTTACAATTATTTTTCAAGATATCGGATAAAAAAGAATTTGTGACAGACGAAGAGATGAACTCAAGGACATTATGCTAGTATACCCCCACCCCCGCTGCCCATCCCATTACAGGGAGGCGGTGGAGGAGTAAGCGAAGGGAGTAAAATCTTTGGTAATAAAACTAATTCAATGAACATTCAGTCTAATTTAAATATAAAATAAAATATAATATTCATGGTCATTGTACAGACAACATGCACTTGATTTCTATCAGAAAAGTGGCAGATAGAAAATTTCAGAAAAAGGGGAAATAACCCTCAAAATAGCAGTATAGTCACGTGACCTAGCCCTATAAATTGCATATTTTGATTTATTGTCCAAAGACCTTTACAACGATATATATGACTTGAGGGTACTATACAATTTTGAAAATCCGACGGTATGGTAGACCAATGTAGTCGGTTGCTATGACAACTAAAGGTTAAGTTTTATCCCACCAATAGCGAGGTGTAGTCGATACCATTCAACTTTATGAGTTATAAAGTGATCCATGAATTGCGGTGGTCCTGTGTGTTTTCTCCTGGTACTCGGATTTCCTTCACAAATAAACTGAGCAACGAACTAGGATAGCTGTTGAACTGGCGTTAAATACCCATTACCCATATTAGGTTTTGTCAGATCTGTTGATAAATATATATTCTCCAAAAATTTGTTCATGTCAGTTGATTAATTGATATATTTAGGTGGTAAAAGAAACATGCACCTAGTACACGTATTTATACACAAAAATAGCAACATATTTGTCTGATGTAATGAACAGCTGGATATTTATTACATGTCATATAAATCTAATCAAAAAATGACTAATGTAATGGTAAAATATAAGCTATGTAATAAATTTTATATGTATTTTGTACTGAACCGAACAATTTAAAGTAAATTTCTTTTTTATTTTAACGATAGAGAATATTTGACAAGTAAGTTATGTAATATGATCACAAGAAGACGTGTTAGAGGACTTTCTGTTAGTCCACCCTTCCGTTTACATACATATAATATATACAGATTTGACGGTGATAGATATAGTTTTGTCATTAAACGCAACCCACTTACCAAGATTGGATCAAACAGCTGTGAAAATTAGTTAAAGTGTTTTATTGTAGCATATATTTACACCTCTGATAGGTATGTATGATACAGATATATTTATGTAATACTTAAATATATTGTAGCAGGTGGTTATTCTCTGTTATTACGAAATATGGTAATGATCATAAATAAAAAGTGTTTGTCAAAGATATTTCTTTTTATTATAGTCTTTTAAATATTGTTTATCTGGATGATTTATAATGTTTATTGGTGTTGGGGCACTGGGGGAACCCGGGGTATAAAAATAGGACTCAATTTCACCACTGCAGAGAACCTGCATTCACCGATGGAGGTTTAGTGGGTTTTGTATTGTTTTATCTTTAGTTTTGTGTGCAGTGATTTAATGTCCATTGTTTGTTTGTTTGTTTGTCCTGTTTAGAAATTGTCATGTTCATTGTTTGTTTGTTTGTTTGTTTGTCCTGTTCAGAATTTGTCATGTCCATTGTTTGTCTGTTTGTTTGTTTGTTTGTCCTGTTCAGAATTTGTCATGTCCATTGTTTGTTTGTTTGTTTGTTTGTCCTGTTCAGAATTTGTCATGTCCATTGTTTGTTTGTTTGTTTGTTTGTTTGTCCTGTTCAGAATTTGTCATGTAAATTGTTTGTTTGTTTGTTTGTCCTGTTCAGAATTTGTCATGTCCATTGTTTGTCTGTTTGTTTGTTTGTTTGTCCTGTTCAGAATTTGTCATGTCCATTGTTTGTTTGTTTGTTTGTTTGTCCTGTTCAGAATTTGTCATGTCCATTGTTTGTTTGTTTGTTTGTTTGTTTGTCCTGTTCAGAATTTGTCATGTAAATTGTTTGTTTGTTTGTTTGTCCTGTTCAGAATTTGTCATGTCCATTGTTTGTTTGTTTGTTTGTTTGTTTGTTTGTCCTGTTCAGAATTTGTCATGTCCATTGTTTGTTTGTTTGTTTGTTTGTCCTGTTCAGAATTTGTCATGTCCATTGTTTGTTTGTTTGTTTGTTTGTTTGTCCTGTTCAGAATTTGTCATGTCCATTGTTTGTTTGTTTGTTTGTTTGTCCTGTTCAGAATTTGTCATGTCCATTGTTTGTTTGTTTGTTTGTCCTGTTCAGAATTTGTCATGTCCATTGTTTGTTTGTTTGTTTGTCCTGTTCTGAATTTGTCATGTCCATTGTTTGTTTGTTTGTTTGTTTGTTTGTTTGTTTGTTTGTTTGTTTGTCCTGTTCAGAATTTGGCATGTCCATTGTTTGTTTGTTTATTTATCCTGTTCAGAATTTGTCATGTCCATTGTTTGTTTGTTTGTTTGTCTGTTTGTCCTGTTCAGAATTTGTGATGTCCATTGTTTGTTTGTTTGTTTGTCCTGTTCAGAATTTGTCATGTCCATTGTTTGTTTGTTTGTTTGTTTGTTTGTTTGTTTGTTTTGGTCAGAATTTGTCATGTTCATTGTTTGTTTGTTTGTTTGTCCTGTTTAGAATTTGTCATGTCCATTTTTGTTTGTTTGTTTGTTTGTCCTGTTCAGAATTTGTCATGTCCATTGTTTGTTTGTTTGTTTGTCTGTTTGTCCTGTTCAGAATTGGTGATGTCCATTGTTTGTTTGTTTGTTTGTTTGTCCTGTTCAGAATTTGTCATGTCCATTGTTTGTTTGTTTGTTGTTTGTTTGTCTTGTTCAGAATTTGTCATGTCCATTGTTTGTTTGTTTGTTTGTTTGTCCTGGTCAGAATTTGTCATGTTCATTGTTTGTTTGTTTGTTTGTCCTGTTTAGAATTTGTCATGTCCATTTTTGTTTGTTTGTTTGTCCTGTTCAGTATTTGTCATGTCCATTGTTTGTTTGTTTGTTTGTTTGTTTGTCTTGTTCAGAATTTGTCATGTCCATTGTTTGTTTGTTTGTTTGTTTGTCCTGTTTAGAATTTGTCATGCCCATTTTTGTTTGTTTGTTTGTTTGTCCTGTTCAGTATTTGTCATGTCCATTGTTTGTTTGTTTGTTTGTTTGTTTGTTTGTCCTGTTCAGAATTTGTCATGTCCATTGTTTGTTTGTTTGTTTGTTTGTTTGTCCTGTTCAGAATTTGTCATGTCCATTGTTTGTTTGTTTGTTTGTTTGTTTGTTTGTTTGTCCTGTTCAGAATTTGTCATGTCCATTGTTTGTTTGTTTGTTTGTTTGTCCTGTTCAGAATTTGTGATGTCCATTGTTTGTTTGTTTGTTTGTCCTGTTCAGTATTTGTCATGTCCATTGTTTGTTTGTTTGTTTGTTTGTCCTGTTCAGAATTTGTGATGTCCATTGCTTGTTTGTTTGTTTGTTTGTCCTGTTCAGAATTTTTCATGTCCATTGTTTGTTTGTTTGTTTGTTTGTTTGTTTGTTTGTTTGTCCTGTGCAGAATTTGTCATTTCCATTGTTTGTCTGTTTGTTTGTTTGTCCTGTTCAGAATTTGTCATGTCCATTGTTTGTTTGTTTGTTTGTTTGTCCTGTTCAGAATTTGTCATGTTCATTGTTTGTTTGTTTGCTTGTCCTGTTCAGAATTTGTCATGTCCATTGTTTGTTTGTTTGTTTGTTTGTCCTGTTCAGAATTTGTCATGTCCATTGTTTGTTTGTTTGTTGTTTGTTTGTCTTGTTCAGAATTTGTCATGTCCATTGTTTGTTTGTTTGTTTGTTTGTCCTGGTCAGAATTTGTCATGTTCATTGTTTGTTTGTTTGTTTGTCCTGTTTAGAATTTGTCATGTCCATTTTTGTTTGTTTGTTTGTTTGTCCTGTTCAGTATTTGTCATGTCCATTGTTTGTTTGTTTGTTTGTTTGTTTGTCCTGTTCAGAATTTGTCATGTCCATTGTTTGTTTGTTTGTTTGTCTGTTTGTCCTGTTCAGAATTTGTGATGTCCATTGTTTGTTTGTTTGTTTGTTTGTCCTGTTCAGAATTTGTCATGTCCATTGTTTGTTTGTTTGTTTGTTTGTTTGTCTTGTTCAGAATTTGTCATGTCCATTGTTTGTTTGTTTGTTTGTTTGTCCTGTTCAGAATTTGTCATGTCCATTGTTTGTTTGTTTGTTTGTTTGTTTGTCTTGTTCAGAATTTGTCATGTCCATTGTTTGTTTGTTTGTTTGTTTGTCCTGTTTAGAATTTGTCATGCCCATTTTTGTTTGTTTGTTTGTTTGTCCTGTTCAGTATTTGTCATGTCCATTGTTTGTTTGTTTGTTTGTTTGTTTGTCCTGTTCAGAATTTGTCATGTCCATTGTTTGTTTGTTTGTTTGTTTGTTTGTCCTGTTCAGAATTTGTCATGTCCATTGTTTGTTTGTTTGTTTGTTTGTTTGTTTGTCCTGTTCAGAATTTGTCATGTCCATTGTTTGTTTGTTTGTTTGTTTGTTTGTTTGTCCTGTTCAGAATTTGTGATGTCCATTGTTTGTTTGTTTGTTTGTTTGTCCTGTTCAGTATTTGTCATGTCCATTGTTTGTTTGTTTGTTTGTTTGTCCTGTTCAGAATTTGTGATGTCCATTGCTTGTTTGTTTGTTTGTTTGTCCTGTTCAGAATTTTTCATGTCCATTGTTTGTTTGTTTGTTTGTTTGTTTGTCCTGTGCAGAATTTGTCATGTCCATTGTTTGTCTGTTTGTTTGTTTGTCCTGTTCAGAATTTGTCATGTCCATTGTTTGTTTGTTTGTTTGTTTGTCCTGTTCAGAATTTGTCATGTTCATTGTTTGTTTGTTTGCTTGTCCTGTTCAGAATTTGTCATGTCCATTGTTAGTTTGTTTGTTTGTTTGTCATGTTCAGAATTTGTCATGTCCATTGTTTGTTTGTTTGTTGTTTGTTTGTCTTGTTCAGAATTTGTCATGTCCATTGTTTGTTTGTTTGTTTGTTTGTCCTGGTCAGAATTTGTCATGTTCATTGTTTGTTTGTTTGTTTGTCCTGTTTAGAATTTGTCATGTCCATTTTTGTTTGTTTGTTTGTTTGTCCTGTTCAGTATTTGTCATGTCCATTGTTTGTTTGTTTGTTTGTTTGTTTGTCCTGTTCAGAATTTGTCATGTCCATTGTTTGTTTGTTTGTTTGTCTGTTTGTCCTGTTCAGAATTTGTGATGTCCATTGTTTGTTTGTTTGTTTGTTTGTCCTGTTCAGAATTTGTCATGTCCATTGTTTGTTTGTTTGTTTGTTTGTTTGTCTTGTTCAGAATTTGTCATGTCCATTGTTTGTTTGTTTGTTTGTTTGTCCTGTTCAGAATTTGTCATGTCCATTGTTTGTTTGTTTGTTTGTTTGTTTGTCTTGTTCAGAATTTGTCATGTCCATTGTTTGTTTGTTTGTTTGTTTGTCCTGTTTAGAATTTGTCATGCCCATTTTTGTTTGTTTGTTTGTTTGTCCTGTTCAGTATTTGTCATGTCCATTGTTTGTTTGTTTGTTTGTTTGTTTGTCCTGTTCAGAATTTGTCATGTCCATTGTTTGTTTGTTTGTTTGTTTGTTTGTTTGTTTGTCCTGTTCAGAATTTGTCATGTCCATTGTTTGTTTGTTTGTTTGTTTGTTTGTTTGTCCTGTTCAGAATTTGTCATGTCCATTGTTTGTTTGTTTGTTTGTTTGTCCTGTTCAGAATTTGTGATGTCCATTGTTTGTTTGTTTGTTTGTCCTGTTCAGTATTTGTCATGTCCATTGTTTGTTTGTTTGTTTGTTTGTCCTGTTCAGAATTTGTGATGTCCATTGCTTGTTTGTTTGTTTGTTTGTCCTGTTCAGAATTTTTCATGTCCATTGTTTGTTTGTTTGTTTGTTTGTTTGTCCTGTGCAGAATTTGTCATGTCCATTGTTTGTCTGTTTGTTTGTTTGTCCTGTTCAGAATTTGTCATGTCCATTGTTTGTTTGTTTGTTTGTTTGTCCTGTTCAGAATTTGTCATGTTCATTGTTTGTTTGTTTGTTTGTTTGTTTGTCCTGTTCAGAATTTGTCATGTCCATTGTTTGTTTGTTTGTTTGTTTGTTTGTTTGTTTGTTTGTTTGCTTGTCCTGTTCAGAATTTGTCATGTCCATTGTTTGTTTGTTTGTTTGTTTGTCCTGTTCAGAATTTGTGATGTCCATTGTTTGTTTGTTTGTTTGTCCTGTTCAGTATTTGTCATGTTCATTGTTTGTTTGTTTGTTTGTTTGTCCTGTTCAGAATTTGTGATGTCCATTGCTTGTTTGTTTGTTTGTTTGTCCTGTTCAGAATTTTTCATGTCCATTGTTTGTTTGTTTGTTTGTTTGTTTGTCCTGTTCAGAATTTGTCATGTCCATTGTTTTTTGTTTGTTTGTTTGTCCTGTTCAGAATTTGTCATGTCCATTGCTTGTTTGTTTTTTGTTTGTCCTGTTCAGAATTTGTCATGTCCATTGTTTGTTTGTTTGTTTGTTTGTTTGTCCTGTTCAGAATTTGTCATGTCCATTGTTTGTTTGTTTGTTTGTTTGTTTGTTTGCTTGTCCTGTTCAGAATTTGTCATGTCCATTGTTTGTTTGTTTGTTTGTTTGTCCTGTTCACAATTTGTCATGTCCATTGTTTGTTTGTTTGTTTGTTTGTCCTGTTCAGAATTTGTCATGTCCATTGTTTGTTTGTTTGTTTGTTTGTTTGTTTGTTTGTCCTGTTTAGAATTTGTCATGTCCATTGTTTGTCTGTTTGTTTGCTTGTCCTGTTCAGAATTTGTCATGTCCATTGTTTGTTTGTTTGTTTGTTTGTTTGTTTGCTTGTCCTGTTCACAATTTGTCATGTCCATTGTTTGTTTGTTTGTTTGTTTGTCCTGTTCAGAATTGGTCATGTCCATTGTTTGTTTGTTTGTTTGTTTGTCCTGGTCAGAATTTGTCATGTTCATTGTTTGTTTGTTTGTTTGTCCTGTTTAGAATTTGTCATGTCCATTTTTGTTTGTTTGTTTGTCCTGTTCAGTATTTGTCATGTCCATTGTTTGTTTGTTTGTTTGTTTGTTTGTCCTGTTCAGAATTTGTCATGTCCATTGTTTGCTTGTTTGTTTGTCTGTTTGTCCTGTTCAGAATTTGTGATGTCCATTGTTTGTTTGTTTGTTTGTTTGTCCTGTTCAGAATTTGTCATGTCCATTGTTTGTTTGTTTGTTTGTTTGTTTGTCTTGTTCAGAATTTGTCATGTCCATTGTTTGTTTGTTTGTTTGTTTGTCCTGTTCAGAATTTGTCATGTCCATTGTTTGTTTGTTTGTTTGTTTGTTTGTCTTGTTCAGAATTTGTCATGTCCATTGTTTGTTTGTTTGTTTGTTTGTCCTGTTTAGAATTTGTCATGCCCATTTTTGTTTGTTTGTTTGTTTGTCCTGTTCAGTATTTGTCATGTCCATTGTTTGTTTGTTTGTTTGTTTGTTTGTCCTGTTCAGAATTTGTCATGTCCATTGTTTGTTTGTTTGTTTGTTTGTTTGTCCTGTTCAGAATTTGTCATGTCCATTGTTTGTTTGTTTGTTTGTTTGTTTGTTTGTTTGTCCTGTTCAGAATTTGTCATGTCCATTGTTTGTTTGTTTGTTTGTTTGTCCTGTTCAGAATTTGTGATGTCCATTGTTTGTTTGTTTGTTTGTCCTGTTCAGTATTTGTCATGTCCATTGTTTGTTTGTTTGTTTGTTTGTCCTGTTCAGAATTTGTGATGTCCATTGCTTGTTTGTTTGTTTGTTTGTCCTGTTCAGAATTTTTCATGTCCATTGTTTGTTTGTTTGTTTGTTTGTTTGTCCTGTTCAGAATTTGTCATGTCCATTGTTTGTCTGTTTGTTTGTTTGTCCTGTTCAGAATTTGTCATGTCCATTGTTTGTTTGTTTGTTTGTTTGTCCTGTTCAGAATTTGTCATGTTCATTGTTTGTTTGTTTGCTTGTCCTGTTCAGAATTTGTCATGTCCATTGTTTGTTTGTTTGTTTGTTTGTCCTGTTCAGAATTTGTCATGTCCATTGTTTGTTTGTTTGTTGTTTGTTTGTCTTGTTCAGAATTTGTCATGTCCATTGTTTGTTTGTTTGTTTGTTTGTCCTGGTCAGAATTTGTCATGTTCATTGTTTGTTTGTTTGTTTGTCCTGTTTAGAATTTGTCATGTCCATTTTTGTTTGTTTGTTTGTTTGTCCTGTTCAGTATTTGTCATGTCCATTGTTTGTTTGTTTGTTTGTTTGTTTGTCCTGTTCAGAATTTGTCATGTCCATTGTTTGTTTGTTTGTTTGTCTGTTTGTCCTGTTCAGAATTTGTGATGTCCATTGTTTGTTTGTTTGTTTGTTTGTCCTGTTCAGAATTTGTCATGTCCATTGTTTGTTTGTTTGTTTGTTTGTTTGTCTTGTTCAGAATTTGTCATGTCCATTGTTTGTTTGTTTGTTTGTTTGTCCTGTTCAGAATTTGTCATGTCCATTGTTTGTTTGTTTGTTTGTTTGTTTGTCTTGTTCAGAATTTGTCATGTCCATTGTTTGTTTGTTTGTTTGTTTGTCCTGTTTAGAATTTGTCATGCCCATTTTTGTTTGTTTGTTTGTTTGTCCTGTTCAGTATTTGTCATGTCCATTGTTTGTTTGTTTGTTTGTTTGTTTGTCCTGTTCAGAATTTGTCATGTCCATTGTTTGTTTGTTTGTTTGTTTGTTTGTCCTGTTCAGAATTTGTCATGTCCATTGTTTGTTTGTTTGTTTGTTTGTTTGTTTGTCCTGTTCAGAATTTGTCATGTCCATTGTTTGTTTGTTTGTTTGTTTGTTTGTCCTGTTCAGAATTTGTCATGTAAATTGTTTGTTTGTTTGTTTGTCCTGTTCAGAATTTGTCATGTCCATTGTTTGTTTGTTTGTTTGTTTGTTTGTTTGTCCTGTTCAGAATTTGTCATGTCCATTGTTTGTTTGTTTGTTTGTTTGTCCTGTTCAGAATTTGTCATGTCCATTGTTTGTTTGTTTGTTTGTTTGTTTGTCCTGTTCAGAATTTGTCATGTCCATTGTTTGTTTGTTTGTTTGTTTGTCCTGTTCAGAATTTGTCATGTCCATTGTTTGTTTGTTTGTTTGTTTGTTTGTTTGTCCTGTTCAGAATTTGTCATGTCCATTGTTTGTTTGTTTGTTTGTTTGTCCTGTTCAGAATTTGTCATGTCCATTGTTTGTTTGTTTGTTTGTTTGTTTGTCCTGTTCAGAATTTGTCATGTCCATTGTTTGTTTGTTTGTTTGTTTGTCCTGTTCAGAATTTGTCATGTCCATTGTTTGTTTGTTTGTTTGTTTGTTTGTCCTGTTCAGAATTTGTCATGTCCATTGTTTGTTTGTTTGTTTGTCCTGTTCTGAATTTGTCATGTCCATTGTTTGTTTGTTTGTTTGTTTGTTTGTTTGTTTGTTTGTTTGTTTGTCCTGTTCAGAATTTGGCATGTCCATTGTTTGTTTGTTTATTTATCCTGTTCAGAATTTGTCATGTCCATTGTTTGTTTGTTTGTTTGTCTGTTTGTCCTGTTCAGAATTTGTGATGTCCATTGTTTGTTTGTTTGTTTGTCCTGTTCAGAATTTGTCATGTCCATTGTTTGTTTGTTTGTTTGTTTGTTTGTTTGTTTGTTTGTTTTGGTCAGAATTTGTCATGTTCATTGTTTGTTTGTTTGTTTGTCCTGTTTAGAATTTGTCATGTCCATTTTTGTTTGTTTGTTTGTTTGTCCTGTTCAGAATTTGTCATGTCCATTGTTTGTTTGTTTGTTTGTCTGTTTGTCCTGTTCAGAATTGGTGATGTCCATTGTTTGTTTGTTTGTTTGTTTGTCCTGTTCAGAATTTGTCATGTCCATTGTTTGTTTGTTTGTTGTTTGTTTGTCTTGTTCAGAATTTGTCATGTCCATTGTTTGTTTGTTTGTTTGTTTGTCCTGGTCAGAATTTGTCATGTTCATTGTTTGTTTGTTTGTTTGTCCTGTTCAGAATTTGTCATGTCCATTTTTGTTTGTTTGTTTGTCCTGTTCAGTATTTGTCATGTCCATTGTTTGTTTGTTTGTTTGTTTGTTTGTCCTGTTCAGAATTTGTCATGTCCATTGTTTGTTTGTTTGTTTGTCTGTTTGTCCTGTTCAGAATTTGTGATGTCCATTGTTTGTTTGTTTGTTTGTTTGTTTGTTTGTCCTGTTCAGAATTTGTCATGTCCATTGTTTGTTTGTTTGTTTGTTTGTTTGTCTTGTTCAGAATTTGTCATGTCCATTGTTTGTTTGTTTGTTTGTTTGTCCTGTTCAGAATTTGTCATGTCCATTGTTTGTTTGTTTGTTTGTTTGTTTTTCTTGTTCAGAATTTGTCATGTCCATTGTTTGTTTGTTTGTTTGTTTGTCCTGTTTAGAATTTGTCATGCCCATTTTTGTTTGTTTGTTTGTTTGTCCTGTTCAGTATTTGTCATGTCCATTGTTTGTTTGTTTGTTTGTTTGTTTGTCCTGTTCAGAATTTGTCATGTCCATTGTTTGTTTGTTTGTTTGTTTGTTTGTCCTGTTCAGAATTTGTCATGTCCATTGTTTGTTTGTTTGTTTGTTTGTTTGTTTGTTTGTCCTGTTCAGAATTTGTCATGTCCATTGTTTGTTTGTTTGTTTGTTTGTCCTGTTCAGAATTTGTGATGTCCATTGTTTGTTTGTTTGTTTGTCCTGTTCAGTATTTGTCATGTCCATTGTTTGTTTGTTTGTTTGTTTGTCCTGTTCAGAATTTGTGATGTCCATTGCTTGTTTGTTTGTTTGTTTGTCCTGTTCAGAATTTTTCATGTCCATTGTTTGTTTGTTTGTTTGTTTGTTTGTCCTGTGCAGAATTTGTCATGTCCATTGTTTGTCTGTTTGTTTGTTTGTCCTGTTCAGAATTTGTCATGTCCATTGTTTGTTTGTTTGTTTGTTTGTCCTGTTCAGAATTTGTCATGTTCATTGTTTGTTTGTTTGCTTGTCCTGTTCAGAATTTGTCATGTCCATTGTTTGTTTGTTTGTTTGTTTGTCCTGTTCAGAATTTGTCATGTCCATTGTTTGTTTGTTTGTTGTTTGTTTGTCTTGTTCAGAATTTGTCATGTCCATTGTTTGTTTGTTTGTTTGTTTGTCCTGGTCAGAATTTGTCATGTTCATTGTTTGTTTGTTTGTTTGTCCTGTTTAGAATTTGTCATGTCCATTTTTGTTTGTTTGTTTGTTTGTCCTGTTCAGTATTTGTCATGTCCATTGTTTGTTTGTTTGTTTGTTTGTTTGTCCTGTTCAGAATTTGTCATGTCCATTGTTTGTTTGTTTGTTTGTCTGTTTGTCCTGTTCAGAATTTGTGATGTCCATTGTTTGTTTGTTTGTTTGTTTGTCCTGTTCAGAATTTGTCATGTCCATTGTTTGTTTGTTTGTTTGTTTGTTTGTCTTGTTCAGAATTTGTCATGTCCATTGTTTGTTTGTTTGTTTGTTTGTCCTGTTCAGAATTTGTCATGTCCATTGTTTGTTTGTTTGTTTGTTTGTTTGTCTTGTTCAGAATTTGTCATGTCCATTGTTTGTTTGTTTGTTTGTTTGTCCTGTTTAGAATTTGTCATGCCCATTTTTGTTTGTTTGTTTGTTTGTCCTGTTCAGTATTTGTCATGTCCATTGTTTGTTTGTTTGTTTGTTTGTTTGTCCTGTTCAGAATTTGTCATGTCCATTGTTTGTTTGTTTGTTTGTTTGTTTGTCCTGTTCAGAATTTGTCATGTCCATTGTTTGTTTGTTTGTTTGTTTGTTTGTTTGTCCTGTTCAGAATTTGTCATGTCCATTGTTTGTTTGTTTGTTTGTTTGTCCTGTTCAGAATTTGTGATGTCCATTGTTTGTTTGTTTGTTTGTCCTGTTCAGTATTTGTCATGTCCATTGTTTGTTTGTTTGTTTGTTTGTCCTGTTCAGAATTTGTGATGTCCATTGCTTGTTTGTTTGTTTGTTTGTCCTGTTCAGAATTTTTCATGTCCATTGTTTGTTTGTTTGTTTGTTTGTTTGTCCTGTGCAGAATTTGTCATGTCCATTGTTTGTTTGTTTGCTTGTCCTGTTCAGAATTTGTCATGTCCATTGTTTGTTTGTTTGTTTGTTTGTCCTGTTCAGAATTTGTCATGTCCATTGTTTGTTTGTTTGTTGTTTGTTTGTCTTGTTCAGAATTTGTCATGTCCATTGTTTGTTTGTTTGTTTGTTTGTCCTGTTCAGAATTTGTGATGTCCATTGCTTGTTTGTTTGTTTGTTTGTCCTGTTCAGAATTTGTCATGTCCATTGTTTGTTTGTTTGTTTGTTTGTCCTGTTCAGAATTTGTGATGTCCATTGTTTGTTTGTTTGTTTGTCCTGTTCAGTATTTGTCATGTCCATTGTTTGTTTGTTTGTTTGTTTGTCCTGTTCAGAATTTGTGATGTCCATTGCTTGTTTGTTTGTTTGTTTGTCCTGTTCAGAATTTTTCATGTCCATTGTTTGTTTGTTTGTTTGTTTGTTTGTCCTGTGCAGAATTTTTCATGTCCATTATTTGTCTGTTTGTTTGTTTGTCCTGTTCAGAATTTGTCATGTCCATTGTTTGTTTGTTTGTTTGTTTGTCCTGTTCAGAATTTGTCATGTTCATTGTTTGTTTGTTTGTTTGTTTGTTTGTCCTGTTCAGAATTTGTCATGTCCATTGTTTGTTTGTTTGTTTGTTTGTTTGTTTGTTTGTTTGTTTGCTTGTCCTGTTCAGAATTTGTCATGTCCATTGTTTGTTTGTTTGTTTGTTTGTCCTGTTCAGAATTTGTGATGTCCATTGTTTGTTTGTTTGTTTGTCCTGTTCAGTATTTGTCATGTTCATTGTTTGTTTGTTTGTTTGTTTGTCCTGTTCAGAATTTGTGATGTCCATTGCTTGTTTGTTTGTTTGTTTGTCCTGTTCAGAATTTTTCATGTCCATTGTTTGTTTGTTTGTTTGTTTGTTTGTCCTGTTCAGAATTTGTCATGTCCATTGTTTGTTTGTTTGTTTGTTTGTCCTGTTCAGAATTTGTCATGTCCATTGCTTGTTTGTTTTTTGTTTGTCCTGTTCAGAATTTGTCATGTCCATTGTTTGTTTGTTTGTTTGTTTGTTTGTCCTGTTCAGAATTTGTCATGTCCATTGTTTGTTTGTTTGTTTGTTTGTTTGTTTGCTTGTCCTGTTCAGAATTTGTCATGTCCATTGTTTGTTTGTTTGTTTGTTTGTCCTGTTCACAATTTGTCATGTCCATTGTTTGTTTGTTTGTTTGTTTGTCCTGTTCAGAATTTGTCATGTCCATTGTTTGTTTGTTTGTTTGTTTGTTTGTTTGTTTGTCCTGTTTAGAATTTGTCATGTCCATTGTTTGTCTGTTTGTTTGCTTGTCCTGTTCAGAATTTGTCATGTCCATTGTTTGTTTGTTTGTTTGTTTGTTTGTTTGCTTGTCCTGTTCACAATTTGTCATGTCCATTGTTTGTTTGTTTGTTTGTTTGTCCTGTTCAGAATTGGTCATGTCCATTGTTTGTTTGTTTGTTTGTTTGTCCTGGTCAGAATTTGTCATGTTCATTGTTTGTTTGTTTGTTTGTCCTGTTTAGAATTTGTCATGTCCATTTTTGTTTGTTTGTTTGTCCTGTTCAGTATTTGTCATGTCCATTGTTTGTTTGTTTGTTTGTTTGTTTGTCCTGTTCAGAATTTGTCATGTCCATTGTTTGCTTGTTTGTTTGTCTGTTTGTCCTGTTCAGAATTTGTGATGTCCATTGTTTGTTTGTTTGTTTGTTTGTCCTGTTCAGAATTTGTCATGTCCATTGTTTGTTTGTTTGTTTGTTTGTTTGTCTTGTTCAGAATTTGTCATGTCCATTGTTTGTTTGTTTGTTTGTTTGTCCTGTTCAGAATTTGTCATGTCCATTGTTTGTTTGTTTGTTTGTTTGTTTGTCTTGTTCAGAATTTGTCATGTCCATTGTTTGTTTGTTTGTTTGTTTGTCCTGTTTAGAATTTGTCATGCCCATTTTTGTTTGTTTGTTTGTTTGTCCTGTTCAGTATTTGTCATGTCCATTGTTTGTTTGTTTGTTTGTTTGTTTGTTTGTCCTGTTCAGAATTTGTCATGTCCATTGTTTGTTTGTTTGTTTGTTTGTTTGTCCTGTTCAGAATTTGTCATGTCCATTGTTTGTTTGTTTGTTTGTTTGTTTGTTTGTTTGTCCTGTTCAGAATTTGTCATGTCCATTGTTTGTTTGTTTGTTTGTTTGTCCTGTTCAGAATTTGTGATGTCCATTGTTTGTTTGTTTGTTTGTCCTGTTCAGTATTTGTCATGTCCATTGTTTGTTTGTTTGTTTGTTTGTCCTGTTCAGAATTTGTGATGTCCATTGCTTGTTTGTTTGTTTGTTTGTCCTGTTCAGAATTTTTCATGTCCATTGTTTGTTTGTTTGTTTGTTTGTTTGTCCTGTTCAGAATTTGTCATGTCCATTGTTTGTCTGTTTGTTTGTTTGTCCTGTTCAGAATTTGTCATGTCCATTGTTTGTTTGTTTGTTTGTTTGTCCTGTTCAGAATTTGTCATGTTCATTGTTTGTTTGTTTGCTTGTCCTGTTCAGAATTTGTCATGTCCATTGTTTGTTTGTTTGTTTGTTTGTCCTGTTCAGAATTTGTCATGTCCATTGTTTGTTTGTTTGTTGTTTGTTTGTCTTGTTCAGAATTTGTCATGTCCATTGTTTGTTTGTTTGTTTGTTTGTCCTGGTCAGAATTTGTCATGTTCATTGTTTGTTTGTTTGTTTGTCCTGTTTAGAATTTGTCATGTCCATTTTTGTTTGTTTGTTTGTTTGTCCTGTTCAGTATTTGTCATGTCCATTGTTTGTTTGTTTGTTTGTTTGTTTGTCCTGTTCAGAATTTGTCATGTCCATTGTTTGTTTGTTTGTTTGTCTGTTTGTCCTGTTCAGAATTTGTGATGTCCATTGTTTGTTTGTTTGTTTGTTTGTCCTGTTCAGAATTTGTCATGTCCATTGTTTGTTTGTTTGTTTGTTTGTTTGTCTTGTTCAGAATTTGTCATGTCCATTGTTTGTTTGTTTGTTTGTTTGTCCTGTTCAGAATTTGTCATGTCCATTGTTTGTTTGTTTGTTTGTTTGTTTGTCTTGTTCAGAATTTGTCATGTCCATTGTTTGTTTGTTTGTTTGTTTGTCCTGTTTAGAATTTGTCATGCCCATTTTTGTTTGTTTGTTTGTTTGTCCTGTTCAGTATTTGTCATGTCCATTGTTTGTTTGTTTGTTTGTTTGTTTGTCCTGTTCAGAATTTGTCATGTCCATTGTTTGTTTGTTTGTTTGTTTGTTTGTCCTGTTCAGAATTTGTCATGTCCATTGTTTGTTTGTTTGTTTGTTTGTTTGTTTGTCCTGTTCAGAATTTGTCATGTCCATTGTTTGTTTGTTTGTTTGTTTGTCCTGTTCAGAATTTGTGATGTCCATTGTTTGTTTGTTTGTTTGTCCTGTTCAGTATTTGTCATGTCCATTGTTTGTTTGTTTGTTTGTTTGTCCTGTTCAGAATTTGTGATGTCCATTGCTTGTTTGTTTGTTTGTTTGTCCTGTTCAGAATTTTTCATGTCCATTGTTTGTTTGTTTGTTTGTTTGTTTGTCCTGTGCAGAATTTGTCATGTCCATTGTTTGTCTGTTTGTTTGTTTGTCCTGTTCAGAATTTGTCATGTCCATTGTTTGTTTGTTTGTTTGTTTGTCCTGTTCAGAATTTGTCATGTTCATTGTTTGTTTGTTTGCTTGTCCTGTTCAGAATTTGTCATGTCCATTGTTTGTTTGTTTGTTTGTTTGTCCTGTTCAGAATTTGTCATGTCCATTGTTTGTTTGTTTGTTGTTTGTTTGTCTTGTTCAGAATTTGTCATGTCCATTGTTTGTTTGTTTGTTTGTTTGTCCTGGTCAGAATTTGTCATGTTCATTGTTTGTTTGTTTGTTTGTCCTGTTTAGAATTTGTCATGTCCATTTTTGTTTGTTTGTTTGTTTGTCCTGTTCAGTATTTGTCATGTCCATTGTTTGTTTGTTTGTTTCTTTGTTTGTCCTGTTCAGAATTTGTCATGTCCATTGTTTGTTTGTTTGTTTGTTTGTCCTGTTCAGAATTTGTCATGTCCATTGTTTATTTGTTTGTTTGTTTGTTTGTCTTGTTCAGAATTTGTCATGTCCATTGTTTGTTTGTTTGTTTGTTTGTTTGTTTGTTTGTTTGTTAGCTTGTCCTGTTCAGAATTTGTCATGTCCATTGTTTGTTTGTTTGTTTGTTTGTCCTGTTCAGAATTTGTGATGTCCATTGTTTGTTTGTTTGTTTGTCCTGTTCAGTATTTGTCATGTTCATTGTTTGTTTGTTTGTTTGTTTGTCCTGTTCAGAATTTGTGATGTCCATTGCTTGTTTGTTTGTTTGTTTGTCCTGTTCAGAATTTTTCATGTCCATTGTTTGTTTGTTTGTTTGTTTGTTTGTCCTGTGCAGAATTTGTCATGTCCATTGTTTGTCTGTTTGTTTGTTTGTCCTGTTCAGAATTTGTCATGTCCATTGTTTGTTTGTTTGTTTGTTTGTCCTGTGCAGAATTTGTCATGTCCATTGTTTGTCTGTTTGTTTGTTTGTCCTGTTCAGAATTTGTCATGTCCATTGTTTGTTTGTTTGTTTGTTTGTCCTGTTCAGAATTTGTCATGTTCATTGTTTGTTTGTTTGCTTGTCCTGTTCAGAATTTGTCATGTCCATTGTTTGTTTGTTTGTTTGTTTGTCCTGTTCAGAATTTGTCATGTCCATTGTTTGTTTGTTTGTTGTTTGTTTGTCTTGTTCAGAATTTGTCATGTCCATTGTTTGTTTGTTTGTTTGTTTGTCCTGGTCAGAATTTGTCATGTTCATTGTTTGTTTGTTTGTTTGTCCTGTTTAGAATTTGTCATGTCCATTTTTGTTTGTTTGTTTGTTTGTCCTGTTCAGTATTTGTCATGTCCATTGTTTGTTTGTTTGTTTGTTTGTTTGTCCTGTTCAGAATTTGTCATGTCCATTGTTTGTTTGTTTGTTTGTCTGTTTGTCCTGTTCAGAATTTGTGATGTCCATTGTTTGTTTGTTTGTTTGTTTGTCCTGTTCAGAATTTGTCATGTCCATTGTTTGTTTGTTTGTTTGTTTGTTTCTCTTGTTCAGAATTTGTCATGTCCATTGTTTGTTTGTTTGTTTGTTTGTCCTGTTCAGAATTTGTCATGTCCATTGTTTGTTTGTTTGTTTGTTTGTTTGTCTTGTTCAGAATTTGTCATGTCCATTGTTTGTTTGTTTGTTTGTTTGTTTGTTTGCTTGTCCTGTTCAGAATTTGTCATGTCCATTGTTTGTTTGTTTGTTTGTTTGTCCTGTTCACAATTTGTCATGTCCATTGTTTGTTTGTTTGTTTGTTTGTCCTGTTCAGAATTTGTCATGTCCATTGTTTGTTTGTTTGTTTGTTTGTTTGTTTGTTTGTCCTGTTTAGAATTTGTCATGTCCATTGTTTGTCTGTTTGTTTGCTTGTCCTGTTCAGAATTTGTCATGTCCATTGTTTGTTTGTTTGTTTGTTTGTTTGTTTGCTTGTCCTGTTCACAATTTGTCATGTCCATTGTTTGTTTGTTTGTTTGTTTGTTTGTCCTGTTCAGAATTTGTCATGTCCATTGTTTGTTTGTTTGTTTGTTTGTTTGTTTGCTTGTCCTGTTCAGAATTTGTCATGTCCATTGTTTGTTTGTTGGTTTGTTTGTCCTGTTCATAATTTGTCATGTCCATTGTTTGTTTGTTTGTTTGCTTGTCCTGTTCAGAATTTGTCATGTCCATTGTTTGTTTGTTTGTTTGTTCTGTTCACAATTTGTCATGTCCATTGTTTGTTTGTTTGTTTGTTTGTCCTGTTCAGAATTTTTCGTGTCCATTGTTTGTTTGTTTGTTTGTTTGTTTGTTTGTTTGTCCTGTTTAGAATTTGTCATGTCCATTGTTTGTCTGTTTGTTTGTTTGTCCTGTTCAGAATTTGTCATGTCCATTGTTTGTTTGTTTGTTTGTTTGTTTGTTTGCTTGTCCTGTTCACAATTTGTCATGTCCATTGCTTGTTTGTTTGTTTGTTTGTCCTGTTCACAATTTGTCATGTCCATTGTTTGTTTGTTTGTTTGTTTGTCCTGTTCAGAATTTGTCATGTCCATTGTTTGTTTGTTTGTTTGTTTGTTTGTTTGCTTGTCCTGTTCAGAATTTGTCATGTCCATTGTATGTTTGTTTGTTTGTTTGTTTGTTTGTCCTGTTCACAATTTGTCATGTCCATTGTTTGTTTGTTTGTTTGCTTGTCCTGTTCAGAATTTGTCATGTCCATTGTTTGTTTGTTTGTTTGTTTGTTCTGTTCACAATTTGTCATGTCCATTGTTTGTTTGTTTGTTTGTTTGTCCTGTTCAGAATTTGTCATGTCCATTGTTTGTTTGTTTGTTTGTTTGTCCTGTTCAGAATTTGTCATGTCCATTGTTTGTTTGTTTGTTTGTTTGTTTGTTTGCTTGTCCTGTTCAGAATTTGTCATGTCCATTGTTTGTTTGTTTGTTTGTTTGTTTGTCCTGTTCACAATTTGTCATGTCCATTGTTTGTTTGTTTGTTTGCTTGTCCTGTTCAGAATTTGTCATGTCCATTGTTTGTTTGTTTATTTGTTTGTTCTGTTCACAATTTGTCATGTCCATTGTTTGTTTGTTTGTTTGTTTGTCCTCTTCAGAATTTGTCATGTCCATTGTTTGTTTGTTTGTTTGTTTGTTTGTCCTGTTCAGAATTTGTCATGTCCATTGTTTGTTTGTTTGTTTGTTTGTCCTGTTCAGAATTTGTCATGTCCATTGTTTGTTTGTTTGTTTGTTTGTCCTGTTCAGAATTTGTCATGTCCATTGTTTGTTTGTTTGTTTGTCCTGTTCTGAATTTGTCATGTCCATTGTTTGTTTGTTTGTTTGTTTGTCCTGTTCAGAATTTGTCATGTCCATTGTTTGTTTGTTTGTTTATCCTGTTCAGAATTTGTCATGTCCATTGTTTGTTTGTTTGTTTGTTTGTTTGTTTGTTATGTCCATTGTTTTGTTTGTTTGTTTGTCCTGGTCAGAATTTGTCATGTCCATTGTTTGTTTGTTTGTCCTGTTCAGAATTTGTCATGTCCATTGTTTGTTTGTTTGTTTGTTTGTTTGTTTGTTTGTTTGTTTGTTTGTCCTGTTCAGAATTTGTCATGTCCATTGTTTGTTTGTTTGTTTGTCCTGTTCAGAATTTGTCATGTCCATTGTTTGTTTGTTTGTTTGTTTGTTTGTCCTGTTCAGAATTTCTCATGTCCATTGTTTGTTTGTTTGTTTGTTTGTTTGTCCTGTTCAGAATTTGTCATGTCCATTGTTTCTTTGTTTGTTTGTTTGTCCTGTTCAGAATTTGTCAATTCCATTGTTTGTTTGTTTGTTTGTTTGTCCTGTTCAGAATTTGTCATGTCCATTGTTTTTTGTTTGTTTGTTTGTCCTGTTCAGAATTTGTCATGGCCATTGTTTGTTTGTCTGTTTGTCCTGTTCAGAATTTGTCATGTCCATTTTTTGTTTGTTTGTTTGTTTGTCCTGTTCAGAATTTGTCATGTCCATTGTTTGTTTGTCCTGTTCAGAATTTGTCATGTCCATTGTTTGTTTGTTTGTTTGTCCTGTTCAGAATTTGTCATGTTCATGTTTTGTTTGTTTGTTTGTTTGTCCTGTTCCGAATTTGTCATGTCCATTGTTTGTTTGTTTGTTTGTTTGTTTGTTTGTTTGTTTGTCCTGTCCAAAATTTGTCATGTCCATTGTTTGTTTGTTTGTTTGTTTGTTTGTTTGTCCTGTTCAGAATTTGTCAATTCCATTGTTTGTTTCTTTGTTTGTTTGCCCTGTTCAGAATTTGTCATGTCCATAGTTTTTTGTTTGTTTGTTTTTCCTGTTCAGAATTTGTCATGTCCATTGTTTGTTTGTTTGTTTGTCCTGTTCAGAATTTGTCATGTCCATTTTTTGTTTGTTTGTTTGTTTGTCCTGTTCAGAATTTGTCATGTCCATTGTTTGTTTGTTTTTCCTGTTCAGAATATGTCATGTCCATTGTTTGTTTGTTTGTTTGTTTGTCCTGTTCAGAATTTGTCATGTCCATTGTTTGTTTGTTTGTTTGTCCTGTTTAGAATTTGTCATGTCCATTGTTTGTTTGTTTGTTTGTTTGTTCTGTTCAGAATTTGTCATGTCCATTGTTTGTTTGTTTGTTTGTTTGTCCTCTTCAGAATTTGTCATGTCCATTGTTTGTTTGTTTGTTTGTTTGTTTGTCCTGTTCAGAATTTGTCATGTCCATTGTTTGTTTGTTTGTTTGTTTGTCATGTCCATTGTTTGTTTGTTTGTTTGTTTGTCCTGTTCTGAATTTGTCATGTCCATTGTTTGTTTGTTTGTTTGTTTGTTTGTCCTGTTCAGAATTTGTCATGTCCATTGTTTGTTTGTTTGTTTATCCTGTTCAGAATTTGTCATGTCCATTGTTTGTTTGTTTGTTTGTTTGTTTGTTTGTCATGTCCATTGTTTTGTTTGTTTGTTTGTCCTGGTCAGAATTTGTCATGTCCATTGTTTGTTTGTTTGTCCTGTTCAGAATTTGTCATGTCCATTGTTTGTTTGTTTGTTTGTTTGTTTGTTTGTCCTGTTCAGAATTTGTCATGTCCATTGTTTGTTTGTTTGTTTGTCCTGTTCAGAATTTGTCATGTCCATTGTTTGTTTGTTTGTTTGTTTGTCCTGTTCAGAATTTGTCATGTCCATTGTTTCTTTGTTTGTTTGTTTGTCCTGTTCAGAATTTGTCAATTCCATTGTTTGTTTGTTTGTTTGTTTGTCCTGTTCAGAATTTGTCATGTCCATTGTTTTTTGTTTGTTTGTTTGTCCTGTTCAGAATTTGTCATGTCCATTGTTTGTTTGCCTGTTTGTCCTGTTCAGAATTTGTCATGTCCATTTTTTGTTTGTTTCTTTGTTTGTCCTGTTCAGAATTTGTCATGTCCATTGTTTGTTTGTCCTGTTCAGAATTTGTCATGTCCATTGTTTGTTTGTTTGTTTGTTTGTCCTGTTCAGAATTTGTCATGTTCATTGTTTGTTTGTTTGTTTGTTTGTTTGTCCTGTTCAGAATTTGTCATGTCCATTGTTTGTTTGTTTGTTTGTTTGTTTGTTTGTTTGTTTGTTTGCTTGTCCTGTTCAGAATTTGTCATGTCCATTGTTTGTTTGTTTGTTTGTTTGTCCTGTTCAGAATTTGTGATGTCCATTGTTTGTTTGTTTGTTTGTCCTGTTCAGTATTTGTCATGTTCATTGTTTGTTTGTTTGTTTGTTTGTCCTGTTCAGAATTTGTGATGTCCATTGCTTGTTTGTTTGTTTGTTTGTCCTGTTCAGAATTTTTCATGTCCATTGTTTGTTTGTTTGTTTGTTTGTTTGTCCTGTTCAGAATTTGTCATGTCCATTGTTTGTTTGTTTGTTTGTTTGTCCTGTTCAGAATTTGTCATGTCCATTGCTTGTTTGTTTTTTGTTTGTCCTGTTCAGAATTTGTCATGTCCATTGTTTGTTTGTTTGTTTGTTTGTTTGTCCTGTTCAGAATTTGTCATGTCCATTGTTTGTTTGTTTGTTTGTTTGTTTGTTTGCTTGTCCTGTTCAGAATTTGTCATGTCCATTGTTTGTTTGTTTGTTTGTTTGTCCTGTTCACAATTTGTCATGTCCATTGTTTGTTTGTTTGTTTGTTTGTCCTGTTCAGAATTTGTCATGTCCATTGTTTGTTTGTTTGTTTGTTTGTTTGTTTGTTTGTCCTGTTTAGAATTTGTCATGTCCATTGTTTGTCTGTTTGTTTGCTTGTCCTGTTCAGAATTTGTCATGTCCATTGTTTGTTTGTTTGTTTGTTTGTTTGTTTGCTTGTCCTGTTCACAATTTGTCATGTCCATTGTTTGTTTGTTTGTTTGTTTGTCCTGTTCAGAATTGGTCATGTCCATTGTTTGTTTGTTTGTTTGTTTGTCCTGGTCAGAATTTGTCATGTTCATTGTTTGTTTGTTTGTTTGTCCTGTTTAGAATTTGTCATGTCCATTTTTGTTTGTTTGTTTGTCCTGTTCAGTATTTGTCATGTCCATTGTTTGTTTGTTTGTTTGTTTGTTTGTCCTGTTCAGAATTTGTCATGTCCATTGTTTGCTTGTTTGTTTGTCTGTTTGTCCTGTTCAGAATTTGTGATGTCCATTGTTTGTTTGTTTGTTTGTTTGTCCTGTTCAGAATTTGTCATGTCCATTGTTTGTTTGTTTGTTTGTTTGTTTGTCTTGTTCAGAATTTGTCATGTCCATTGTTTGTTTGTTTGTTTGCTTGTCCTGTTCACAATTTGTCATGTCCATTGTTTGTTTGTTTGTTTGTTTGTCCTGTTCAGAATTGGTCATGTCCATTGTTTGTTTGTTTGTTTGTTTGTCCTGGTCAGAATTTGTCATGTTCATTGTTTGTTTGTTTGTTTGTCCTGTTTAGAATTTGTCATGTCCATTTTTGTTTGTTTGTTTGTCCTGTTCAGTATTTGTCATGTCCATTGTTTGTTTGTTTGTTTGTTTGTTTGTCCTGTTCAGAATTTGTCATGTCCATTGTTTGCTTGTTTGTTTGTCTGTTTGTCCTGTTCAGAATTTGTGATGTCCATTGTTTGTTTGTTTGTTTGTTTGTCCTGTTCAGAATTTGTCATGTCCATTGTTTGTTTGTTTGTTTGTTTGTTTGTCTTGTTCAGAATTTGTCATGTCCATTGTTTGTTTGTTTGTTTGTTTGTCCTGTTCAGAATTTGTCATGTCCATTGTTTGTTTGTTTGTTTGTTTGTTTGTCTTGTTCAGAATTTGTCATGTCCATTGTTTGTTTGTTTGTTTGTTTGTCCTGTTTAGAATTTGTCATGCCCATTTTTGTTTGTTTGTTTGTTTGTCCTGTTCAGTATTTGTCATGTCCATTGTTTGTTTGTTTGTTTGTTTGTTTGTCCTGTTCAGAATTTGTCATGTCCATTGTTTGTTTGTTTGTTTGTTTGTTTGTCCTGTTCAGAATTTGTCATGTCCATTGTTTGTTTGTTTGTTTGTTTGTTTGTTTGTTTGTCCTGTTCAGAATTTGTCATGTCCATTGTTTGTTTGTTTGTTTGTTTGTCCTGTTCAGAATTTGTGATGTCCATTGTTTGTTTGTTTGTTTGTCCTGTTCAGTATTTGTCATGTCCATTGTTTGTTTGTTTGTTTGTTTGTCCTGTTCAGAATTTGTGATGTCCATTGCTTGTTTGTTTGTTTGTTTGTCCTGTTCAGAATTTTTCATGTCCATTGTTTGTTTGTTTGTTTGTTTGTTTGTCCTGTTCAGAATTTGTCATGTCCATTGTTTGTCTGTTTGTTTGTTTGTCCTGTTCAGAATTTGTCATGTCCATTGTTTGTTTGTTTGTTTGTTTGTCCTGTTCAGAATTTGTCATGTTCATTGTTTGTTTGTTTGCTTGTCCTGTTCAGAATTTGTCATGTCCATTGTTTGTTTGTTTGTTTGTTTGTCCTGTTCAGAATTTGTCATGTCCATTGTTTGTTTGTTTGTTGTTTGTTTGTCTTGTTCAGAATTTGTCATGTCCATTGTTTGTTTGTTTGTTTGTTTGTCCTGGTCAGAATTTGTCATGTTCATTGTTTGTTTGTTTGTTTGTCCTGTTTAGAATTTGTCATGTCCATTTTTGTTTGTTTGTTTGTTTGTCCTGTTCAGTATTTGTCATGTCCATTGTTTGTTTGTTTGTTTGTTTGTTTGTCCTGTTCAGAATTTGTCATGTCCATTGTTTGTTTGTTTGTTTGTCTGTTTGTCCTGTTCAGAATTTGTGATGTCCATTGTTTGTTTGTTTGTTTGTTTGTCCTGTTCAGAATTTGTCATGTCCATTGTTTGTTTGTTTGTTTGTTTGTTTGTCTTGTTCAGAATTTGTCATGTCCATTGTTTGTTTGTTTGTTTGTTTGTCCTGTTCAGAATTTGTCATGTCCATTGTTTGTTTGTTTGTTTGTTTGTTTGTCTTGTTCAGAATTTGTCATGTCCATTGTTTGTTTGTTTGTTTGTTTGTCCTGTTTAGAATTTGTCATGCCCATTTTTGTTTGTTTGTTTGTTTGTCCTGTTCAGTATTTGTCATGTCCATTGTTTGTTTGTTTGTTTGTTTGTTTGTCCTGTTCAGAATTTGTCATGTCCATTGTTTGTTTGTTTGTTTGTTTGTTTGACCTGTTCAGAATTTGTCATGTCCATTGTTTGTTTGTTTGTTTGTTTGTTTGTTTGTCCTGTTCAGAATTTGTCATGTCCATTGTTTGTTTGTTTGTTTGTTTGTTTGTCCTGTTCAGAATTTGTCATGTAAATTGTTTGTTTGTTTGTTTGTCCTGTTCAGAATTTGTCATGTCCATTGTTTGTTTGTTTGTTTGTTTGTTTGTTTGTCCTGTTCAGAATTTGTCATGTCCATTGTTTGTTTGTTTGTTTGTTTGTCCTGTTCAGAATTTGTCATGTCCATTGTTTGTTTGTTTGTTTGTTTGTTTGTCCTGTTCAGAATTTGTCATGTCCATTGTTTGTTTGTTTGTTTGTTTGTCCTGTTCAGAATTTGTCATGTCCATTGTTTGTTTGTTTGTTTGTTTGTTTGTTTGTCCTGTTCAGAATTTGTCATGTCCATTGTTTGTTTGTTTGTTTGTTTGTCCTGTTCAGAATTTGTCATGTCCATTGTTTGTTTGTTTGTTTGTTTGTTTGTCCTGTTCAGAATTTGTCATGTCCATTGTTTGTTTGTTTGTTTGTTTGTCCTGTTCAGAATTTGTCATGTCCATTGTTTGTTTGTTTGTTTGTTTGTTTGTCCTGTTCAGAATTTGTCATGTCCATTGTTTGTTTGTTTGTTTGTCCTGTTCTGAATTTGTCATGTCCATTGTTTGTTTGTTTGTTTGTTTGTTTGTTTGTTTGTTTGTTTGTTTGTCCTGTTCAGAATTTGGCATGTCCATTGTTTGTTTGTTTATTTATCCTGTTCAGAATTTGTCATGTCCATTGTTTGTTTGTTTGTTTGTCTGTTTGTCCTGTTCAGAATTTGTGATGTCCATTGTTTGTTTGTTTGTTTGTCCTGTTCAGAATTTGTCATGTCCATTGTTTGTTTGTTTGTTTGTTTGTTTGTTTGTTTGTTTTGGTCAGAATTTGTCATGTTCATTGTTTGTTTGTTTGTTTGTCCTGTTTAGAATTTGTCATGTCCATTTTTGTTTGTTTGTTTGTTTGTCCTGTTCAGAATTTGTCATGTCCATTGTTTGTTTGTTTGTTTGTCTGTTTGTCCTGTTCAGAATTGGTGATGTCCATTGTTTGTTTGTTTGTTTGTTTGTCCTGTTCAGAATTTGTCATGTCCATTGTTTGTTTGTTTGTTGTTTGTTTGTCTTGTTCAGAATTTGTCATGTCCATTGTTTGTTTGTTTGTTTGTTTGTCCTGGTCAGAATTTGTCATGTTCATTGTTTGTTTGTTTGTTTGTCCTGTTCAGAATTTGTCATGTCCATTTTTGTTTGTTTGTTTGTCCTGTTCAGTATTTGTCATGTCCATTGTTTGTTTGTTTGTTTGTTTGTTTGTCCTGTTCAGAATTTGTCATGTCCATTGTTTGTTTGTTTGTTTGTCTGTTTGTCCTGTTCAGAATTTGTGATGTCCATTGTTTGTTTGTTTGTTTGTTTGTTTGTTTGTCCTGTTCAGAATTTGTCATGTCCATTGTTTGTTTGTTTGTTTGTTTGTTTGTCTTGTTCAGAATTTGTCATGTCCATTGTTTGTTTGTTTGTTTGTTTGTCCTGTTCAGAATTTGTCATGTCCATTGTTTGTTTGTTTGTTTGTTTGTTTTTCTTGTTCAGAATTTGTCATGTCCATTGTTTGTTTGTTTGTTTGTTTGTCCTGTTTAGAATTTGTCATGCCCATTTTTGTTTGTTTGTTTGTTTGTCCTGTTCAGTATTTGTCATGTCCATTGTTTGTTTGTTTGTTTGTTTGTTTGTCCTGTTCAGAATTTGTCATGTCCATTGTTTGTTTGTTTGTTTGTTTGTTTGTCCTGTTCAGAATTTGTCATGTCCATTGTTTGTTTGTTTGTTTGTTTGTTTGTTTGTTTGTCCTGTTCAGAATTTGTCATGTCCATTGTTTGTTTGTTTGTTTGTTTGTCCTGTTCAGAATTTGTGATGTCCATTGTTTGTTTGTTTGTTTGTCCTGTTCAGTATTTGTCATGTCCATTGTTTGTTTGTTTGTTTGTTTGTCCTGTTCAGAATTTGTGATGTCCATTGCTTGTTTGTTTGTTTGTTTGTCCTGTTCAGAATTTTTCATGTCCATTGTTTGTTTGTTTGTTTGTTTGTTTGTCCTGTGCAGAATTTGTCATGTCCATTGTTTGTCTGTTTGTTTGTTTGTCCTGTTCAGAATTTGTCATGTCCATTGTTTGTTTGTTTGTTTGTTTGTCCTGTTCAGAATTTGTCATGTTCATTGTTTGTTTGTTTGCTTGTCCTGTTCAGAATTTGTCATGTCCATTGTTTGTTTGTTTGTTTGTTTGTCCTGTTCAGAATTTGTCATGTCCATTGTTTGTTTGTTTGTTGTTTGTTTGTCTTGTTCAGAATTTGTCATGTCCATTGTTTGTTTGTTTGTTTGTTTGTCCTGGTCAGAATTTGTCATGTTCATTGTTTGTTTGTTTGTTTGTCCTGTTTAGAATTTGTCATGTCCATTTTTGTTTGTTTGTTTGTTTGTCCTGTTCAGTATTTGTCATGTCCATTGTTTGTTTGTTTGTTTGTTTGTTTGTCCTGTTCAGAATTTGTCATGTCCATTGTTTGTTTGTTTGTTTGTCTGTTTGTCCTGTTCAGAATTTGTGATGTCCATTGTTTGTTTGTTTGTTTGTTTGTCCTGTTCAGAATTTGTCATGTCCATTGTTTGTTTGTTTGTTTGTTTGTTTGTCTTGTTCAGAATTTGTCATGTCCATTGTTTGTTTGTTTGTTTGTTTGTCCTGTTCAGAATTTGTCATGTCCATTGTTTGTTTGTTTGTTTGTTTGTTTGTCTTGTTCAGAATTTGTCATGTCCATTGTTTGTTTGTTTGTTTGTTTGTCCTGTTTAGAATTTGTCATGCCCATTTTTGTTTGTTTGTTTGTTTGTCCTGTTCAGTATTTGTCATGTCCATTGTTTGTTTGTTTGTTTGTTTGTTTGTCCTGTTCAGAATTTGTCATGTCCATTGTTTGTTTGTTTGTTTGTTTGTTTGTCCTGTTCAGAATTTGTCATGTCCATTGTTTGTTTGTTTGTTTGTTTGTTTGTTTGTCCTGTTCAGAATTTGTCATGTCCATTGTTTGTTTGTTTGTTTGTTTGTCCTGTTCAGAATTTGTGATGTCCATTGTTTGTTTGTTTGTTTGTCCTGTTCAGTATTTGTCATGTCCATTGTTTGTTTGTTTGTTTGTTTGTCCTGTTCAGAATTTGTGATGTCCATTGCTTGTTTGTTTGTTTGTTTGTCCTGTTCAGAATTTTTCATGTCCATTGTTTGTTTGTTTGTTTGTTTGTTTGTCCTGTGCAGAATTTGTCATGTCCATTGTTTGTTTGTTTGCTTGTCCTGTTCAGAATTTGTCATGTCCATTGTTTGTTTGTTTGTTTGTTTGTCCTGTTCAGAATTTGTCATGTCCATTGTTTGTTTGTTTGTTGTTTGTTTGTCTTGTTCAGAATTTGTCATGTCCATTGTTTGTTTGTTTGTTTGTTTGTCCTGTTCAGAATTTGTGATGTCCATTGCTTGTTTGTTTGTTTGTTTGTCCTGTTCAGAATTTGTCATGTCCATTGTTTGTTTGTTTGTTTGTTTGTCCTGTTCAGAATTTGTGATGTCCATTGTTTGTTTGTTTGTTTGTCCTGTTCAGTATTTGTCATGTCCATTGTTTGTTTGTTTGTTTGTTTGTCCTGTTCAGAATTTGTGATGTCCATTGCTTGTTTGTTTGTTTGTTTGTCCTGTTCAGAATTTTTCATGTCCATTGTTTGTTTGTTTGTTTGTTTGTTTGTCCTGTGCAGAATTTTTCATGTCCATTGTTTGTCTGTTTGTTTGTTTGTCCTGTTCAGAATTTGTCATGTCCATTGTTTGTTTGTTTGTTTGTTTGTCCTGTTCAGAATTTGTCATGTTCATTGTTTGTTTGTTTGTTTGTTTGTTTGTCCTGTTCAGAATTTGTCATGTCCATTGTTTGTTTGTTTGTTTGTTTGTTTGTTTGTTTGTTTGTTTGCTTGTCCTGTTCAGAATTTGTCATGTCCATTGTTTGTTTGTTTGTTTGTTTGTCCTGTTCAGAATTTGTGATGTCCATTGTTTGTTTGTTTGTTTGTCCTGTTCAGTATTTGTCATGTTCATTGTTTGTTTGTTTGTTTGTTTGTCCTGTTCAGAATTTGTGATGTCCATTGCTTGTTTGTTTGTTTGTTTGTCCTGTTCAGAATTTTTCATGTCCATTGTTTGTTTGTTTGTTTGTTTGTTTGTCCTGTTCAGAATTTGTCATGTCCATTGTTTGTTTGTTTGTTTGTTTGTCCTGTTCAGAATTTGTCATGTCCATTGCTTGTTTGTTTTTTGTTTGTCCTGTTCAGAATTTGTCATGTCCATTGTTTGTTTGTTTGTTTGTTTGTTTGTCCTGTTCAGAATTTGTCATGTCCATTGTTTGTTTGTTTGTTTGTTTGTTTGTTTGCTTGTCCTGTTCAGAATTTGTCATGTCCATTGTTTGTTTGTTTGTTTGTTTGTCCTGTTCACAATTTGTCATGTCCATTGTTTGTTTGTTTGTTTGTTTGTCCTGTTCAGAATTTGTCATGTCCATTGTTTGTTTGTTTGTTTGTTTGTTTGTTTGTTTGTCCTGTTTAGAATTTGTCATGTCCATTGTTTGTCTGTTTGTTTGCTTGTCCTGTTCAGAATTTGTCATGTCCATTGTTTGTTTGTTTGTTTGTTTGTTTGTTTGCTTGTCCTGTTCACAATTTGTCATGTCCATTGTTTGTTTGTTTGTTTGTTTGTCCTGTTCAGAATTGGTCATGTCCATTGTTTGTTTGTTTGTTTGTTTGTCCTGGTCAGAATTTGTCATGTTCATTGTTTGTTTGTTTGTTTGTCCTGTTTAGAATTTGTCATGTCCATTTTTGTTTGTTTGTTTGTCCTGTTCAGTATTTGTCATGTCCATTGTTTGTTTGTTTGTTTGTTTGTTTGTCCTGTTCAGAATTTGTCATGTCCATTGTTTGCTTGTTTGTTTGTCTGTTTGTCCTGTTCAGAATTTGTGATGTCCATTGTTTGTTTGTTTGTTTGTTTGTCCTGTTCAGAATTTGTCATGTCCATTGTTTGTTTGTTTGTTTGTTTGTTTGTCTTGTTCAGAATTTGTCATGTCCATTGTTTGTTTGTTTGTTTGTTTGTCCTGTTCAGAATTTGTCATGTCCATTGTTTGTTTGTTTGTTTGTTTGTTTGTCTTGTTCAGAATTTGTCATGTCCATTGTTTGTTTGTTTGTTTGTTTGTCCTGTTTAGAATTTGTCATGCCCATTTTTGTTTGTTTGTTTGTTTGTCCTGTTCAGTATTTGTCATGTCCATTGTTTGTTTGTTTGTTTGTTTGTTTGTTTGTCCTGTTCAGAATTTGTCATGTCCATTGTTTGTTTGTTTGTTTGTTTGTTTGTCCTGTTCAGAATTTGTCATGTCCATTGTTTGTTTGTTTGTTTGTTTGTTTGTTTGTTTGTCCTGTTCAGAATTTGTCATGTCCATTGTTTGTTTGTTTGTTTGTTTGTCCTGTTCAGAATTTGTGATGTCCATTGTTTGTTTGTTTGTTTGTCCTGTTCAGTATTTGTCATGTCCATTGTTTGTTTGTTTGTTTGTTTGTCCTGTTCAGAATTTGTGATGTCCATTGCTTGTTTGTTTGTTTGTTTGTCCTGTTCAGAATTTTTCATGTCCATTGTTTGTTTGTTTGTTTGTTTGTTTGTCCTGTTCAGAATTTGTCATGTCCATTGTTTGTCTGTTTGTTTGTTTGTCCTGTTCAGAATTTGTCATGTCCATTGTTTGTTTGTTTGTTTGTTTGTCCTGTTCAGAATTTGTCATGTTCATTGTTTGTTTGTTTGCTTGTCCTGTTCAGAATTTGTCATGTCCATTGTTTGTTTGTTTGTTTGTTTGTCCTGTTCAGAATTTGTCATGTCCATTGTTTGTTTGTTTGTTGTTTGTTTGTCTTGTTCAGAATTTGTCATGTCCATTGTTTGTTTGTTTGTTTGTTTGTCCTGGTCAGAATTTGTCATGTTCATTGTTTGTTTGTTTGTTTGTCCTGTTTAGAATTTGTCATGTCCATTTTTGTTTGTTTGTTTGTTTGTCCTGTTCAGTATTTGTCATGTCCATTGTTTGTTTGTTTGTTTGTTTGTTTGTCCTGTTCAGAATTTGTCATGTCCATTGTTTGTTTGTTTGTTTGTCTGTTTGTCCTGTTCAGAATTTGTGATGTCCATTGTTTGTTTGTTTGTTTGTTTGTCCTGTTCAGAATTTGTCATGTCCATTGTTTGTTTGTTTGTTTGTTTGTTTGTCTTGTTCAGAATTTGTCATGTCCATTGTTTGTTTGTTTGTTTGTTTGTCCTGTTCAGAATTTGTCATGTCCATTGTTTGTTTGTTTGTTTGTTTGTTTGTCTTGTTCAGAATTTGTCATGTCCATTGTTTGTTTGTTTGTTTGTTTGTCCTGTTTAGAATTTGTCATGCCCATTTTTGTTTGTTTGTTTGTTTGTCCTGTTCAGTATTTGTCATGTCCATTGTTTGTTTGTTTGTTTGTTTGTTTGTCCTGTTCAGAATTTGTCATGTCCATTGTTTGTTTGTTTGTTTGTTTGTTTGTCCTGTTCAGAATTTGTCATGTCCATTGTTTGTTTGTTTGTTTGTTTGTTTGTTTGTCCTGTTCAGAATTTGTCATGTCCATTGTTTGTTTGTTTGTTTGTTTGTCCTGTTCAGAATTTGTGATGTCCATTGTTTGTTTGTTTGTTTGTCCTGTTCAGTATTTGTCATGTCCATTGTTTGTTTGTTTGTTTGTTTGTCCTGTTCAGAATTTGTGATGTCCATTGCTTGTTTGTTTGTTTGTTTGTCCTGTTCAGAATTTTTCATGTCCATTGTTTGTTTGTTTGTTTGTTTGTTTGTCCTGTGCAGAATTTGTCATGTCCATTGTTTGTCTGTTTGTTTGTTTGTCCTGTTCAGAATTTGTCATGTCCATTGTTTGTTTGTTTGTTTGTTTGTCCTGTTCAGAATTTGTCATGTTCATTGTTTGTTTGTTTGCTTGTCCTGTTCAGAATTTGTCATGTCCATTGTTTGTTTGTTTGTTTGTTTGTCCTGTTCAGAATTTGTCATGTCCATTGTTTGTTTGTTTGTTGTTTGTTTGTCTTGTTCAGAATTTGTCATGTCCATTGTTTGTTTGTTTGTTTGTTTGTCCTGGTCAGAATTTGTCATGTTCATTGTTTGTTTGTTTGTTTGTCCTGTTTAGAATTTGTCATGTCCATTTTTGTTTGTTTGTTTGTTTGTCCTGTTCAGTATTTGTCATGTCCATTGTTTGTTTGTTTGTTTCTTTGTTTGTCCTGTTCAGAATTTGTCATGTCCATTGTTTGTTTGTTTGTTTGTTTGTCCTGTTCAGAATTTGTCATGTCCATTGTTTATTTGTTTGTTTGTTTGTTTGTCTTGTTCAGAATTTGTCATGTCCATTGTTTGTTTGTTTGTTTGTTTGTTTGTTTGTTTGTTTGTTAGCTTGTCCTGTTCAGAATTTGTCATGTCCATTGTTTGTTTGTTTGTTTGTTTGTCCTGTTCAGAATTTGTGATGTCCATTGTTTGTTTGTTTGTTTGTCCTGTTCAGTATTTGTCATGTTCATTGTTTGTTTGTTTGTTTGTTTGTCCTGTTCAGAATTTGTGATGTCCATTGCTTGTTTGTTTGTTTGTTTGTCCTGTTCAGAATTTTTCATGTCCATTGTTTGTTTGTTTGTTTGTTTGTTTGTCCTGTGCAGAATTTGTCATGTCCATTGTTTGTCTGTTTGTTTGTTTGTCCTGTTCAGAATTTGTCATGTCCATTGTTTGTTTGTTTGTTTGTTTGTCCTGTGCAGAATTTGTCATGTCCATTGTTTGTCTGTTTGTTTGTTTGTCCTGTTCAGAATTTGTCATGTCCATTGTTTGTTTGTTTGTTTGTTTGTCCTGTTCAGAATTTGTCATGTTCATTGTTTGTTTGTTTGCTTGTCCTGTTCAGAATTTGTCATGTCCATTGTTTGTTTGTTTGTTTGTTTGTCCTGTTCAGAATTTGTCATGTCCATTGTTTGTTTGTTTGTTGTTTGTTTGTCTTGTTCAGAATTTGTCATGTCCATTGTTTGTTTGTTTGTTTGTTTGTCCTGGTCAGAATTTGTCATGTTCATTGTTTGTTTGTTTGTTTGTCCTGTTTAGAATTTGTCATGTCCATTTTTGTTTGTTTGTTTGTTTGTCCTGTTCAGTATTTGTCATGTCCATTGTTTGTTTGTTTGTTTGTTTGTTTGTCCTGTTCAGAATTTGTCATGTCCATTGTTTGTTTGTTTGTTTGTCTGTTTGTCCTGTTCAGAATTTGTGATGTCCATTGTTTGTTTGTTTGTTTGTTTGTCCTGTTCAGAATTTGTCATGTCCATTGTTTGTTTGTTTGTTTGTTTGTTTCTCTTGTTCAGAATTTGTCATGTCCATTGTTTGTTTGTTTGTTTGTTTGTCCTGTTCAGAATTTGTCATGTCCATTGTTTGTTTGTTTGTTTGTTTGTTTGTCTTGTTCAGAATTTGTCATGTCCATTGTTTGTTTGTTTGTTTGTTTGTTTGTTTGCTTGTCCTGTTCAGAATTTGTCATGTCCATTGTTTGTTTGTTTGTTTGTTTGTCCTGTTCACAATTTGTCATGTCCATTGTTTGTTTGTTTGTTTGTTTGTCCTGTTCAGAATTTGTCATGTCCATTGTTTGTTTGTTTGTTTGTTTGTTTGTTTGTTTGTCCTGTTTAGAATTTGTCATGTCCATTGTTTGTCTGTTTGTTTGCTTGTCCTGTTCAGAATTTGTCATGTCCATTGTTTGTTTGTTTGTTTGTTTGTTTGTTTGCTTGTCCTGTTCACAATTTGTCATGTCCATTGTTTGTTTGTTTGTTTGTTTGTTTGTCCTGTTCAGAATTTGTCATGTCCATTGTTTGTTTGTTTGTTTGTTTGTTTGTTTGCTTGTCCTGTTCAGAATTTGTCATGTCCATTGTTTGTTTGTTGGTTTGTTTGTCCTGTTCATAATTTGTCATGTCCATTGTTTGTTTGTTTGTTTGCTTGTCCTGTTCAGAATTTGTCATGTCCATTGTTTGTTTGTTTGTTTGTTCTGTTCACAATTTGTCATGTCCATTGTTTGTTTGTTTGTTTGTTTGTCCTGTTCAGAATTTGTCGTGTCCATTGTTTGTTTGTTTGTTTGTTTGTTTGTTTGTTTGTCCTGTTTAGAATTTGTCATGTCCATTGTTTGTCTGTTTGTTTGTTTGTCCTGTTCAGAATTTGTCATGTCCATTGTTTGTTTGTTTGTTTGTTTGTTTGTTTGCTTGTCCTGTTCACAATTTGTCATGTCCATTGCTTGTTTGTTTGTTTGTTTGTCCTGTTCACAATTTGTCATGTCCATTGTTTGTTTGTTTGTTTGTTTGTCCTGTTCAGAATTTGTCATGTCCATTGTTTGTTTGTTTGTTTGTTTGTTTGTTTGCTTGTCCTGTTCAGAATTTGTCATGTCCATTGTATGTTTGTTTGTTTGTTTGTTTGTTTGTCCTGTTCAGTATTTGTCATGTCCATTGTTTGTTTGTTTGTTTGCTTGTCCTGTTCAGAATTTGTCATGTCCATTGTTTGTTTGTTTGTTTGTTTGTTCTGTTCACAATTTGTCATGTCCATTGTTTGTTTGTTTGTTTGTTTGTCCTGTTCAGAATTTGTCATGTCCATTGTTTGTTTGTTTGTTTGTTTGTCCTGTTCAGAATTTGTCATGTCCATTGTTTGTTTGTTTGTTTGTTTGTTTGTTTGCTTGTCCTGTTCAGAATTTGTCATGTCCATTGTTTGTTTGTTTGTTTGTTTGTTTGTCCTGTTCACAATTTGTCATGTCCATTGTTTGTTTGTTTGTTTGCTTGTCCTGTTCAGAATTTGTCATGTCCATTGTTTGTTTGTTTGTTTGTTTGTTCTGTTCACAATTTGTCATGTCCATTGTTTGTTTGTTTGTTTGTTTGTCCTCTTCAGAATTTGTCATGTCCATTGTTTGTTTGTTTGTTTGTTTGTTTGTCCTGTTCAGAATTTGTCATGTCCATTGTTTGTTTGTTTGTTTGTTTGTCCTGTTCAGAATTTGTCATGTCCATTGTTTGTTTGTTTGTTTGTTTGTCCTGTTCAGAATTTGTCATGTCCATTGTTTGTTTGTTTGTTTGTCCTGTTCTGAATTTGTCATGTCCATTGTTTGTTTGTTTGTTTGTTTGTCCTGTTCAGAATTTGTCATGTCCATTGTTTGTTTGTTTGTTTATCCTGTTCAGAATTTGTCATGTCCATTGTTTGTTTGTTTGTTTGTTTGTTTGTTTGTTATGTCCATTGTTTTGTTTGTTTGTTTGTCCTGGTCAGAATTTGTCATGTCCATTGTTTGTTTGTTTGTCCTGTTCAGAATTTGTCATGTCCATTGTTTGTTTGTTTGTTTGTTTGTTTGTTTGTTTGTTTGTTTGTTTGTCCTGTTCAGAATTTGTCATGTCCATTGTTTGTTTGTTTGTTTGTCCTGTTCAGAATTTGTCATGTCCATTGTTTGTTTGTTTGTTTGTTTGTTTGTCCTGTTCAGAATTTCTCATGTCCATTGTTTGTTTGTTTGTTTGTTTGTTTGTCCTGTTCAGAATTTGTCATGTCCATTGTTTCTTTGTTTGTTTGTTTGTCCTGTTCAGAATTTGTCAATTCCATTGTTTGTTTGTTTGTTTGTTTGTCCTGTTCAGAATTTGTCATGTCCATTGTTTTTTGTTTGTTTGTTTGTCCTGTTCAGAATTTGTCATGGCCATTGTTTGTTTGTCTGTTTGTCCTGTTCAGAATTTGTCATGTCCATTTTTTGTTTGTTTGTTTGTTTGTCCTGTTCAGAATTTGTCATGTCCATTGTTTGTTTGTCCTGTTCAGAATTTGTCATGTCCATTGTTTGTTTGTTTGTTTGTCCTGTTCAGAATTTGTCATGTTCATGTTTTGTTTGTTTGTTTGTTTGTCCTGTTCCGAATTTGTCATGTCCATTGTTTGTTTGTTTGTTTGTTTGTTTGTTTGTCCTGTCCAAAATTTGTCATGTCCATTGTTTGTTTGTTTGTTTGTTTGTTTGTTTGTCCTGTTCAGAATTTGTCAATTCCATTGTTTGTTTCTTTGTTTGTTTGCCCTGTTCAGAATTTGTCATGTCCATAGTTTTTTGTTTGTTTGTTTGTCCTGTTCAGAATTTGTCATGTCCATTTTTTGTTTGTTTGTTTGTTTGTCCTGTTCAGAATTTGTCATGTCCATTGTTTGTTTGTTTTTCCTGTTCAGAATATGTCATGTCCATTGTTTGTTTGTTTGTTTGTTTGTCCTGTTCAGAATTTGTCATGTCCATTGTTTGTTTGTTTGTTTGTCCTGTTTAGAATTTGTCATGTCCATTGTTTGTTTGTTTGTTTGTTTGTTCTGTTCAGAATTTGTCATGTCCATTGTTTGTTTGTTTGTTTGTTTGTCCTCTTCAGAATTTGTCATGTCCATTGTTTGTTTGTTTGTTTGTTTGTTTGTCCTGTTCAGAATTTGTCATGTCCATTGTTTGTTTGTTTGTTTGTTTGTCATGTCCATTGTTTGTTTGTTTGTTTGTTTGTCCTGTTCTGAATTTGTCATGTCCATTGTTTGTTTGTTTGTTTGTTTGTTTGTCCTGTTCAGAATTTGTCATGTCCATTGTTTGTTTGTTTGTTTATCCTGTTCAGAATTTGTCATGTCCATTGTTTGTTTGTTTGTTTGTTTGTTTGTTTGTCATGTCCATTGTTTTGTTTGTTTGTTTGTCCTGGTCAGAATTTGTCATGTCCATTGTTTGTTTGTTTGTCCTGTTCAGAATTTGTCATGTCCATTGTTTGTTTGTTTGTTTGTTTGTTTGTTTGTCCTGTTCAGAATTTGTCATGTCCATTGTTTGTTTGTTTGTTTGTCCTGTTCAGAATTTGTCATGTCCATTGTTTGTTTGTTTGTTTGTTTGTCCTGTTCAGAATTTGTCATGTCCATTGTTTCTTTGTTTGTTTGTTTGTCCTGTTCAGAATTTGTCAATTCCATTGTTTGTTTGTTTGTTTGTTTGTCCTGTTCAGAATTTGTCATGTCCATTGTTTTTTGTTTGTTTGTTTGTCCTGTTCAGAATTTGTCATGTCCATTGTTTGTTTGCCTGTTTGTCCTGTTCAGAATTTGTCATGTCCATTTTTTGTTTGTTTCTTTGTTTGTCCTGTTCAGAATTTGTCATGTCCATTGTTTGTTTGTCCTGTTCAGAATTTGTCATGTCCATTGTTTGTTTGTTTGTTTGTCCTGTTCAGAATTTGTCATGTTCATGTTTTGTTTGTTTGTTTGTTTGTCCTGTTTAGAATTTGTCATGTCCATTGTTTGTTTGTTTGTTTGTTTGTTTGTTTGTCCTGTCCAGAATTTGTCATGTCCATTGTTTGTTTGTTTGTTTGTTTGTTTGTTTGTCCTGTTCAGAATTTGTCAATTCCATTGTTTGTTTCTTTGTTTGTTTGTCCTGTTCAGAATTTGTCATGTCCATAGTTTTTTGTTTGTTTGTTTGTCCTGTTCAGAATTTGTCATGTCCATTGTTTGTTTGTTTGTTTGTCCTGTTCAGAATTTGTCATGTCCATTTTTTGTTTGTTTGTTTGTTTGTCCTGTTCAGAATTTGTCATGTCCATTGTTTGTTTGTTTTTCCTGTTCAGAATTTGTCATGTCCATTGTTTGTTTGTTTGTTTGTTTGTCCTGTTCAGAATTTGTCATGTCCATTGTTTGTTTGTTTGTTTGTCCTGTTTAGAATTTGTCATGTCCATTGTTTGTTTGTTTGTTTGTCCTGTTCAGAATTTGTCATGTCCATTGTTTGTTTGTTTGTTTGTTTGTTTGTTTGTTTGTTTGTCCTGTTCAGAATTTGTCATGTCCATTGTTTGTTTGTTTGTTTGTCCTGTTCAGAATTTGTCAATTCCATTGTTTGTTTGTTTGTTTGTTTGTTTGTTTGTCCTGTTCAGAATTTGTCAATTCCATTGTTTGTTTGTTTGTTTGTTTGTTTGTTTGTCCTGTTCAGTATTTGTCATGTCCATTGTTTGTTTGTTTGTTTGTTTGTCCTGTTCAGAATTTGTGATGTCCATTGCTTGTTTGTTTGTTTGTTTGTCCTGTTCAGAATTTTTCATGTCCATTGTTTGTTTGTTTGTTTGTTTGTTTGTCCTGTGCAGAATTTGTCATGTCCATTGTTTGTCTGTTTGTTTGTTTGTCCTGTTCAGAATTTGTCATGTCCATTGTTTGTTTGTTTGTTTGTTTGTCCTGTTCAGAATTTGTCATGTTCATTGTTTGTTTGTTTGCTTGTCCTGTTCAGAATTTGTCATGTCCATTGTTTGTTTGTTTGTTTGTTTGTCCTGTTCAGAATTTGTCATGTCCATTGTTTGTTTGTTTGTTGTTTGTTTGTCTTGTTCAGAATTTGTCATGTCCATTGTTTGTTTGTTTGTTTGTTTGTCCTGGTCAGAATTTGTCATGTTCATTGTTTGTTTGTTTGTTTGTCCTGTTTAGAATTTGTCATGTCCATTTTTGTTTGTTTGTTTGTTTGTCCTGTTCAGTATTTGTCATGTCCATTGTTTGTTTGTTTGTTTCTTTGTTTGTCCTGTTCAGAATTTGTCATGTCCATTGTTTGTTTGTTTGTTTGTTTGTCCTGTTCAGAATTTGTCATGTCCATTGTTTATTTGTTTGTTTGTTTGTTTGTCTTGTTCAGAATTTGTCATGTCCATTGTTTGTTTGTTTGTTTGTTTGTTTGTTTGTTTGTTTGTTAGCTTGTCCTGTTCAGAATTTGTCATGTCCATTGTTTGTTTGTTTGTTTGTTTGTCCTGTTCAGAATTTGTGATGTCCATTGTTTGTTTGTTTGTTTGTCCTGTTCAGTATTTGTCATGTTCATTGTTTGTTTGTTTGTTTGTTTGTCCTGTTCAGAATTTGTGATGTCCATTGCTTGTTTGTTTGTTTGTTTGTCCTGTTCAGAATTTTTCATGTCCATTGTTTGTTTGTTTGTTTGTTTGTTTGTCCTGTGCAGAATTTGTCATGTCCATTGTTTGTCTGTTTGTTTGTTTGTCCTGTTCAGAATTTGTCATGTCCATTGTTTGTTTGTTTGTTTGTTTGTCCTGTGCAGAATTTGTCATGTCCATTGTTTGTCTGTTTGTTTGTTTGTCCTGTTCAGAATTTGTCATGTCCATTGTTTGTTTGTTTGTTTGTTTGTCCTGTTCAGAATTTGTCATGTTCATTGTTTGTTTGTTTGCTTGTCCTGTTCAGAATTTGTCATGTCCATTGTTTGTTTGTTTGTTTGTTTGTCCTGTTCAGAATTTGTCATGTCCATTGTTTGTTTGTTTGTTGTTTGTTTGTCTTGTTCAGAATTTGTCATGTCCATTGTTTGTTTGTTTGTTTGTTTGTCCTGGTCAGAATTTGTCATGTTCATTGTTTGTTTGTTTGTTTGTCCTGTTTAGAATTTGTCATGTCCATTTTTGTTTGTTTGTTTGTTTTTCCTGTTCAGTATTTGTCATGTCCATTGTTTGTTTGTTTGTTTGTTTGTTTGTCCTGTTCAGAATTTGTCATGTCCATTGTTTGTTTGTTTGTTTGTCTGTTTGTCCTGTTCAGAATTTGTGATGTCCATTGTTTGTTTGTTTGTTTGTTTGTCCTGTTCAGAATTTGTCATGTCCATTGTTTGTTTGTTTGTTTGTTTGTTTCTCTTGTTCAGAATTTGTCATGTCCATTGTTTGTTTGTTTGTTTGTTTGTCCTGTTCAGAATTTGTCATGTCCATTGTTTGTTTGTTTGTTTGTTTGTTTGTCTTGTTCAGAATTTGTCATGTCCATTGTTTGTTTGTTTGTTTGTTTGTTTGTTTGCTTGTCCTGTTCAGAATTTGTCATGTCCATTGTTTGTTTGTTTGTTTGTTTGTCCTGTTCACAATTTGTCATGTCCATTGTTTGTTTGTTTGTTTGTTTGTCCTGTTCAGAATTTGTCATGTCCATTGTTTGTTTGTTTGTTTGTTTGTTTGTTTGTTTGTCCTGTTTAGAATTTGTCATGTCCATTGTTTGTCTGTTTGTTTGCTTGTCCTGTTCAGAATTTGTCATGTCCATTGTTTGTTTGTTTGTTTGTTTGTTTGTTTGCTTGTCCTGTTCAGAATTTGTCATGTCCATTGTTTGTTTGTTGGTTTGTTTGTCCTGTTCATAATTTGTCATGTCCATTGTTTGTTTGTTTGTTTGCTTGTCCTGTTCAGAATTTGTCATGTCCATTGTTTGTTTGTTTGTTTGTTCTGTTCACAATTTGTCATGTCCATTGTTTGTTTGTTTGTTTGTTTGTCCTGTTCAGAATTTGTCGTGTCCATTGTTTGTTTGTTTGTTTGTTTGTTTGTTTGTTTGTCCTGTTTAGAATTTGTCATGTCCATTGTTTGTCTGTTTGTTTGTTTGTCCTGTTCAGAATTTGTCATGTCCATTGTTTGTTTGTTTGTTTGTTTGTTTGTTTGCTTGTCCTGTTCACAATTTGTCATGTCCATTGCTTGTTTGTTTGTTTGTTTGTCCTGTTCACAATTTGTCATGTCCATTGTTTGTTTGTTTGTTTGTTTGTCCTGTTCAGAATTTGTCATGTCCATTGTTTGTTTGTTTGTTTGTTTGTTTGTTTGCTTGTCCTGTTCAGAATTTGTCATGTCCATTGTATGTTTGTTTGTTTGTTTGTTTGTTTGTCCTGTTCACAATTTGTCATGTCCATTGTTTGTTTGTTTGTTTGCTTGTCCTGTTCAGAATTTGTCATGTCCATTGTTTGTTTGTTTGTTTGTTTGTTCTGTTCACAATTTGTCATGTCCATTGTTTGTTTGTTTGTTTGTTTGTCCTGTTCAGAATTTGTCATGTCCATTGTTTGTTTGTTTGTTTGTTTGTCCTGTTCAGAATTTGTCATGTCCATTGTTTGTTTGTTTGTTTGTTTGTTTGTTTGCTTGTCCTGTTCAGAATTTGTCATGTCCATTGTTTGTTTGTTTGTTTGTTTGTTTGTCCTGTTCACAATTTGTCATGTCCATTGTTTGTTTGTTTGTTTGCTTGTCCTGTTCAGAATTTGTCATGTCCATTGTTTGTTTGTTTGTTTGTTTGTTCTGTTCACAATTTGTCATGTCCATTGTTTGTTTGTTTGTTTGTTTGTCCTCTTCAGAATTTGTCATGTCCATTGTTTGTTTGTTTGTTTGTTTGTTTGTCCTGTTCAGAATTTGTCATGTCCATTGTTTGTTTGTTTGTTTGTTTGTCCTGTTCAGAATTTGTCATGTCCATTGTTTGTTTGTTTGTTTGTTTGTCCTGTTCAGAATTTGTCATGTCCATTGTTTGTTTGTTTGTTTGTCCTGTTCTGAATTTGTCATGTCCATTGTTTGTTTGTTTGTTTGTTTGTCCTGTTCAGAATTTGTCATGTCCATTGTTTGTTTGTTTGTTTATCCTGTTCAGAATTTGTCATGTCCATTGTTTGTTTGTTTGTTTGTTTGTTTGTTTGTTATGTCCATTGTTTTGTTTGTTTGTTTGTCCTGGTCAGAATTTGTCATGTCCATTGTTTGTTTGTTTGTCCTGTTCAGAATTTGTCATGTCCATTGTTTGTTTGTTTGTTTGTTTGTTTGTTTGTTTGTTTGTTTGTTTGTCCTGTTCAGAATTTGTCATGTCCATTGTTTGTTTGTTTGTTTGTCCTGTTCAGAATTTGTCATGTCCATTGTTTGTTTGTTTGTTTGTTTGTTTGTCCTGTTCAGAATTTCTCATGTCCATTGTTTGTTTGTTTGTTTGTTTGTTTGTCCTGTTCAGAATTTGTCATGTCCATTGTTTCTTTGTTTGTTTGTTTGTCCTGTTCAGAATTTGTCAATTCCATTGTTTGTTTGTTTGTTTGTTTGTCCTGTTCAGAATTTGTCATGTCCATTGTTTTTTGTTTGTTTGTTTGTCCTGTTCAGAATTTGTCATGGCCATTGTTTGTTTGTCTGTTTGTCCTGTTCAGAATTTGTCATGTCCATTTTTTGTTTGTTTGTTTGTTTGTCCTGTTCAGAATTTGTCATGTCCATTGTTTGTTTGTCCTGTTCAGAATTTGTCATGTCCATTGTTTGTTTGTTTGTTTGTCCTGTTCAGAATTTGTCATGTTCATGTTTTGTTTGTTTGTTTGTTTGTCCTGTTCCGAATTTGTCATGTCCATTGTTTGTTTGTTTGTTTGTTTGTTTGTTTGTCCTGTCCAAAATTTGTCATGTCCATTGTTTGTTTGTTTGTTTGTTTGTTTGTTTGTCCTGTTCAGAATTTGTCAATTCCATTGTTTGATTCTTTGTTTGTTTGCCCTGTTCAGAATTTGTCATGTCCATAGTTTTTTGTTTGTTTGTTTTTCCTGTTCAGAATTTGTCATGTCCATTGTTTGTTTGTTTGTTTGTCCTGTTCAGAATTTGTCATGTCCATTTTTTGTTTGTTTGTTTGTTTGTCCTGTTCAGAATTTGTCATGTCCATTGTTTGTTTGTTTTTCCTGTTCAGAATATGTCATGTCCATTGTTTGTTTGTTTGTTTGTTTGTCCTGTTCAGAATTTGTCATGTCCATTGTTTGTTTGTTTGTTTGTCCTGTTTAGAATTTGTCATGTCCATTGTTTGTTTGTTTGTTTGTTTGTTCTGTTCAGAATTTGTCATGTCCATTGTTTGTTTGTTTGTTTGTTTGTCCTCTTCAGAATTTGTCATGTCCATTGTTTGTTTGTTTGTTTGTTTGTTTGTCCTGTTCAGAATTTGTCATGTCCATTGTTTGTTTGTTTGTTTGTTTGTCATGTCCATTGTTTGTTTGTTTGTTTGTTTGTCCTGTTCTGAATTTGTCATGTCCATTGTTTGTTTGTTTGTTTGTTTGTTTGTCCTGTTCAGAATTTGTCATGTCCATTGTTTGTTTGTTTGTTTATCCTGTTCAGAATTTGTCATGTCCATTGTTTGTTTGTTTGTTTGTTTGTTTGTTTGTCATGTCCATTGTTTTGTTTGTTTGTTTGTCCTGGTCAGAATTTGTCATGTCCATTGTTTGTTTGTTTGTCCTGTTCAGAATTTGTCATGTCCATTGTTTGTTTGTTTGTTTGTTTGTTTGTTTGTCCTGTTCAGAATTTGTCATGTCCATTGTTTGTTTGTTTGTTTGTCCTGTTCAGAATTTGTCATGTCCATTGTTTGTTTGTTTGTTTGTTTGTCCTGTTCAGAATTTGTCATGTCCATTGTTTCTTTGTTTGTTTGTTTGTCCTGTTCAGAATTTGTCAATTCCATTGTTTGTTTGTTTGTTTGTTTGTCCTGTTCAGAATTTGTCATGTCCATTGTTTTTTGTTTGTTTGTTTGTCCTGTTCAGAATTTGTCATGTCCATTGTTTGTTTGCCTGTTTGTCCTGTTCAGAATTTGTCATGTCCATTTTTTGTTTGTTTCTTTGTTTGTCCTGTTCAGAATTTGTCATGTCCATTGTTTGTTTGTCCTGTTCAGAATTTGTCATGTCCATTGTTTGTTTGTTTGTTTGTCCTGTTCAGAATTTGTCATGTTCATGTTTTGTTTGTTTGTTTGTTTGTCCTGTTTAGAATTTGTCATGTCCATTGTTTGTTTGTTTGTTTGTTTGTTTGTTTGTCCTGTCCAGAATTTGTCATGTCCATTGTTTGTTTGTTTGTTTGTTTGTTTGTTTGTCCTGTTCAGAATTTGTCAATTCCATTGTTTGTTTCTTTGTTTGTTTGTCCTGTTCAGAATTTGTCATGTCCATAGTTTTTTGTTTGTTTGTTTGTCCTGTTCAGAATTTGTCATGTCCATTGTTTGTTTGTTTGTTTGTCCTGTTCAGAATTTGTCATGTCCATTTTTTGTTTGTTTGTTTGTTTGTCCTGTTCAGAATTTGTCATGTCCATTGTTTGTTTGTTTTTCCTGTTCAGAATTTGTCATGTCCATTGTTTGTTTGTTTGTTTGTTTGTCCTGTTCAGAATTTGTCATGTCCATTGTTTGTTTGTTTGTTTGTCCTGTTTAGAATTTGTCATGTCCATTGTTTGTTTGTTTGTTTGTCCTGTTCAGAATTTGTCATGTCCATTGTTTGTTTGTTTGTTTGTTTGTTTGTTTGTTTGTTTGTCCTGTTCAGAATTTGTCATGTCCATTGTTTGTTTGTTTGTTTGTCCTGTTCAGAATTTGTCAATTCCATTGTTTGTTTGTTTGTTTGTTTGTTTGTTTGTCCTGTTCAGAATTTGTCATGTCCATTGTTTTTTGCTTGTTTGTTTGTCCTGTTCAGAATTTGTCATGTCCATTGTTTGTTTGTTTGTTTGTTTGTCCTGTTCAGAATTTGTCATGTCCATTGTTTGTTTGTTTGTTTGTTTGTTTGTCCTGTTCAGAATTTGTCATGTCTATTGCTTGTTTGTTTTTTGTCATGTTCAGAATTTGTCATGTCCATGCAGTGTTGCTCGTATTTGGATATCTAATCCATGACTAAATGTGGAAACGGTGTTGAGGACGATAATATATAATTCCATAAGAACATGTGATCAATTAAATAATTTGTAATCTTATACTAGTAGTATGTAACGTATTACCTCTCTGGGGTGAGGATGAATTTTAGACAATCAATGTTGAGTTGTCATTGAATAATTTGGAATTTAAAAAAATGAGGTGTTTATCTACTTTTTTGTACTGAATACATACGTTACATAAGTATACAAAGAAATGAGGTGTTTATCTACTTTTTTGTACTGAATACATACGCTATGCATATGTATACAAAGAAATGAGTTGTTTATCTACTTTTTTTGTACTGAATACATACGCTATGCATAAGTATACAAAGAAATGAGGTGTTTATCTACTTTTTGTACTGACTACATACGCTATGCATAAGTATACAAAGAAATGAGGTGTTTATCTACTTTTTTGTACTGAATACATACGCTATGCATAAGCATACAAAGAAATGAGGTGTTTATCTACTTTTTTGTACTGAATACATACGCTATGCATAAGCATACAAAGAAATGAGGTGTTTATCTACTTTTTTGTACTGAATACATACACTATGCATAAGCATACAAAGAAATGAGGTGTTTATCTACTTTTTTGTACTGAATACATACGCTACATAAGCATACAAAGAAATGAGGTGTTTATCTACTTTTTTGTACTGAATACATACGCTACATAAGTATACAAAGAACGATATATGGTAAGTTCATGCGCTAAAACAAATCTCTTTACATAGTTCTTACTTCACTTCTTTCGATCATTAAAGAGAGACTTTAAAAACTGAGAAGATGCTTGCTTGATAAGAAGCATGGTATAATCAGATGAAGATTCTACTGTGAACAAGATTGTACGATAACTGGCATGAATCAGATGTGTATTCTTATATGAACAAGTTTGATCGATGAGTGGCATTAATCAAAGGTGGATTATACTATGAACAAGCTTGATCGACAATTAGCATGAACCAGAGGTGGATTCTTCTATGAACAACAAGCTTGATCGACAAGCGACGTTGATCAGAGGTGAGTTCTACTGTGAATAAGCTTGATCATTAGGTGACGTGAATCAGAGGTGGATTCTGCTATGAACAAGCTTGATCGACAATTGACGTTGATCTGCGTCGAGTCTACTGTGAATAAGCTTGATCGATGAGTGGCATGAATCAGATATGGTTTTTGTTGTGAACAAGATTGTTCGATAAGTGGGGTGGATCAGATGTGGATATATTAGGAACAAGCTTGTTCAACATATGACCATATGTGGATTCTACCACGAACAAGCCTCTATCTGAAGTATTTAAACATATGTGTTGTGGCTTTGACTGTTTCTGATAATATTAGGGGCCAAAAGGGACCAACGACCATAATTTTGAATTTTAATTTTAAGTCAAAAATTCGTTTTGAAATTCTTCCATGTACTTTTACAGCAGGTTCTATCTAATGCTATATTTTGCTGGATAATCATTTCTAGTGGTGCAGGATATATATAAATTAGGTGAGCGATAGTCTCTTCGAGGGCCTCTTGTTTTGAACACTATTACAATATCAATTTAATATATTCATAAATGTACTATTGGGGTAAGGCTATTAGAAAAATACTAATCGATATGTAGGTGACTAGATAAAAATCATAAACAAAAAGTACTTTAAAAAATCACATAATCTTGGTAATGCACCGTACTAAATTAATTGAGACGATCATCTTGGGATAAAACAAAACTTAGTTCCCACCAGCAAACGAAATAGTCCTAATTCATTCACACCTGGTCCATTGGAGTTAAAGCGGGGTCATCATGACCAATTTATGCCACATGAATTAGATAGTTCCCATGATAGTACCGTGACCCAGTCACGTGCTTTGAACTCTATTTACAAACAAAACAATATGTATAATTTTAAAATGATATACTAATTATGAATTATTAGGTGTTTGAAATAGATACATATATTTGTTAAATATTCAAAGGATATATTTGTAACAAATACCACATTGATATGAAATGATAATATAAATTTGAGTATTCTATACCAGATTATAGAGATCCGGGTTAGGTTCGGCCATTTATTACTATAAATGGACCATCTCCCGCTTTTCCTGTATCAGTTTTAAAACTGCCTTGGGAAATATTATATTCTGACCGTTATATAATACAAAGTTAATATTAGGTCAGCTTAAAAAGGTTTTAACGAGCAACAAAAAATGACATAGATTAAGACAGATCTCATAAACTTCATTGGAATTTTAGTTAGTATTACTAGACCAAAAAATTGTAACGAGAAATTTAGCATAGATTAAGACGGATCGGGGAAAGATAAGCTTAATGGTTTAGCCATATACTATTTCTTTTGATTGATGTAAAGACTTTATAAACAATGGTATATTTGTAGGAATATTATATTATGTGGTCAATAGTTGAAGACGACAGCCATCCGTCTGATATATAAGAACTGTGGAATTTGATGAATAAATCTGTACTTTTATACCTCGACCAGTAAGCTTGCTGGTGACCATAATATTTGGGTATTACCAACTGAAACAAATTTGGACGCCTAAAGGTTTAAAAAGATTAAAAATAGTTACATTATTGTTAATAAGTAAATCTTTAATTAAACTAAATTAAACTAAAATAAAGTAACAATTTTTCTTTTTGCAATTTGTATTTGGTTTTATTAAATAGAATGTTAACTGACGTATTTTTATGCATTTACGGAGAAACCAGAGTACAAGGAGAAAACCAATGACCTCGTGTAAATTACTGGCAAACTTGATCACATAAAGTTTTATCGAATGCACATCTCTCGAACCTAATTAACAACATACAGACCATACCAGGGGCGGATATAGAGGGGGCGTGCGACCCCCCCCCCCCCCCCTAAAATTCGCAAAGCATATGTTATACAACGTTAATTAAGCAGTTCAACAAACAACTTTTTCATGAATGGTTAACTCGTGACCTGTAGTAAAATATTCCAACACATTGTAAATACACGTTGGGTGTGTTCGTTGATTCATATATGGATTCGCCGACAATTTCCGCTTTTGTTTGTCTATAAACAAGAACGGTCGAATCATATGTTTTCAATGAATGAATCAAACGACGAAAAGAAAAGCTCCATCCGGACGGGCAGTATTAACTAGAACCACACGAAAGGACAAGCACCGAAAGTACAGACCAATTAGTGAAATGAGGAATGCGTTAAAACTAAACCAACAGTTCTTTGAAGGGTTAAAATATCGTGATCGATCAGTCATGAGTTGAACAATTCGCATCACGGTTGTTCAAAAAAAGTTTTACTTTAGGTTCTTATAATCTGACAAAAATATACTGTTAACAATTATCCGGCAAAATTAAGACTCAAAATCAAGTTTTTTTGGTCTGATAAGAATGGTGTGGTTGGTTCAAAATTGTCGTTCAAATAAATGTCTGTAATTCCTAGAATCCCCAGAGCTTCAGGGGGGCTTAGCCCCCCCCCCCTGGTCCCCTACCAGGGTTCTACCCAGGGTTCTACCCAGACCCCTCGCCTACTCACGCCCCCCTAACCACAAATCCTGGGTCCGCCCCCGCATACAATCGCGGCAATATCCCCCGCCCCCGAAGCAATATGAAACTACCCGAGTTACTTCAATGGAAATAATTAGGTTACATGCTATAAAGTACTACGTATACTATATATGAACACATTCAAAAGCAATACATCATTTCTAAATATTAAAATATTTCTTAAGAAGTTAAAGGTTAAGAGATTTGAAAGGAATATAGAAATAGATGTGTTGGTTTTTATTGTTGACTGATTTTTAAATTGGATAGGTAAAAGATAATTAATACGAGATGGCTCATATTTTCTTGACAGAACATTTTTCATATTCCATTGTATATTTTTCCATATGATGACACTAATTTTTAAAATTATCATATCTTTTGTTCAAAGTACAACATTTAAGTGCGAGTCCTTTGTTGTGACGTAATAATGCCGAGCTTTCGAATAAATATCTAGTTTTTAGGATCGAAATTTTCAAGGCTTCAATTTCACGATGCTGTCTAGTATTTATTTGAAATCAGATTTAATCCATTACATGTAGGCTTTGTCATAGTTATAAACCATCTTACTAGTCCGACTGTAGTCCACTTTTTTGTGATTCATTTTAAAGATGTTAATTGTTTCATTGCCAGTGACTCCTGCATATACAACCGGTATCTACACACAACTGTCCACGTGCGCAACAAACATCTAGACTTAAAAGAATTGTTTAATTCTCAAAGAAGAATGAAAACAAAGGTATCTGTATCTTCTTATTTGATCAAAAGCCACTCAGAATATAATAATATGACGATATCATTCACAACATATTTGTCCAGTGTTCAAACAGACGATCGGTAAATCAACGAGTATTAATTGTGCTCCACTACTCGCCGATTTGTTTCTATTTAAGAATTGAATGCATTTTTTTGTAGTTTTATTGGCGTGTAAAAGCGAGGACCGAAGCACATTTTGCATGAAGCGCTAGAGCGCTTCATACAAAAAATGTGCCTCGGTCCACGCTTTTACACGCCTATAAAACTACCAAAAAAATGCATTAAATTCTTATAATTACATTTTAATCACACCAAAATTTAATATAGTTGAATTTTTCGTTGTGAATTTTATTTGTGTTAGATTATTTGCTGTTGGAAATTACTATGCCATTGATTGTTTACATCTGACGTCGTCATGGAGGCACGTGCACGTTCGGGTTTGAGTTTTATTGGGATGTAAAACATCTCTTTTATAATCATGTGACCACTTCATAACCAATCATATTGTAACATTTCAATGAAAAACGGAAGTAAGGTAATTATACGCTTATGACTATCCTATATAGGTCCTTTGATCTTCTTGCTCCCAGAGACCTTTATTGAATTATGTGGCTTTCAAATGTTTTGCTTTGAGCGTCACCTGACGAAGGTTATTACGTACCTGATGAAGGTTATTTTGAGCATACCTGATGAAGGTTATTCTGAGCCTACCTGATGAAGGTTATTCTGAGCCTACCTGATGAAGGTTATTCTGAGCCTACCTGATGAAGGTTATTCTGAGCCTACCTGATGAACGTTATTCTGAGCCTACCTGATGAACGTTATTTTGAGCCTACCTGATGAAGGTTATTCCAGAATCATGTCGTGTGCACTAAATTTGATATCTACGTTTTTATTATGAGACAAACCTCCTTCAAGAGATTCTCAATAATAAAGATAGAAAAAATTAGCTCAAATCTTTAATTCCAGCTTCTGCTAGACAAAAGTTGTCATTTAATAATTCTGGAGTCGGTGATTATCTGTATCTCATCTATCAAAATGAGCTTGAAGTAGCTATATAGAGGTTACCACTGACACTCAAAAATCTGCTTCTTACCTTGACCTTGAAAACGGAGGAAGATTAACAGTTTAAACTAAACTCGACGACAAACGTGATGACTTAATTTTTTCAATAGTCACGCCATAGCATTCACTAGTAGCAATACGGCAGCAGCATCAGCGAATCAACTTTACATTTCACAACTCGTAGGTTATGTTAGAGCTTGTGTACAGTACAGTGATTTTCTCGACAGAGCTCAGCCGCTGACGCAAGCAATACTCAATCATGGCTACGTTGTTCCAGCATCATCCCAGAATCCATCCTCATCAATGCATGTTTGGAGTAACTACATATAAAAATAAAAGGATCAGTATTATGGTTTTATTTGAATGATTGTTGTTAACGTGGTTTTATGTAAAGTGTAATAGAATTATGATTTGTTCAAAGATATACATGTACATTGACTGATACCTTTCCAAACATCAGCAGACAACAACAAACAACCATGTTGTTTAATTTAGTGCTTAAACTAGATTAAACAACATGGTTGCTTTTGATCGCGCTAACTCAGTACAGAAAGTGTCCATATGATCAGTGGAAGAAGTAGGTTTTGCTTACACATTTATTTCAGAGCTATTTTCTTGCTCCTAACTGAATATCCACTCTGAATGATAAACAGTGAATTGGAATGAAATATCTCCATGAACGAAGGCTCTTTTTAAGTCAACTGTAGCCTAATCAGCTTGGAATGTCTCGTCTATACATGGAATCTTATGGTCTTGTGTTCCATCCTTTCGTTTGTCTTCTGTTCCAGTATACTATGTCTGGTGGTTTTTGTTGTTGTTTTCATATAAGTACATTTTTTTGTATTGTTTGTTTACTAAATGTCATTCTGTGTGAAGTACCATTTAGTGTCGGAGCTATTTCTAATGCTCTTAACCTAGAAGTTGACTTACTTCACAAACATAACTGGTTATTGAAAAGTATGACTTAATAGGTTATTTTTATGTTAACAATGTGTTTTTGCGGTTAGTAAACTAGATCGAACAGTATGATTATTAGGTATTCCTTTACAATCTAACAGATCTAAGTTAGTTCTTAATTGAGGTTTTTTGTTCGCTGATTACAATTTCGTGCCGATTATTCATTTGGTCCACGTTTTAACAATGAAATATATATTATATTGATTACGTCAAAAATTCAATTCCACGGGTTGTTCTATTATTATCCTCCTAAAGGTGTTAACACATTGATAAATGGGAAAATAATATATTAATTATGGTGTTCAATGTTTCTTTGTGGTTTGCACTTGATTGCCGTTACAATGAGTTTTTGAGATTTTAAATATAGTTTTTAACATGCAAGAAGCTATCATCAGGCCAATATTAAACACAATTTACCTAGCATTAACTTTTATTCAAAAGGTTTACTTCTTGTCTTTGAAGTGTAATTTTGTAAAATTAACCTTACTGAATATATTTATGTTATTTAATTGTAAATAGTATTATTAAATATTTATATTTTAATGTACTTGAGTTTTCATTACTTGAAAAAGGGCGAAACTTTTATTTGTGGAACGATATATTTGTAGCATGTGTTATTGCTACAGAATTAAACGAAAGTTCAAATACTAACGGTATTTGGGAATCTCTCATTAAAAAATAAGATATATTTTTTTTCACTTAATATGCTGGATAAAAGCAGTTTAAAAATTTGACATCAAAAGAAATTCTTGCACATATTGGCACTTTGCTGCACATTGCAAAGTAATATATATTACCACAACTCATGAGTGTGCATTTGAATGTGAAACATCATTACTTTAATTGATGCAATACATTTGTATCTGAATAATATAACTGAACAAAGCTCGTCAAATAGACTTTTGAACTCACACCATTTAACCCATGTCACACAAAATACACCCAGACACAAATCTAAATGTACTAGACACAAATCTAAATGTACTTATACGATATATTTCAATCTAGGTATTTACGTTCGTTCCCATCTCTGCTCTCTCAAACAATGTGAAATCTTCAAGGTGTGGCTGTAAGTGGTGAAATGGGCGTGTGACATGAGTTTGGACAGAATTAATGAAAATGAATTTATATGACAGTGAAGAAGAAACGTGCAAGAAAATCGGCGATATTGGAATTTTCATTGTAAGGGGTGAAATTTAAGGAGGTGCAAGTCAGTTATTCGTGTAACACAAATATTTACAGTTTGATTTTTTAGATTATGCAGAGAAGTTGAAGCACGTTTAAACGTGTTCCTATGTGTCGGGTTGCCGTACAATAAGTGGAGATCATTTACGTTTAACCCGAAACCTATTGAAAATGTGACCTTGTCGCAGAGTATTTGGCAAATTTAGATTTTATGTTGTTTATGTTAAATTGAAAACACGGAGATGTGAAGATTTAAGTGTTAAAGAAACGGTTTTGACAATCACATTGAGGATGAAACTCATGTTGTCTTACACTGTTCCCTTTATCAAGATTTGATTAGTACATTAATTCTCTAAGAACATGGAGAATTGAAAACCTGTACACAAAAAATGTAGTAGGATTTGTTTAAAATTTAACAGACAAATACACAAACTTTCAACTATAAATAAAAGCTCAGGTGTATATTTTTAATGTACATTATATGATTACTTGTGGGGTTTGAACTCGGTTGTTGTGCATATATTCGTATTTCAAAAGTTGAGACTGTATTCAATTCATTTTGTTTTTATCGTCTCTTTCACGCTGTTCTCTATATCAATATCAGTTAAACTCAACCAGAGGCTCAACTGGTTATAAGTGATGTGTTTTCTTCCAATGATTTTTTATTTACAGATTGGATTCAATTATGCTATTTTACATTCATCTTAAATTATTTCCTACAATGGCGACCGTCTTTAATCTAAATCGACAAACAGAAAACACAACATATGTAGAAGACCATACTAGGAATATTGCAGTTCAAATGTCTGTTTAAGAGTAGACAATATTTCGATGATTTCCCCATGCGAACATATGTTGAATTACATTCTTTGGAGGTGGCCATCTCGTCACACACATAATAAGCATGTATAGTATTAGCTTGTACATATTCATAGAAGAAGCAAATTAATACATAACTCAGGGCCTTGTATCATCTTGTACTTCACACCAACACAAAACTGTTACCTTTGTACAGGACCAGCAACAAGCCAGCTAAGGTTGCTTCCAGATACATCAGTTGTTTCAGAGAATCATCTTTCATAAGATATTTCCATATGGTCTAATTTTATGCCTGTTGTGAGCAGTGGTGGACACATTTGAACGACGATTTCTTGAGAGGAAACTTTCTATTTGCTTTCCCATATAGTCCAATATTAAAGTTAGTTTTTCGATGACGGCCACAGTGAATGGTCAGTGGACAAAATAACGCACATTCTTTCTTATAGAGGGTAATACAAAGAAGGTTTTTAACTAGTAACAGTCCCAGCAAACATGTTGTACTTAGAAAATATTTGAAATTTCAGCCGATCATAAGTGGTTCCAGCACTCAATCATACTTACTTTCTGAATACAATGAAAATCGAAAACAATGTCAAGGATAACATTTCATTTTCTACGAAGTTAATACACATTTCGCTCAGTAATTGCTGAGAAAGGGGTCAAAATGTGACAAGACATGCAAACGTGACGGCGATGAAAAACCACGAAAGAGAAGCGGTGACACCGCCCCACAATGGCTCGTTGGGTCAGGTAATCTAGGTGAAAGATTTATCTTCTTAAATATTCAAACATCAAAACAAGGGAGCCTAATTTTAGGGTAAGAAGAGTTTGAAGATACCAAAGGGGCAATCATAATCCGTATATCGAAGAAGAACAGACAACACAATGGCCAAAAGAAAAAGTACAAAAGGACAAACAACGATCCACAAAAGCATCCTAATTCGCAAAGAAAAAATGGGGTGGGAGGTAGGGGGACACTAAAACTCCTATAATCAAAGGAAATATGCGTTTTATTTATTTGTTGTTTGAATATTAAAAGCACTACTACATTAGTAATTAAGGAACACTATACATTATTTTTCAGATAATGGGTTTTCACAAACGCCTCTACTCGCTCACAAGTAAAATTAGCATGTTCCGGGATTAAGTATTCGTTTGAAGTGAGGTGAGTGGGTATATTAGTTGTTTATGTGTTCTAATTGTAATTTATTTTGTGGTTACGTTAATGTTATGATTGCGTATTGTAACTGTTGTACACGTATGTACATATATTATTATAAACTACTACAGTTTATTGTTCTAATGAGTCACTAATAAATGTGTAATGTTCGCTTGTTTATATTTATAAAGAAGTTCTGAACCCTGTGAGCAAAGTCATCAAAAAATAATAACAAGGGATAAATCATATTGTTATAATGCATTATACAGTGTATGCTGTTTATTGTTCATGTTATAATGTGTTTTCATGTACCACTTTACTTAATCATAACCCTTTTCTAAATGTGTTGCAACACTCATGTGTCCCTTTGTGCAACTACAGATATACTTTGTTTTAATATGACAATCAATGATACTGGTGCCATTTGTCTTAATATGACATACAATGATACTGGTACCATTTTTCTTAATATGACATACAATGATACTGGTACCATTTGTCTTAATATGACATACAATGATACTGGTACCATTTGTCTTAATATGACATACAATGATACTGGTACCATTTGTCTTAATATGACATACAATGATTCTGGTACCATTTTTCTTAAAATGACATACAATGATACTGGTACCATTTGTCTTAATATGACATACAATGATACTGGTACCATTTGTCTTAATATGACATACAATGATACTGGTACCATTTGTCTTAATATGACATACAATGATACTGGTACCATTTTTCTCAATATGACATACAATGATACTGGTACCATTTGTCTTAATATGACATACAATGATACTGGTACCATTTGTCTTAATATGACATACAATGATACTGGTACCATTTTTCTTAATATGACATACAATGATACTGGTACCATTTTTCTTAATATGACATACAATGATACTGGTACCATTTTTCTTAATATGACATACAATGATACTGGTACCATTTGTCTTAATATGACATACAATGATTCTGGTACCATTTTTCTTAAAATGACATACAATGATACTGGTACCATTTGTCTTAATATGACATACAATGATACTGGTACCATTTTTCTTAATATGACATACAATGATACTGGTACCATTTTTCTTAATATGACATACAATGATACTGGTACCATTTGTCTTAATATGACATACAATGATACTGGTACCATTTGTCTTAATATGACATACAATGATTCTGGTACCATTTTTCTTAAAATGACATACAATGATACTGGTACCATTTTTCTTAATATGACATACAATGATACTGGTACCATTTGTCTTAATATGACATACAATGATACTGGTACCATTTGTCTTAATATGACATACAATGATTCTGGTACCATTTTTCTTAAAATGACATACAATGATACTGGTACCATTTGTCTTAATATGACATACAATGATACTGGTACCATTTGTCTTAATATGACATACAATGATACTGGTACCATTTGTCTTAATATGACATACAATGATACTGATACCATTTTTCTGAATATGACATACAATGATACTGGTACCATTTGTCTTAATATGACATACAATGATACTGGTACCATTTGACTTAATATGACATACAATGATACTGGTACCATTTGTCTTAATGTGACATACAATGATACTGGTACCATTTTTCTCAATATGACATACAATGATACTGGTACCATTTGTCTTAATATGACATACAATGATACTGGTACCATTTGACTTAATATGACATACAATGATACTGGTACCATTTGTCTTAATATGACATACAATGATACTGGTACCATTTTTCTTAATATGACATACAATGATTCTGGTACCATTTTTCTTAAAATGACATACAATGATACTGATACCATTTGTCTTAATATGACATACAATGATACTGGTACCATTTTTCTTATTATGACATGCAATGATACTGGTACCATTTGTCTTAATATGACATACAATGATACTGGCACCATTTGTCTTAAATTGACATACTATGAAACTGGTACCATTTTTCTTAATATGACATACAATGATACTGGTACCATTTGTCTTAATATGACATACAATGATACTGGTACCATTTGTCTTAATATGACATACAATGATACTGGTACCATTTGTCTTAATATGACATACAATGATACTGGTACCATTTTTCTTAATATGACATACAATGATTCTGGTACCATTTTTCTTAAAATGACATACAATGATACTGATACCATTTGTCTTAATATGACATACAATGATACTGGTACCATTTTTCTTATTATGACATGCAATGATACTGGTACCATTTTTCTTAATATGACATACAATGATACTGGCACCATTTGTCTTAAATTGACGTACTATGAAACTGGTACCATTTTTCTTAATATGACATACAATGATACTGGTACCATTTTTCTTAATATGACATACAATGATACTGGTACCATTTGTCTTAATATGACATACAATGATACTGGTACCATTTGTCTTAATATGACATACAATGGTACTGGTACCATTTTTCTCAATATGACATACAATGATACTGGTACCATTTGTCTTAATATGACATACAATGATACTGGTACCATTTGTCTTAATATGACATACAATGATTCTGGTACCATTTTTCTTAAAATGACACAATGATACTGATACCATTTTTCTTAATATGACATACAATGATACTGGTACCATTTTTCTTAATATGACATACAATGATACTGGTACCATTTTTCTTAATATGACATACAATGATGCTGGTACCATTTGTCTTAATATGACACAATATGATACTGGTACAGTTTGTCTTAATATGACACAATATGATACTGGTACAGTTCGTCTTAATATGACATAATATGATACTGGTACAGTTTGTCTTAATATGACATACAATGATACTGGTACCATTTGTCTTAATATGACACAATATGATACTGATACAGTTTGTCTTAATATGACACAAGATGATACTGGTACAGTTTGTCTTAATATGACACAATATGATACTGGTACAGTTTGTCTTAATATGACACAATATGATACTGGTACAGTTTGTCTTAATATGACATACAATGATACTGGTACCATTTGTCTTAATATGACACAATATGATACTGGTACAGTTTGTCTTAATATGACATACAATGATACTGGTACCAATTGTCTTAATATGACACAATATGATACTGGTACAGTTCGTCTTAATATGACACAATATGATACTGGTACAGTTTGTCTTAATATGACACAATATGATACTGGTACAGTTCGTCTTAATATGACACAATATGATACTGGTACAGTTTGTCTTAATATGACACAATATGATACTGGTACAGTTCGTCTTAATATGACACAATATGATACTGGTACCATTTGTCTTAATATGACACAATATGATACTGGTACAGTTTGTCTTAATATGACACAATATGATACTGGTACAGTTTGTCTTAATATGACATACAATGATGCTGGTACCATTTGTCTTAATATGACACAATATGATACTGGTACAGTTTGTCTTAATATGACATACAATGGTACTGGTACCATTTGTCTTAATATGACACAAGATGATACTGGTACAGTTTGTCTTAATATGACACAATATGATACTGGTACAGTTTGTCTTAATATGACACAATATGATACTGGTACCAATTGTCTTAATATGACATACAATGATGCTGGTACCATTTGTCTTGATATGACATACAATGATACTGGTACCAATTGTCTTAATATGACACAATATGATACTGGTACAGTTTGTCTTAATATGACACAATATGATACTGGTACAGTTTGTCTTAATATAACATACAATGATACTGGTACAGTTTGTCTTAATATGACATACAATGATACTGGTACCATTTGTCTTAATATGACCCAATATGATACTGGTACAGTTTGTCTTAATATGACACAATATGATACTGGTACAGTTTGTCTTAATATGACATACAATGATACTGGTACCATTTGTCTTAATATGACACAATATGATACTGGTACAATTTTTCTTAATATGACACAATATGATACTGGTACAGTTCGTCTTAATATGACACAATATGATACTGGTACCATTTGTCTTAATATGACATACAATGATGCTGGTACCATTTGTCTTGATATGACATACAATGATACTGGTACCAATTGTCTTAATATGACACAATATGATACTGGTACAGTTTGTCTTAATATGACACAATATGATACTGGTACAGTTCGTCTTAATATGACACAATATGATACTGGTACAGTTTGTCTTAATATGACATACAATGATACTGGTACCATTTGTCTTAATATGACACAATATGATACTGGTACAGTTTGTCTTAATATGACATACAATGATACTGGTACAGTTTGTCTTAATATGACATACAATGATACTGGTACAGTTTGTCTTAATATGACATACAATGATACTGGTACCAATTGTCTTAATATGACACAATATGATACTGGTACAGTTTGTCTTAATATGACATACAATGATACTGGTACCAATTGTCTTAATATGACACAATATGATACTGGTACAGTTTGTCTTAATATGACATACAATGATACTGGTACCATTTGTCTTAATATGACACAATATGATACTGGTACAGTCTGTCTTAATATGACACAATATGATACTGGTACAGTTTGTCTTAATATGACATACAATGATACTGGTACAGTTTGTCTTAATATGACATACAATGATACTGGTACCAATTGTCTTAATATGACACAATATGATACTGGTACAGTTTGTCTTAATATGACATACAATGATACTGGTACAGTTTGTCTTAATATGACATACAATGATACTGGTACCAATTGTCTTAATATGACACAATATGATACTAGTACCATTTGTCTTAATATGACACAATATGATACTGGTACAGTTTGTCTTAATATGACATACAATGATACTGGTACAGTTTGTCTTAATATGACACAATATGATACTGGTACCAATTGTCTTAATATGACACAATATGATACTGGTACAGTTTGTCTTAATATGACATACAATGATACTGGTACAGTTTGTCTTAATATGACATACAATGATACTGGTACCAATTGTCTTAATATGACACAATATGATACTGGTACAGTTTGTCTTAATATGACATACAATGATACTGGTACAGTTTGTCTTAATATGACATACAATGATACTGGTACAGTTTGTCTTAATATGACATACAATGATACTGGTACAGTTTGTCTTAATATGACACAATATGATACTGGTACCAATTGTCTTAATATGACACAATATGATACTGGTACAGTTTGTCTTAATATGACATACAATGATACTGGTACAGTTTGTCTTAATATGACATACAATGATACTGGTACCAATTGTCTTAATATGACACAATATGATACTGGTACAGTTTGTCTTAATATGACATACAATGATACTGGTACAGTTTGTCTTAATATGACATACAATGATACTGGTACCAATTGTCTTAATATGACACAATATGATACTGGTACAGTTTGTCTTAATATGACATACAATGATACTGGTACAGTTTGTCTTAATATGACATACAATGATACTGGTACAGTTTGTCTTAATATGACATACAATGATACTGGTACAGTTTGTCTTAATATGACACAATATGATACTGGTACCAATTGTCTTAATATGACACAATATGATACTGGTACAGTTTGTCTTAATATGACATACAATGATACTGGTACAGTTTGTCTTAATATGACATACAATGATACTGGTACCAATTGTCTTAATATGACACAATATGATACTGGTACAGTTTGTCTTAATATGACATACAATGATACTGGTACAGTTTGTCTTAATATGACATACAATGATACTGGTACAGTTTGTCTTAATATGACATACAATGATACTGGTACAGTTTGTCTTAATATGACACAATATGATACTGGTACCAATTGTCTTAATATGACACAATATGATACTGGTACAGTTTGTCTTAATATGACATACAATGATACTGGTACAGTTTGTCTTAATATGACATACAATGATACTGGTACCAATTGTCTTAATATGACACAATATGATACTGGTACAGTTTGTCTTAATATGACATACAATGATACTGGTACAGTTTGTCTTAATATGACATACAATGATACTGGTACAGTTTGTCTTAATATGACACAATATGATACTGGTACCAATTGTCTTAATATGACACAATATGATACTGGTACAGTTTGTCTTAATATGACATACAATGATACTGGTACAGTTTGTCTTAATATGACATACAATGATACTGGTACCAATTGTCTTAATATGACACAATATGATACTGGTACAGTTTGTCTTAATATGACATACAATGATACTGGTACAGTTTGTCTTAATATGACATACAATGATACTGGTACAGTTTGTCTTAATATGACATACAATGATACTGGTACCAATTGTCTTAATATGACACAATATGATACTGGTACACGTTGCTTAAAGCGGAATGACATATGGAAATTAGTTTAGCATTGACTGAAATAGTTCCGATTATCAAATATAACTTCCATTAGAATAAAAACAATATCGGATTGCAGTATAACATGACGTAATTAATTTAAACATGTGCCATCATTATGTGTTGACGACATCTAACCACACCTGAAATATCTATATACAACCCTTATTATACCAATTTCCAGTTCAATATCATGATCACAAATTATAAATATAAATAAGCTTCCGTAGTTAAAAGTTTAGGTATATAGCAAATAATATTATTTGTTTGTCTATATTAAGATTTACTTTTTTTAATATCGAAAAGCCTATTTTGCCCATTTAACTCTTTAAAGTTATTTGTCCAGAGTATTGTAGTAAGATACATACCCGATGTCATTAATGTCTTTACATATTTAACATGTTTTACTGCGTTCTAGCAGACAAGGATTGGCTTGGAGTAATGTCCTTTATATAAGTGTACCAAGAGTATATCTGTTTGTGTGTGTCTATATTCTTACAAAGTTCAAATGTTTCCGTCAGTAATTGATTAATCATATTGTTACTTAACCTACCAAGAAGAGATTGGATTTGCATGTTGTTTTCTATGTGCGATCTCTCAATTTCTAATGGGGCAGACATTTTAAAAGAACGCATTCTGACGCCTAATACATGTACATAACTACAGAATGGCAAGTGTATTTCAAATAGTTATATCAATAATACTATATATATATATTAACAATATTGCTGTAGTCAACATAAATGCTTGTTAAATCTAAAAGTGTACACACACAACAGACCACTAAGAGCTTCGGTTCCGCAGCTAGCATTAATGCGCAAGGAGTGTGACCAAAACGCAAGACACTTGTTTACATACCGTCGTTAAGAAAACAGATGAACACAAATACATTTGTACATGCTGTATGTACGTAAGTGTAAAAGAGAGTCTTACAACTTACACCCAATCAGGCAGTTTTATTTTTTTAATGACTGGTGAAGATGTCGTCACTTTCTTTCTTCTTCTTTTTATTTTGGCAAATAATTGCTCTCGACCGATATATATTTCACTTTCTAATAAAGCCACGTATAGTAGACAAAGAAACGATAAACGTAACTAATATTTCATACTAAACGCATTATAATGTGTACTTATATTAAAATGACTATATTTATTATTAAATCTAACTTAAATGGCATCACATTTTACTGTTATTTGCATAAATTGTGAAGCAGATTAAAATCAAATTAATTTCCGTGCATTGTTTGTTAATATGAGTCATTATTTGAACAAGACACTTTCACCGGGTATACCAACATATGTCAATAATAGTTCTGACCTATATAGTAGTATGCACCTAGTACTGTATATATTAAACGGTATCAAACAAACCACAATACATTATTGAATCACTTAGGGTTCACAGTGTCATTCAATTTGTCTGATAAAACCCAAGTGTAGGCATACATTAAATATTCATCTAGATGTCTCTCAGATGATGCTGTAATGCACTCAGATATAAAATGTGATGACGGAAACTCGTAAAAAAACGACGGGTTGCTCTCAAATAAGTGTTACTGTCACCCTTTAAATGTAGTATTAATAAACCTTTTAGACTATTGAATATAAATGTACTATTATTGTATTGTATACAAATATATTCAGAATGTTCAAGGTGATTGTACTGACTATACAATGTATTTGTAAACACGACAACTCGTGAAATCTGTCAGATTTGGTCTGTGCTGTCCCTACAACAATCTAAATCTGTCAGATTTGTCCTGTGCTGTCCCTACAATAATCTAAATCTGTCAGATTTGTTCTGTGCTGTCCCTACAATAATCTAAATCTGTCAGATTTGGCCTGTGCTGTCCCAACAACAATCTCATTAAAACTCGTGAAATCTGTCAGATTTGGTCTGTGCTGTCCTCAGATTTGGTCTGTGCTGTCCTCAGATTTGGTCTGTGCTGTCCTCAGATTTGGTCTGTGCTGTCCTCAGATTTGGCCTGTGCTGTCCTCAGATTTGGCCTGTGCTGTCCTCAGATTTGGTCTGTGCTGTCCTCAGATTTGGACTGTGCTGTCCTCTGATTTGGCCTGTGCTATCCTCAGATTTGGTCTGTGCTGTCCTCAGATTTGGCCTGTGCTGTCCTCAGATTTGGTCTGTGCTGTTCTCAGATTTGGCCTGTGCTCTCACTCACCTTTCACTGATATGTCATCGCCTCCACAGTATTATTTTCAATATAAGGTCAAACTCTATTTTTCTTTCTATATTCTATATATCCTTCTTTCTATTTCCAAAATGAATGATCATTCATTCTTATCTTGTACATTTGCTTTCTGTCTGCTAAAATTGTAGTATTTACAACATAGTTGTCAAGTTTATAATATTTTTTTTTTTATTTTACTGTTTAGAAAAAAATCGTTACTATTTATATAATAATGTTGTGTTAGCAATGACTGTCCCAAAATAGTGGTCAGGGTTGAAGACATAGTGCACGACCCGAAAGGGAGTGCACTATGTCTTCAACTCTGACCACTATATGGCATAGTCATTGCTAACACAACATTATTATTATTATTATACTGACTTATATGTAGCCAAAATGTATTGAGAACTATTACAATAAAAGAGGTCCTGATATTGGTGACTAATATATTGGATCAGATAGTCTTGAAAGTGTGAGCATATTCTTTGTTTCATTTAAGACTTTAAAAATATAAAGATTTTTGAAGTTTGAAATTTAATTAACAACAATAACAAGTATTAAAAACCGTTTAGACGATTATGATAGATTGACAGACTGGATCCACCCCCTTGCACGTGGACTAGCTATATATAGCTTGACAGACAGCTGAAAACCTAACCTTCCCCGCGTGAAACTGGCATAGTAGATGTACTATTTTCGCATAGTATATCAACGCTATATAATTCGTTGTGATATATATGCCAAAATATCGTATGAACTTATATTACAGAAGAAATTTACAGAAAGCATAATAATCTTGAATACTATAAAAAGATAGATATTTAATTAAATGTGCGATTACTGTATACTAACTGTCAATGACATTTTGAATTGACGATATTTATCATTAAATACTAGCTGTCCATGACTCTTTGTTTTAACAATACTTACTATTTTATACTAGCTGTCAATGACTTTTTGTTTTAACAATACTTACTATTTTATACTAGCTGTCAATGACTTTTTGTTTTAACAATACTTACTATTTTATACTAGCTGTCAATGACTTTTTGTTTTAACAATACTTACTATTTTATACTAGCTGTCAATGACTTTTTGTTTTAACAATACTTACTATTTTATACTAGCTGTCAATGACTTTTTGTTTTAACAATACTTACTATTATATACTAGCTGTCTTAACGATATCTATTATTGAATACTAGCTGTCAATGACATTTTGTTTCAACGATATCTATTATTGAATACTAGCTGTCAATGACATTTTGTTTCAACGATATTTATTATTGAATACTAGCTGTCAATGACATTTTGTTTCAACGATATGTATTATTGAATACTAGCTGTCAATGACATTTTGTTTTAGCGATATTTATTATTGAATACTAGCTGTAAAGGACATTTTGTTTTAGCGATATTTATCTTTGAATACTAGCTGTCAATGATATTTTGTTTTAATGATATTTATTATTAAATACTAGCTGTCAATGACTTTTTGTTTTAACAATACTTACTATTTTATACTAGCTGTCAATGACTTTTTGTTTTAACAATACTTACTATTTTATACTAGCTGTCTTAACGATATCTATTATTGAATACTAGCTGTCAGTGACATTTTGTTTTAATGATATTTATTATTGAATACTAGCTGTCAATGACATTTTGTTTTAACAATACTTACTATTTTATACTAGCTGTCAATGACTTTTTGTTTTAACAATACTTACTATTTTATACTAGCTGTCAATGACTTTTTGTTTTAACAATACTTACTATTTTATACTAGCTGTCAATGACTTTTTGTTTTAACAATACTTACTATTTTATACTAGCTGTCAATGACTTTTTGTTTTAACAATACTTACTATTTTATACTAGCTGTAAATGACATTTTGTTTTAACGATATTTATTATTGAATACTAGCTGTAAATGACATTTTGTTTTAGCGATATTTATCTTTGAATACTAGCTGTCAATGATATTTTGTTTTAATGATATTTATTATTAAATACTAGCTGTCAGTGACATTTTGTTTTAATGATATTTATTATTGAATACTAGCTGTCAATGACATTTTGTTTTAACAATACTTACTATTTTATACTAGCTGTCAATGACTTTTTGTTTTAACAATACTTACTATTTTATACTAGCTGTCTTAACGATATCTATTATTGAATACTAGCTGTCAGTGACATTTTGTTTTAATGATATTTATTATTGAATACTAGCTGTCAATGACATTTTGTTTTAACAATACTTACTATTTTATACTAGCTGTCAATGACTTTTTGTTTTAACAATACTTACTATTTTATACTAGCTGTCAATGACTTTTTGTTTTAACAATACTTACTATTTTATACTAGCTGTCAATGACTTTTTGTTTTAACAATACTTACTATTTTATACTAGCTGTCAATGACTTTTTGTTTTAACAATACTTACTATTTTATACTAGCTGTAAATGACATTTTGTTTTAACGATATTTATTATTGAATACTAGCTGTAAATGACATTTTGTTTTAGCGATATTTATCTTTGAATACTAGCTGTCAATGATATTTTGTTTTAATGATATTTATTATTAAATACTAGCTGTCAGTGACATTTTGTTTTAATGATATTTATTATTGAATACTAGCTGTCAATGACATTTTGTTTTAACAATACTTACTATTTTATACTAGCTGTCAATGACTTTTTGTTTTAACAATACTTACTATTTTATACTAGCTGTCAATGACTTTTTGTTTTAACAATACTTACTATTTTATACTAGCTGTCTTAACGATATCTATTATTGAATACTAGCTGTCAGTGACATTTTGTTTTAATGATATTTATTATTGAATACTAGCTGTCAATGACATTTTGTTTTAACAATACTTACTATTTTATACTAGCTGTCAATGACTTTTTGTTTTAACAATACTTACTATTTTATACTAGCTGTAAATGACTTTTTGTTTTAACAATACTTATTATTTTATACTAGCTGTCAATGACTTTTTGTTTTAACAATACTTACTATTTTATACTAGCTGTCAATGACTTTTTGTTTTAACAATACTTACTATTTTATACTAGCTGTAAATGACATTTTGTTTTAACGATATTTATTATTGAATACTAGCTGTAAATGACATTTTGTTTTAGCGATATTTATCTTTGAATACTAGCTGTCAATGATATTTTGTTTTAATGATATTTATTATTAAATACTAGCTGTCAGTGACATTTTGTTTTAATGATATTTATTATTGAATACTAGCTGTCAATGATATTTTGTTTTAATGATATTTATTATTAAATACTAGCTGTCAATGACTTTTTGTTTTAACAATACTTACTATTTTATACTAGCTGTCAATGACTTTTTGTTTTAACAATACTTACTATTTTATACTAGCTGTCTTAACGATATCTATTATTGAATACTAGCTGTCAGTGACATTTTGTTTTAATGATATTTATTATTGAATACTAGCTGTCAATGACATTTTGTTTTAACAATACTTACTATTTTATACTAGCTGTCAATGACTTTTTGTTTTAACAATACTTACTATTTTATACTAGCTGTCAATGACTTTTTGTTTTAACAATACTTATTATTTTATACTAGCTGTCAATGACTTTTTGTTTTAACAATACTTACTATTTTATACTAGCTGTCAATGACTTTTTGCTTTAACAATACTTACTATTTTATACTAGCTGTCAATGACTTTTTGTTTTAACAATACTTACTATTTTATACTAGCTGTCTTAACGATATCTATTATTGAATACTAGCTGTCAATGACATTTTGTTTCAACGATATCTATTATTGAATACTAGCTGTCAATGACATTTTGTTTCAACGATATTTATTATTGAATACTAGCTGTCAATGACATTTTGTTTTAGCGATATTTATTATTGAATACTAGCTGTCCATGACTCTTTGTTTTAACAATACTTACTATTTTATACTAGCTGTAAATGACATTTTGTTTTAACGATATTTATTATTGAATACTAGCTGTAAATGACATTTTGTTTTAACGATATTTATCTTTGAATACTAGCTGTCAATGATATTTTGTTTTAATGATATTTATTATTGAATACTAGCTGTCAATGACATTTGTTTTAACGATATGTATTATTGAATACTAGCTGTCAATGACATTTTGCTTTAACGATATGTATTATTGATTACTAGCTGTCAATGACATTTTGCTTTAACGATATGTATTATTGATTACTAGCTGTCAGTGACTTTTTGTTTTAACGATATCTATTATTGAATACTAGCTGTAAATGACATTTTGTTTTAGCGATATTTATCTTTGAATACTAGCTGTCAATGATATTTTGTTTTAATGATATTTATTATTAAATACTAGCTGTCAGTGACATTTTGTTTTAATGATATTTATTATTGAATACTAGCTGTCAATGATATTTTGTTTTAATGATATTTATTATTAAATACTAGCTGTCAATGACTTTTTGTTTTAACAATACTTACTATTTTATACTAGCTGTCAATGACTTTTTGTTTTAACAATACTTACTATTTTATACTAGCTGTCTTAACGATATCTATTATTGAATACTAGCTGTCAGTGACATTTTGTTTTAATGATATTTATTATTGAATACTAGCTGTCAATGACATTTTGTTTTAACAATACTTACTATTTTATACTAGCTGTCAATGACTTTTTGTTTTAACAATACTTACTATTTTATACTAGCTGTCAATGACTTTTTGTTTTAACAATACTTACTATTTTATACTAGCTGTCAATGACTTTTTGTTTTAACAATACTTACTATTTTATACTAGCTGTCAATGACTTTTTGCTTTAACAATACTTACTATTTTATACTAGCTGTCAATGACTTTTTGTTTTAACAATACTTACTATTTTATACTAGCTGTCTTAACGATATCTATTATTGAATACTAGCTGTCAATGACATTTTGTTTCAACGATATCTATTATTGAATACTAGCTGTCAACGACATTTTGTTTCAACGATATTTATTATTGAATACTAGCTGTCAATGACATTTTGTTTTAGCGATATTTATTATTGAATACTAGCTGTCCATGACTCTTTGTTTTAACAATACTTACTATTTTATACTAGCTGTAAATGACATTTTGTTTTAACGATATTTATTATTGAATACTAGCTGTAAATGACATTTTGTTTTAACGATATTTATCTTTGAATACTAGCTGTCAATGATATTTTGTTTTAATGATATTTATTATTGAATACTAGCTGTCAATGACATTTTGCTTTAACGATATGTATTATTGATTACTAGCTGTCAATGACATTTTGCTTTAACGATATGTATTATTGATTACTAGCTGTCAGTGACTTTTTGTTTTAACGATATCTATTATTGAATACTAGCTGTAAATGACATTTTGTTTTAGCGATATTTATCTTTGAATACTAGCTGTCAATGATATTTTGTTTTAATGATATTTATTATTAAATACTAGCTGTCAGTGACATTTTGTTTTAATGATATTTATTATTGAATACTAGCTGTCAATGATATTTTGTTTTAATGATATTTATTATTAAATACTAGCTGTCAATGACTTTTTGTTTTAACAATACTTACTATTTTATACTAGCTGTCAATGACTTTTTGTTTTAACAATACTTACTATTTTATACTAGCTGTCTTAACGATATCTATTATTGAATACTAGCTGTCAGTGACATTTTGTTTTAATGATATTTATTATTGAATACTAGCTGTCAATGACATTTTGTTTTAACAATACTTACTATTTTATACTAGCTGTCAATGACTTTTTGTTTTAACAATACTTACTATTTTATACTAGCTGTCAATGACTTTTTGTTTTAACAATACTTACTATTTTATACTAGCTGTCAATGACTTTTTGTTTTAACAATACTTACTATTTTATACTAGCTGTCAATGACTTTTTGCTTTAACAATACTTACTATTTTATACTAGCTGTCAATGACTTTTTGTTTTAACAATACTTACTATTTTATACTAGCTGTCTTAACGATATCTATTATTGAATACTAGCTGTCAATGACATTTTGTTTCAACGATATCTATTATTGAATACTAGCTGTCAATGACATTTTGTTTCAACGATATTTATTATTGAATACTAGCTGTCAATGACATTTTGTTTTTAGCGATATTTATTATTGAATACTAGCTGTCCATGACATTTTGCTTTTAGCGATATTTATTATTGAATACTAGCTGTCCATGACATTTTGTTTTAACTATATTTGTTATTGAATACTAGCTGTCAATGACATTTTGTTTTATATACATATGTTAGTGAATACGACCACGAACTGTTCACATACAGCACATCAATCCAGATTAAATTTTGATAATTATGTCCTATTGTTGGGAGGTACAACCACACGAGTGTTTGATAATACTTACTGCCCTAGCTTTGCCAATCGAACTGAACAACCTGGATCATGTACCCATTTATAGTCATTCTAAATTTTAACCTGTCTTGTTCGTATGTGCAATTAAGACTCCACTTATGCTTTTATTGAACTGAAGTTGCTTTTTTGGAGACTGCATTTAAGTTTTTATATTGACTGTTGTCGTAATATTGTATATCATTCATCTTCCATTTTCATTCACATCCGACAGCAACTCGTACAAAAACACTTTGGAGTAAACTGATGTAATAGTAAGTGTGCTCTGAAAATAGTGTGCTGTCTTGTAAAAGTTGAGACCATTAGTTACAGATTTTGCTTGGCAAATTTAAATCGTACAAAAAAAGATAAAATTTAGCGGAAGAGGATTGCAGAAGGTCATAAAATTATGCACAATAAACACAAATCTATGAAGGACATATTTAATGTTTCTATCTTACTACATATAGACATCAATCACCTGTAAACTAGATAAGATCTACCAGGTGTATACAACCAGGTGCAATTATGTGCAGATCAAGACGTAAATAATAAGAGGTATTTTAAAGGTTCTCTGAGCATTAGAACATTTATGAAAATAACATTCATTTAATACCCCCTAAAGCACATATTTGTTTTATATGCTTTGACATCAAAATAATAAAACAACACCATTTGTTTTTGAAATAGCCCCATTTAGTTATTTGAAGTTGTAGATCATTTTGGTAATAAACATTTTTACGTTTATATCAGACTTTATTTTTGAATGTATGTAAAGTATTATAAACCTTTAAAACAAGAACGGGGGGTGGGGACATTCTAGTGATCGACATCCACCGCCTCAAAACATATACAAGGAACTCTGCAAGTATTGCAAATATGAGCGTGCAACATTATCTATAAGTAACGCTGTGATATACTTAATCAAAACGATATCAATGAATATTAATTGATTATATTAACAATTAACAATAATTGTCAGTTGTCAAAGATAAAGATCGACACAATCGTGATTTATATCTTATGTCTATGACCCCCGGTCCAAATAAACAAAAATGTTAACAATCTGCAATAAAATTCAATAACATTCTTACAAATATCTATCGAATATTAAAAATTAAACATCTGTTTAAATTCTACAGGTGGTTGCTTTGTGCAAAAAACATTACACTGTGTCAACCTCAGTAAAATACAGAATGCATATGACACATTGCACAAATAAACTTTGTCTGTGTTTAGGTGCACAATCTTCATTGGTGTGCCCATGTCCCGCGAAAGGCAATTAAGTAAGTCCTATTTCTTCCATGTACAATAACTTAAAGACAGGGTTCCACAACAAAACAAATGATGAACCCTAATTACCCGTTGTATTCCCAGCCAGTTTCATAATATCTATGTTACCATGGTTTTTTTAATGTATACATGTATGTACAATACAGAATTTAATCCAGTCCTTTTAGAGAATCAAATATGCTATTGTTCGACGCTAGCCACAATTAAAATGATCAAAGATGTATATATCTAATTTAATGTGCACGACACGTATCTAGAATGACCTTCATCAAGTACGCTCAAAGTCAAAATATTGCAAAGCCAAAGAATTTAAAAGTTTTTTAGAGCAAGAAAACCAAATACCATAAACAAGAGAGCCAACATCTGATAATATCATCTATGTCTTAGTTTAGAAGGGGAATGGTTGTGTTAGAGTAGAGAGATAATATCATCTATGTCTTAGTTTAGAGGGAGAATGGTTGTGTTAGAGTAGAGAGATAATATCATCTATGTCTTAGTTTAGAAGGGGAATGGTTGTGTTAGAGTAGAGAGATAATATCATCTATGTCTTAGTTTAGAGGGAGAATGGTTGTGTTAGAGTAGAGAGATAATATCATCTATGTCTTAGTTTAGAGGGGGAATGGTTGTGTTAGAGTAGAGAGATAATATCATCTATGTCTTAGTTTAGAGGGAGAATGGTTGTGTTAGAGTAGAGAGATAATATCATCTATGTCTTAGTTTAGAGGGAGAATGGTTGTGTTAGAGTAGAGAGATAATATCATCTATGTCTTAGTTTAGAGGGAGAATGGTTGTGTTAGAGTAGAGAGATAATATCATCTATGTCTTAGTTTAGAGGGAGAATGGTTGTGTTAGAGTGGAGAGATAATATCATCTATGTCTTAGTTTAGAGGGAGAATGGTTGTGTTAGAGTAGAGAGATAATATCATCTATGTCTTAGTTTAGAGGGGGAATGGTTATGTTAGAGTAGAGAGATAATATCATCTATGTCTTAGTTTAGAGGGAGAATGGTTGTGTTAGAGTAGAGAGATAATATCATCTATGTCTTAGTTTAGAGGGGGAATGTTTGTGTTAGAGTAGAGAGATAATATCATCTATGTCTTAGTTTAGAGGGGGAATGGTTGTGTTAGAGTAGAGAGATAATATCATCTATGTCTTAGTTTAGAGGGGGAATGGTTGTGTTAGAGTAGAGAGATAATATCATCTATGTCTTAGTTTAGAGGGTGAATGGTTGTGTTAGAGTAGAGAGATAATATCATCTATGTCTTAGTTTAGAGGGAGAATGGTTGTGTTAGAGTAGAGAGGTAATATCATCTATGTCTTAGTTTAGAGGGGGAATGGTTGTGTTAGAGTAGAGAGATAATATCATCTATGTCTTAGTTTAGAGGGGGAATGGTTGTGTTAGAGTAGAGAGATAATATCATCTATGTCTTAGTTTAGAGGGAGAATGGTTGTGTTAGAGTAGAGAGATAATATCATCTATGTCTTAGTTTAGAGGGAGAATGGTTGTGTTAGAGTAGAGAGATAATATCATCTATGTCTTAGTTTAGAGGGGAAATGGTTGTGTTAGAGTAGAGAGATAATATCATCTATGTCTTAGTTTAGAGGGAGAATGGTTGTGTTAGAGTAGAGAGATAATATCATCTATGTCTTAGTTTAGAGGGAGAATGGTTGTGTTAGAGTAGAGAGATAATATCATCTATGTCTTAGTTTAGAGGGGGAATGGTTATGTTAGAGTAGAGAGATAATATCATCTATGTCTTAGTTTAGAGGGGAAATGGTTGTGTTAGAGTAGAGAGGTAATATCATCTATGTCTTAGTTTAGAGGGGGAATCGTTATGTTAGAGTAGAGAGATAATATCATCTATGTCTTAGTTTAGAGGGGGAATGGTTGTGTTAGAGTAGAGAGATAATATCATCTATGTCTTAGTTTAGAGGGAGAATGGTTGTGTTAGAGTAGAGAGGTAATATCATCTATGTCTTAGTTTAGAGGGGGAATGGTTGTGTTAGAGTAGAGAGATAATATCATCTATGTCTTAGTTTAGAGGGGGAATGGTTATGTTAGAGTAGAGAGATAATATCATCTATGTCTTAGTTTAGAGGGAGAATGGTTGTGTTAGAGTAGAGAGATAATATCATCTATGTCTTAGTTTAGAGGGAGAATGGTTGTGTTAGAGTAGAGAGATAATATCATCTATGTCTTAGTTTAGAGGGGGAATGGTTGTGTTAGAGTAGAGAGATAATATCATCTATGTCTTAGTTTAGAAGGGGAATGGTTGTGTTAGAGTAGAGAGATAATATCATCTATGTCTTAGTTTAGACGGGAAATGGTTGTGTTAGAGTAGAGAGATAATATCATCTATGTCTTAGTTTAGAGGGGGAATGGTTGTGTTAGAGTAGAGAGATAATATCATCTATGTCTTAGTTTAGAAGGGGAATGGTTGTGTTAGAGTAGAGAGATAATATAATCTATGTCTTAGTTTAGAGGGGAAATGGTTGTGTTAGAGTAGAGAGATAATATCATCTATGTCTTAGTTTAGAGGGGAAATGGTTGTGTTAGAGTAGAGAGATAATATCATCTATGTCTTAGTTTAGAAGGGGAATGGTTGTGTTAGAGTAGAGAGATAATATCATCTATGTCTTAGTTTAGAGGGGGAATGGTTGTGTTAGAGTAGAGAGATAATATCATCTATGTCTTAGTTTAGAGGGAGAATGGTTGTGTTAGAGTAGAGAGATAATATCATCTATGTCTTAGTTTAGAGGGGAAATGGTTGTGTTAGAGTAGAGAGATAATATCATCTATGTCTTAGTTTAGAAGGGGAATGGTTGTGTTAGAGTAGAGAGATAATATCATCTATGTCTTAGTTTAGAGGGGGAATGGTTGTGTTAGAGTAGAGAGATAATATCATCTATGTCTTAGTTTAGAGGGAGAATGGTTGTGTTAGAGTAGAGAGATAATATCATCTATGTCTTAGTTTAGAGGGGAAATGGTTGTGTTAGAGTAGAGAGATAATATCATCTATGTCTTAGTTTAGAAGGGGAATGGTTGTGTTAGAGTAGAGAGATAATATCATCTATGTCTTAGTTTAGAGGGAGAATGGTTATGTTAGAGTAGAGAGATAATATCATCTATGTCTTAGTTTAGAGGGAGAATGGTTGTGTTAGAGTAGAGAGATAATATCATCTATGTCTTAGTTTAGAGGGAGAATGGTTGTGTTAGAGTAGAGAGATAATATCATCTATGTCTTAGTTTAGAGGGGGAATGGTTATGTTAGAGTAGAGAGATAATATCATCTATGTCTTAGTTTAGAGGGAGAATGGTTGTGTTAGAGTAGAGAGATAATATCATCTATGTCTTAGTTTAGAGGGAGAATGGTTGTGTTAGAGTAGAGAGATAATATCATCTATGTCTTAGTTTAGAGGGGGAATGGTTATGTTAGAGTAGAGAGATAATATCATCTATGTCTTAGTTTAGAGGGAGAATGGTTGTGTTAGAGTAGAGAGATAATATCATCTATGTCTTAGTTTAGAGGGAGAATGGTTGTGTTAGAGTAGAGAGATAATATCATCTATGTCTTAGTTTAGAGGGAGAATGGTTGTGTTAGAGTAGAGAGATAATATCATCTATGTCTTAGTTTAGAGGGGAAATGGTTGTGTTAGAGTAGAGAGATAATATCATCTATGTCTTAGTTTAGAAGGGGAATGGTTGTGTTAGAGTAGACAGATAATATCATCTATGTCTTAGTTTAGAGGGAGAATGGTTATGTTAGAGTAGAGAGATAATATCATCTATGTCTTAGTTTAGAGGGAGAATGGTTGTGTTAGAGTAGAGAGATAATATCATCTATGTCTTAGTTTAGAGGGAGAATGGTTGTGTTAGAGTAGAGAGATAATATCATCTATGTCTTAGTTTAGAGGGGGAATGGTTATGTTAGAGTAGAGAGATAATATCATCTATGTCTTAGTTTAGAGGGAGAATGGTTGTGTTAGAGTAGAGAGATAATATCATCTATGTCTTAGTTTAGAGGGAGAATGGTTGTGTTAGAGTAGAGAGATAATATCATCTATGTCTTAGTTTAGAGGGAGAATGGTTGTGTTAGAGTAGAGAGATAATATCATCTATGTCTTAGTTTAGAGGGAGAATGGTTGTGTTAGAGTAGAGAGATAATATCATCTATGTCTTAGTTTAGAGGGAGAATGGTTGTGTTAGAGTAGAGAGATAATATCATCTATGTCTTAGTTTAGAGGGAGAATGGTTGTGTTAGAGTAGAGAGATAATATCATCTATGTCTTAGTTTAGAGGGAGAATGGTTGTGTTAGAGTAGAGAGATAATATCATCTATGTCTTAGTTTAGAGGGAGAATGGTTGTGTTAGAGTAGAGAGATAATATCATCTATGTCTTAGTTTAGAGGGGAAATGGTTGTGTTAGAGTAGAGAGATAATATCATCTATGTCTTAGTTTAGAGGGAGAATGGTTGTGTTAGAGTAGAGAGATAATATCATCTATGTTTTAGTTTAGAGGGAGAATGGTTGTGTTAGAGTAGAGAGATAATATCATCTATGTCTTAGTTTAGAGGGGGAATGGTTGTGTTAGAGTAGAGAGATAATATCATCTATGTCTTAGTTTAGAGGGGGAATGGTTGTGTTAGAGTAGAGAGATAATATCATCTATGTCTTAGTTTAGAGGGAGAATGGTTGTGTTAGAGTAGAGAGATAATATCATCTATGTCTTAGTTTAGAGGGGAAATGGTTGTGTTAGAGTAGAGAGATAATATCATCTATGTCTTAGTTTAGAGGGAGAATGGTTGTGTTAGAGTAGAGAGATAATATCATCTATGTCTTAGTTTAGAGGGAGAATGGTTGTGTTAGAGTAGAGAGATAATATCATCTATGTCTTAGTTTAGAGGGAGAATGGTTGTGTTAGAGTAGAGAGATAATATCATCTATGTCTTAGTTTAGAGGGAGAATGGTTGTGTTAGAGTAGAGAGATAATATCATCTATGTCTTAGTTTAGAGGGGAAATGGTTGTGTTAGAGTAGAGAGATAATATCATCTATGTCTTAGTTTAGAGGGAGAATGGTTGTGTTAGAGTAGAGAGATAATATCATCTATGTCTTAGTTTAGAGGGGGAATGGTTGTGTTAGAGTAGAGAGATAATATCATCTATGTCTTAGTTTAGAGGGAGAATGGTTGTGTTAGAGTAGAGAGATAATATCATCTATGTCTTAGTTTAGAGGGGGAAATGGTTGTGTTAGAGTAGAGAGATAATATCATCTATGTCTTAGTTTAGAGGGGGAATGGTTGTGTTAGAGTAGAGAGATAATATCATCTATGTCTTAGTTTAGAGGGGGAATGGTTGTGTTAGAGTAGAGAGATAATATCATCTATGTCTTAGTTTAGAGGGGGAATGGTTGTGTTAGAGTAGAGAGATAATATCATCTATGTCTTAGTTTAGAGGGAGAATGGTTGTGTTAGAGTAGAGAGATAATATCATCTATGTCTTAGTTTAGAGGGGGAATGGTTGTGTTAGAGTAGAGAGATAATATCATCTATGTCTTAGTTTAGAGGGGGAATGGTTGTGTTAGAGTAGAGAGATAATATCATCTATGTCTTAGTTTAGAGGGAGAATGGTTGTGCTAGAGTAGAGAGATAATATCATCTATGTCTTAGTTTAGAGGGAGAATGGTTGTGTTAGAGTAGAGAGATAATATCATCTATGTCTTAGTTTAGAGGGAGAATGTTTGTGTTAGAGTAGAGAGATAATATCATCTATGTCTTAGTTTAGAGGGAGAATGGTTGTGTTAGAGTAGAGAGATAATATCATCTATGTCTTAGTTTAGAGGGTGAATGGTTGTGTTAGAGTAGAGAGATAATATCATCTATGTCTTAGTTTAGAGGGGGAATGGTTGTGTTAGAGTAGAGAGATAATATCATCTATGTCTTAGTTTAGAGGGAGAATGGTTGTGTTAGAGTAGAGAGATAATATCATCTATGTCTTAGTTTAGAGGGAGAATGGTTGTGTTAGAGTAGAGAGATAATATCATCTATGTCTTAGTTTAGAGGGGGAATGGTTGTGTTAGAGTAGAGAGATAATATCATCTATGTCTTAGTTTAGAGGGGAAATGGTTGTGTTAGAGTAGAGAGATAATATCATCTATGTCTTAGTTTAGAGGGGGAATGGTTGTGTTAGAGTAGAGAGATAATATCATCTATGTCTTAGTTTAGAGGGGGAATGGTTGTGTTAGAGTAGAGAGATAATATCATCTATGTCTTAGTTTAGAGGGGGAATGGTTGTGTTAGAGTAGAGAGATAATATCATCTATGTCTTAGTTTAGAGGGAGAATGGTTGTGTTAGAGTAGAGAGATAATATCATCTATGTCTTAGTTTAGAGGGGGAATGGTTGTGTTAGAGTAGAGAGATAATATCATCTATGTCTTAGTTTAGAGGGAGAATGGTTGTGTTAGAGTAGAGAGATAATATCATCTATGTCTTAGTTTAGAGGGGAAATGGTTGTGTTAGAGTAGAGAGATAATATCATCTATGTCTTAGTTTAGAGGGAGAATGGTTGTGTTAGAGTAGAGAGATAATATCATCTATGTCTTAGTTTAGAGGGAGAATGGTTGTGTTAGAGTAGAGAGATAATATCATCTATGTCTTAGTTTAGAGGGGGAATGGTTGTGTTAGAGTAGAGAGATAATATCATCTATGTCTTAGTTTAGAGGGGAAATGGTTGTGTTAGAGTAGAGAGATAATATCATCTATGTCTTAGTTTAGAGGGGGAATGGTTGTGTTAGAGTAGAGAGATAATATCATCTATGTCTTAGTTTAGAGGGGGAATGGTTGTGTTAGAGTAGAGAGATAATATCATCTATGTCTTAGTTTAGAGGGGGAATGGTTGTGTTAGAGTAGAGAGATAATATCATCTATGTCTTAGTTTAGAGGGAGAATGGTTGTGTTAGAGTAGAGAGATAATATCATCTATGTCTTAGTTTAGAGGGGGAATGGTTGTGTTAGAGTAGAGAGATAATATCATCTATGTCTTAGTTTAGAGGGAGAATGGTTGTGTTAGAGTAGAGAGATAATATCATCTATGTCTTAGTTTAGAGGGGAAATGGTTGTGTTAGAGTAGAGAGATAATATCATCTATGTCTTAGTTTAGAGGGAGAATGGTTGTGTTAGAGTAGAGAGATAATATCATCTATGTCTTAGTTTAGAGGGAGAATGGTTGTGTTAGAGTAGAGAGATAATATCATCTATGTCTTAGTTTAGAGGGGGAATGGCTGTGTTAGAGTAGAGAGATAATATCATCTATGTCTTAGTTTAGAGGGGGAATGGTTGTGTTAGAGTAGAAAGATAATATCATCTATGTCTTAGTTTAGAGGGAGAATGGCTGTGTTAGAGTAGAAAGATAATATCATCTATGTCTTAGTTTAGAGGGAGAATGGTTGTGTTAGAGTAGAAAGATAATATCATCTATGTCTTAGTTTAGAGGGAGAATGGTTGTGTTAGAGTAGAGAGATAATATCATCTATGTCTTAGTTTAGAGGGGAATGGTTATGTTAGAGTAGAGAGATAATATCATCTATGTCTTAGTTTAGAGGGAGAATGGTTGTGTTAGAGTAGAAAGATAATATCATCTATGTCTTAGTTTAGAGGGGGAATGGTTGTGTTAGAGTAGAGAGATAATATCATCTATGTCTTAGTTTAGAGGGGGAATGGTTGTGTTAGAGTAGAGAGATAATATCATCTATGTCTTAGTTTAGAGGGAGAATGGTTGTGTTAGAGTAGAGAGATAATATCATCTATGTCTTAGTTTAGAGGGGGAATGGTTGTGTTAGAGTAGAGAGATAATATCATCTATGTCTTAGTTTAGAGGGAGAATGGTTGTGTTAGAGTAGAAAGATAATATCATCTATGTCTTAGTTTAGAGGGGGAATGGTTGTGTTAGAGTAGAGAGATAATATCATCTATGTCTTAGTTTAGAGGGGGAATGGTTGTGTTAGAGTAGAGAGATAATATCATCTATGTCTTAGTTTAGAGGGAGAATGGTTGTGTTAGAGTAGAGAGATAATATCATCTATGTCTTAGTTTAGAGGGAGAATGGTTGTGTTAGAGTAGAGAGATAATATTATCTATGTCTTAGTTTAGAGGGAGAATGGTTGTGTTAGAGTAGAGAGATAATATCATCTATGTCTTAGTTTAGAGGGGGAATGGTTGTGTTAGAGTAGAGAGATAATATCATCTATGTCTTAGTTTAGAGGGAGAATGGTTGTGTTAGAGTGGAGAGATAATATTATCTATGTCTTAGTTTAGAGGGGAAATGGTTGTGTTAGAGTAGAGAGATAATATCATCTATGTCTTAGTTTAGAGGGAGAATGGTTGTGTTAGAGTAGAGAGATAATATCATCTATGTCTTAGTTTAGAGGGAGAATGGTTGTGTTAGAGTAGAGAGATAATATCATCTATGTCTTAGTTTAGAGGGAGAATGGTTGTGTTAGAGTAGAGAGATAATATCATCTATGTCTTAGTTTAGAGGGGAAATGGTTGTGTTAGAGTAGAGAGATAATATCATCTATGTCTTAGTTTAGAGGGGGAATGGTTGTGTTAGAGTAGAGAGATAATATCATCTATGTCTTAGTTTAGAGGGGAAATGGTTGTGTTAGAGTAGAGAGATCATATCATCTATGTCTTAGTTTAGAGGGGAATGGTTGTGTTAGAGTAGAGAGATAATATCATCTATGTCTTAGTTTAGAGAGGGAATGGTTGTGTTAGAGTAGAGAGATAATATCATCTATGTCTTAGTTTAGAGGGAGAATGGTTGTGTTAGAGTAGAGAGATAATATCATCTATGTCTTAGTTTAGAGGGAGAATGGTTGTGTTAGAGTAGAGAGATAATATCATCTATGTCTTAGCCTAGAAGGAGAATGGTTGTGCTAAGAGTAGAGAGGTAATATCATCTATGTCTTAGTTTAGAGGGTGAATGGTTGTGTTAGAGTAGAGAGATAATATCATCTATGTCTTAGTTTAGAGGGGGAATGGTTGTGTTAGAGTAGAGAGATAATATCATCTATGTCTTAGTCTAGAAGGAGAATGGTTGTGTTAAGAGTAGAGAGGTAATATCATCTATGTCTTAGTTTAGAGGGAGAATGGTTGTGTTAGAGTAGAGAGATAATATCATCTATGTCTTAGTTTAGAGGGAGAATGGTTGTGTTAAGAGTAGAGAGGTAATATCATCTATGTCTTAGTTTAGAGGGAGAATGGTTGTGTTAGAGTAGAGAGATAATATCATCTATGTCTTAGTTTAGAGGGGAATGGTTGTGTTAGAGTAGAGAGATAATATCATCTATGTCTTAGTTTAGAGGGTGAATGGTTGTGTTAGAGTAGAGAGATAATATCATCTATGTCTTAGTTTAGAGGGAGAATGGTTGTGTTAGAGTAGAGAGATAATATCATCTATGTCTTAGTTTAGAGGGAGAATGTTTGTGTTAGAGTAGAGAGATAATATCATCTATGTCTTAGTTTAGAGGGGGAATGGTTGTGTTAGAGTAGAGAGATAATATCATCTATGTCTTAGTTTAGAGGGTGAATGGTTGTGTTAGAGTAGAGAGATAATATCATCTATGTCTTAGTTTAGAGGGGAATGGTTATGTTAGAGTAGAGAGATAATATCATCTATGTCTTAGTTTAGAGGGAGAATGGTTGTGTTAGAGTAGAGAGATAATATCATCTATGTCTTAGTTTAGAGGGAGAATGGTTGTGTTAGAGTAGAGAGATAATATCATCTATGTCTTAGTTTAGAGGGGGAATGGTTGTGTTAGAGTAGAGAGATAATATCATCTATGTCTTAGTTTAGAGGGAGAATGGTTGTGTTAGAGTAGAGAGATAATATCATCTATGTCTTAGTTTAGAGGGAGAATGGTTGTGTTAGAGTAGAGAGATAATATTATCTATGTCTTAGTTTAGAGGGGGAATGGTTGTGTTAGAGTAGAGAGATAATATCATCTATGTCTTAGTTTAGAGGGGGAATGGTTGTGTTAGAGTAGAGAGGTAATATCATCTATGTCTTAGTTTAGAGGGAGAATGGTTTGTGTTAGAGTAGAGAGATAATATCATCTATGTCTTAGTTTAGAGGGAGAATGGTTGTGTTAGAGTAGAGAGATAATATCATCTATGTCTTAGTTTAGAGGGGGAATGGTTGTGTTAGAGTAGAGAGATAATATCATCTATGTCTTAGTTTAGAGGGGGAATGGTTGTGTTAGAGTAGAGAGATAATATCATCTATGTCTTAGTTTAGAGGGGGAATGGTTGTGTTAGAGTAGAGAGATAATATCATCTATGTCTTAGTTTAGAGGGAGAATGGTTGTGTTAGAGTAGAGAGATAATATCATCTATGTCTTAGTTTAGAGGGAGAATGGTTGTGTTAGAGTAGAGAGATAATATCATCTATGTCTTAGCCTAGAGGGAGAATGGTTGTGCTAAGAGTAGAGAGATAATATCATCTATGTCTTAGTTTAGAGGGGGAATGGTTGTGTTAGAGTAGAGAGATAATATCATCTATGTCTTAGTTTAGAGGGGAATGGTTGTGTTAGAGTAGAGAGATAATATCATCTATGTCTTAGCTTAGAAGGAGAATGGTTGTGTTAAGAGTAGAGAGGTAATATCATCTATGTCTTAGTTTAGAGGGAGAATGGTTGTGTTAGAGTAGAGAGATAATATCATCTATGTCTTAGTTTAGAGGGAGAATGGTTGTGTTAGAGTAGAGAGATAATATCATCTATGTCTTAGTTTAGAGGGTGAATGGTTGTGTTAGAGTAGAGAGATAATATCATCTATGTCTTAGTTTAGAGGGAGAATGGTTGTGTTAGAGTAGAGAGATAATATCATCTATGTCTTAGTTTAGAGGGTGAATGGTTGTGTTAGAGTAGAGAGATAATATCATCTATGTCTTAGTTTAGAGGGAGAATGGTTGTGTTAGAGTAGAGAGATAATATCATCTATGTCTTAGTTTAGAGGGGAGAATGGTTGTGTTAGAGTAGAGAGATAATATCATCTATGTCTTAGTTTAGAGGGAGAATGGTTGTGTTAGAGTAGAGAGATAATATCATCTATGTCTTAGTTTAGAGGGAGAATGGTTGTGTTAGAGTAGAGAGATAATATCATCTATGTCTTAGTTTAGAGGGGGAATGGTTGTGTTAGAGTAGAGAGATAATATCATCTATGTCTTAGTTTAGAGGGAGAATGGTTGTGTTAGAGTAGAGAGATAATATCATCTATGTCTTAGTTTAGAGGGAGAATGGTTGTGTTAGAGTAGAGAGATAATATCATCTATGTCTTAGTTTAGAGGGAGAATGGTTGTGTTAGAGTAGAGAGATAATATCATCTATGTCTTAGTTTAGAGGGGAGAATGGTTGTGTTAGAGTAGAGAGATAATATCATCTATGTCTTAGTTTAGAGGGGGAATGGTTGTGTTAGAGTAGAGAGATAATATCATCTATGTCTTAGTTTAGAGGGGGAATGGTTGTGTTAGAGTAGAGAGATAATATCATCTATGTCTTAGTCTAGAAGGAGAATGGTTGTGTTAAGAGTAGAGAGATAATATCATCTATGTCTTAGTTTAGAGGGAGAATGGTTGTGTTAGAGTAGAGAGATAATATCATCTATGTCTTAGTTTAGAGGGAGAATGGTTGTGTTAGAGTAGAGAGATAATATCATCTATGTCTTAGTTTAGAGGGGAATTGGAATGGTTGTGTTAGAGTAGAGAGATAATATCATCTATGTCTTAGTTTAGAGGGAGAATGGTTGTGTTAGAGTAGAGAGATAATATCATCTATGTCTTAGTTTAGAGGGAGAATGGTTGTGTTAGAGTAGAGAGATAATATCATCTATGTCTTAGTTTAGAGGGAGAATGGTTGTGTTAGAGTAGAGAGATAATATCATCTATGTCTTAGTTTAGAGGGAGAATGGTTGTGTTAGAGTAGAGAGATAATATCATCTATGTCTTAGTTTAGAGGGAGAATGGTTGTGTTAGAGTAGAGAGATAATATCATCTATGTCTTAGTTTAGAGGGAGAATGGTTGTGTTAGAGTAGAGAGATAATATCATCTATGTCTTAGTTTAGAGGGAGAATGGTTGTGTTAGAGTAGAGAGATAATATCATCTATGTCTTAGTTTAGAGGGAGAATGGTTGTGTTAGAGTAGAGAGATAATATCATCTATGTCTTAGTTTAGAGGGAGAATGGTTGTGTTAGAGTAGAGAGATAATATCATCTATGTCTTAGTTTAGAGGGAGAATGGTTGTGTTAGAGTAGAGAGATAATATCATCTATGTCTTAGTTTAGAGGGAGAATGGTTGTGTTAGAGTAGAGAGATAATATCATCTATGTCTTAGTTTAGAGGGAGAATGGTTGTGTTAGAGTAGAGAGATAATATCATCTATGTCTTAGTTTAGAGGGAGAATGGTTGTGTTAGAGTAGAGAGATAATATCATCTATGTCTTAGTTTAGAGGGAGAATGGTTGTGTTAGAGTAGAGAGATAATATCATCTATGTCTTAGTTTAGAGGGGAATGGTTGTGTTAGAGTAGAGAGATAATATCATCTATGTCTTAGTTTAGAGGGGAATGGTTGTGTTAGAGTAGAGAGATAATATCATCTATGTCTTAGTTTAGAGGGAGAATGGTTGTGTTAGAGTAGAGAGATAATATCATCTATGTCTTAGTTTAGAGGGAGAATGGTTGTGTTAGAGTAGAGAGATAATATCATCTATGTCTTAGTTTAGAGGGAGAATGGTTGTGTTAGAGTAGAGAGATAATATCATCTATGTCTTAGTTTAGAGGGAGAATGGTTGTGTTAGAGTAGAGAGATAATATCATCTATGTCTTAGTTTAGAGGGAGAATGGTTGTGTTAGAGTAGAGAGATAATATCATCTATGTCTTAGTTTAGAGGGAGAATGGTTGTGTTAGAGTAGAGAGATAATATCATCTATGTCTTAGTTTAGAGGGAGAATGGTTGTGTTAGAGTAGAGAGATAATATCATCTATGTCTTAGTTTAGAGGGAGAATGGTTGTGTTAGAGTAGAGAGATAATATCATCTATGTCTTAGTTTAGAGGGGGAATGGTTGTGTTAGAGTAGAGAGATAATATCATCTATGTCTTAGTTTAGAGGGAGAATGGTTGTGTTAGAGTAGAGAGATAATATCATCTATGTCTTAGTTTAGAGGGAGAATGGTTGTGTTAGAGTAGAGAGATAATATCATCTATGTCTTAGTTTAGAGGGAGAATGGTTGTGTTAGAGTAGAGAGATAATATCATCTATGTCTTAGTTTAGAGGGGAATGGTTGTGTTAGAGTAGAGAGATAATATCATCTATGTCTTAGTTTAGAGGGAGAATGGTTGTGTTAGAGTAGAGAGATAATATCATCTATGTCTTAGTTTAGAGGGAGAATGGTTGTGTTAGAGTAGAGAGATAATATCATCTATGTCTTAGTTTAGAGGGGAGAATGGTTGTGTTAGAGTAGAGAGATAATATCATCTATGTCTTAGTTTAGAGGGGGAATGGTTGTGTTAGAGTAGAGAGATAATATCATCTATGTCTTAGTTTAGAGGGAGAATGGTTGTGTTAGAGTAGAGAGATAATATCATCTATGTCTTAGTTTAGAGGGGAGAATGGTTGTGTTAGAGTAGAGAGATAATATCATCTATGTCTTAGTTTAGAGGGGAGAATGGTTGTGTTAGAGTAGAGAGATAATATCATCTATGTCTTAGTTTAGAGGGAGAATGGTTGTGTTAGAGTAGAGAGATAATATCATCTATGTCTTAGTTTAGAGGGAGAATGGTTGTGTTAGAGTAGAGAGATAATATCATCTATGTCTTAGTTTAGAGGGAGAATGGTTGTGTTAGAGTAGAGAGATAATATCATCTATGTCTTAGTTTAGAGGGAGAATGGTTGTGTTAGAGTAGAGAGATAATATCATCTATGTCTTAGTTTAGAGGGAGAATGGTTGTGTTAGAGTAGAGAGATAATATCATCTATGTCTTAGTTTAGAGGGAGAATGGTTGTGTTAGAGTAGAGAGATAATATCATCTATGTCTTAGTTTAGAGGGGGAATGGTTGTGTTAGAGTAGAGAGATAATATCATCTATGTCTTAGTTTAGAGGGAGAATGGTTGTGTTAGAGTAGAGAGATAATATCATCTATGTCTTAGTTTAGAGGGAGAATGGTTGTGTTAGAGTAGAGAGATAATATCATCTATGTCTTAGTTTAGAGGGAGAATGGTTGTGTTAGAGTAGAGAGATAATATCATCTATGTCTTAGTTTAGAGGGGGAATGGTTGTGTTAGAGTAGAGAGATAATATCATCTATGTCTTAGTTTAGAGGGAGAATGGTTGTGTTAGAGTAGAGAGATAATATCATCTATGTCTTAGTTTAGAGGGAGAATGGTTGTGTTAGAGT